>CM076723.1:18320349-18815747 GCA_038501795.1 Pseudopleuronectes americanus
AGATCTTGCATTGAGGAGCTACTTCATCAGTCGTGAGTTATATGGTCACAACGTCGGTGGGATCATGAGTGAGGCTGCCGCCACCTGCTTCATCACACATCCCCTAAAAGACACAGGCAGCGTGTAACAAGTAAAAGAGATAAGTAAAGGGGACAGGGGGAACATCTGTGATCCCTGAACCTCACTGTGTAATGTACCTCTGTGATCTTAAAGATAACACTTTTAAACCTTTTGTTATCTCTGTAGTCTGACACTGGCGCATGTACAAAACTTGTATCTGGTTAAATCTAATACATAAACCCCAAACACCTTTAAATACACAATCACAAGCTGTAATTACCAGCTAATACTTAAACATATCTCTGGGCTGAAAACCTCTTCTGACGACTGAAAATAAAGGCGATTATGTCCCTGACTCCAAGTTAACAGTGCGGCACATGAGGCAATATATTATTAATCCTACCTCTGCACACGTTGGGACTGATTATTGTCAATCAATGCCAGGATTAGGATACACTATCCAGACAGCCGACTACAGCCGCCTTCTTTTCAAAGAACTTTGCTACAAACAGGATTCATCGCCTCGGGGTATGATTTTTTTATTGCGGGAAAAGATTGACATCGGATGTCAAAAGATGGCACCCACTGAGTTCCTGATACTGAATGCTAATCCAAAATGATTGACCTTCTCTTTGCCTGCCTTACAAGTACTTCCTTTTTAATCACCGACTCTGTCATTTGGAACTTGTGTTACGTTTTATTTTTCTGTTTTTCTTTTCATTAGAAATGCCCTTTGCACAGTTTGCGATATTTTAATTAAACATATCTGCAACTCTTGGTGATGCATCCCCTTAGAATTGGTATTTGTGGATTTCATGGTCCAACCGAAAACCACTGTCCGGCCACAGGAAATTATACTCACCACAATGCTGAACTGCTCCGACTCCACCAGCTCTTCATATTCACCCTTTAGTTCCGCCAGTGCACTCAGCTCCTTCTGCTCTGGCAGGTTCTTTATCAGGTTCTACAAGTGGGACAGAGGGAACACACACACACAGACACAACACACACACACACACACACACACACACAGAGACAGAGAGAGAGAGAGAGAGAGAGAGAAAGAGTGCCACTGTTAATGCAAATCAAATTTTTTGTCCACGTCAGGATAAAAATCATCTCATGGACAAGGATGACAGGGTATCTTTCACAGGAGAAGGAGAAAAGAGGCCATTTAAGCAAAGAGTGGAGCTGCTGAGTGTGTTCCTGTTCTACTCACCTGGTCGGCTAAGAGTTTGAATTATATATATTAAAAAAAATAATCACACAGTATGACCATTCCAACAGCCCTAGATCTGTGCCCTTTGATGGACTTTTTCTAGAGGCATTGCGGATGAGACAGGGTTCAAGTCCTGCTGCACAGGGGTTCGGTAGCAGAGTGAGCAGATAAGGTCACATAATCACTGTTGGCTCTTTACTGTGACAGCAGTGGCCCTTAGCCAATTACTGAACATGTCGGGGATCTTCAGATAATTGACCTTCCACTGCATAATCCACAGCACCTTGCAACCGCCTTAGAAATACAGGCAACTGGTGGGCCATTACTTTCTTCTGTTAATTTGCCCTTATGGAAACAGTGGAGACGAGTTGGTGCTGATGTTGGTGAGGTCGGAGATCAGGACTGAGAAGAAGGAGAGGATGGGAGGGGCTGTTTTTCTGAAAATGTTAATTGTTTGTGTTAAGGTCAGCCTAGTTAATAAACTTTAACACATTGACTTTCCCCCTCCTTTTCTCCGAGGAGAAGAAGAAGAGTTGCCCTTTCCAGGTCTTCACAAAGCTTCCTTCATCATTAGTTCCCAAATGTATCCAGCGGGAGAAGACCGGGGAAGGGGCTCATGGGCAGATGGAAGTCAGACATGGAAAACAGAGAGCAGACACAGCTACCAGGCCACGGGTCTGACTGACCACTTTATAGACCTCGGCAGCCATCGCGGGCACCGCCGCCATAGTCTGCTGCCCACTAACGATGACATCTCTGTCCTTCCCTCGGGGAACTCAGCAATACAAAAACCAAGCCATAATGCAGGGCTAGCATTCCTGCTTAGGAGGAAGCCATTATATCAAATGTTGCTTGCTTTTTCGGAGGCCCCCAATTAGGGTCTGCAGCAAGCAGTGGTGCCCCGGTAATGAAGGCCTTTGATCAAAGCAGCAGAAGCAGAGAAGATGGTTGATGATATCAAATAAATAAATAAGTTCAACTATTTGTGTAATTGGAATTGTGTGTTTGAGCTGGATGATGGCCGGACGTACGTTTCTATTTTGTCTCCCTTTTGGGCGAGAACAATGGAGTGTACATTTTGGTTGAGTTCATCTTGGCGTGGTGTAGAAAAGAAGGAGCAGTGTTGTCGGTAGAGTCTCCACAATAGATTCACTGTTGGTGAATGGGTCTATTTAAAGATAGACATCACATCTATACCTCCTCCAAATTTACAAAAATGAAGCCAGATTAGTCAGCCCACAGACACTGCCACTTTGCACTGGTGACAGAAGTGCTGGGGGAGCAGAGCAGCCGTTCTGAGACGCGTCTGATACCATCAGTCATTAGTCATTCTCATTAAAAACCACACTTATCTGAAACATGACCATCTGAACACATGTCAGTGTGATGACAACTACCTAATATGACAGATGTATATATTAATTTAAACAGTGTGTATTTTGACATGTCCCATCTGCTAACATGGATAAGTTGTTGTTCAGGAGCCATACTGTAGGCAGCCATGAGGAGGTGATTGTCTGCTCTTCAGGGGATGTGTGTTTTTAATAATGGTCACTGATTTATTTTTTCAAACATAAATCCATTGTGATACAGTTCACAGGCCTAAAAACACACCTTTGTTTTTTTAAGGAGTGGACTTGATTCTATGAAGGAGGTGAAATTATTCTCAAAAACATTTCAAACGTGCCACAGTACAACTGAAGAAACTGAAGAAAGAGGAGACTCTCGAAAATCCAATCCACCTTGCGCTTGTCATTCCATTCGTTTGTCATCTAGTTAATTATCAGAAACCCCACGGAGCACAATTGACACAAAGGCAGCACCATATGTGAAGCAATGTGGGAGACTGGGTGAGGATGCTGGGCCAGACTCCGCACCACAGGCCACCAGACACACACAGCAGTCTGGGAGAGATTACTGGAAGTATGCTAGCAACACTACACATTCGTTTACAGCCTTGAGCGAAGATGAAGCCACTACGTATCAGCACACGTCCCAAGATCGACAATCCACGGACAAAATGGCAAACGGCAACAATTTGGATGTGGAGGTTAAAACCTTACAAACAATATTTTTTTGTAGTATTTCCTTGTCAAACTTACAATTAGACTGCCGGTTGAGGAAGGGAACACAATGAATATATTTGATACCTTGTAAATGTCAAGTACCGTATACGTTTGCCGAAATTGAGTCTTATTTCAGATTCAATGATGTGGCCCTCCTATATCCTCTGAATCAGTCTCTGACCGTGAAAGTAGGAAATAACTTGAGCCCAGGTTCAGAACATGTCCCTCAACATCTCTTTGTTCCGTCTTTCTTGTCATGTATCATTAGGGAAACGTTCAATATAAAAGATTCCAGTCAAAATGTGTAACTGTCTACATGTATTTCTTTTCAGAAGCAAGTCCTTCAGTAAGTGGCTATTTTTTCCAGCTTGTTCAGAAATGCTCTCAGACTGCGAGCAGCAGTTAAGGCTTTCATTGGTAGATTTATTGTTCCTCTGCTGACTCTGTCACAGTTTCAAAAGCTTTGCGCATCACCAGTCGTGTATATTTGTATGTATATTTTTATCCGACTCTCAAAAAAGCCACGGTGTGATCTTGGATGTGTGTACCTCCCCAGTTTGGTTTGACAAATCAGAATCATTTAATATCCGTCAGGTGGAGTGAGAATTAAAGATCACAATCGGAATCAAAGCACAATTAATTTCCCTCGGTGTAGAACTAAGTGAATATGTCAGGACATTTTGGGGTTAATATTCGACTCTGAAACTTATTAGGATCAAGATATCATTCCCAAAAATTCTAAATATACATATTATTGATTTACAGTAAGTGGATTTATTCAAGGACTCAAGGAACCTCACAACCCTGCTACTGGCCTTCTCTTCCCCACACATTCACTCAAAGCTGTATTTTATATTTTTTGGTTTGGTAAATATTGACAACATGGTTCCTGTGCTGCTGCCCGCACTGAAAGGTCTGCACTTGAGGAGCAGAAGCAGCTGGGAGGGTAAAGAAGAGTGTTAGAGTAATGAGATACAGGTTACGGTTCACTAAACATTTGTAGAGGATGACAGTATCTTCAGGGCTTTCACTTCCACACTTTGATCTCTGCTGCTGTCAACCAGCTTCCAGTGAATCAACTTCACCATTTCGAGGCATGTGCGAATCCCACGCCAGGCTGAAAGGGGGGTGTTAGGCATCAACTTAACCATAGAGTTTACAGGGATGCACGTGCGTACAGACACCAGGCTGTGGTGATGGTATCCATGTTTCTTTCTTTCTGTCTTCTTTGGCTCATTTTCCACTAGCACCTTGTAAAATACACACGAGTGGATGGAGAAGTACGTTCTGAACAGAAATGACCAAGAAACTTTGGAATTCAGTTTTGAGACAAGTGCATTGATAACGCTGATGAAGCAATGTACTCCCTGCTGGGTAAAGAAGAGAAGCCTTTGTCGTGTGAGACTCACAACAAAGACACAAGAGGAGCCATGTCTGTCATGGGCGGGATGTGATTTTCTCCTCAGTTTTGGGAGAATGAGAAATTCGGTATTCCCTCCTCCCTACCGTGAAACCTTAGCTAGCTCCCTACCTGGTTCAAGGCAAATCAGTGTAGACTTCAGTTGGAATCAATAATAAAAATAATACAGCAGCTCACAGTATTCTACCAGGCTTATTTCTCCAATCAACACTTGACAGTTTCAAAAAAGACATTATGTGTAATTTTTTTTTCTTTTCTCTCAAAACTGTGCTGAAAAGTCAAGACAACAGAAAATAAGTATCTTTACACAATAGGGTTGTGGGTGTAGACGGTATCTATCTCAAACAAAAGGTTAAAACTACTGCAAACTGAATACCTGGAAAAAAAAAGGATATAAAGTTGTTTTTGTTTACAGGAATAGGGACAGTTTTGACAGACAGGGCCCAGTAAAGTGCAGTGCCTGGAATTTATATTTTCAGTACACACACTTTGAAATAACAACATTTAAGAAAACCACAATTATTATATTTGAACTCATATGTAATGCACTTACGATTAAATGTTGCATATTAAATATGAGATGCATTTTAATAGCAGGTTTTGCATATAGGATCATTAGGCCAAATGGTAATTTGAGTAATTTACTCAAGAGAAAAAAAAATGTAAATCTTGTCTCAAAGGTAAAACATGTTAAACAATGAACGTGCAGTGAGGCAGGCTGCTGGAGTCTCAGAGAGTCTACACCCTGCCAAACCACACAAACCCCTCAAATCCCACCATGAGCAAAGCCACAGTGACAGACTGACAGGCAACAAACTGTGTGTGACAGATTCTTAAATCGCATTAAACTAAATGAGAAATGCAGTTTGAAAGAAAGACAAACACAGAGAGAGAGGGAGAGAAAGAGGAGGGGAGAGATTAATTTCAGGGTTGGGGCTGGAAACCCTGACAGACTAAGTGTGACATAGAATTTGTCTTTTAGAAAGAAATATGGAGCATTTTTTTTAACGCGCACACCTGAGCACTTGCATTCACCGTGAAAGGTGTGAAGCAAGATTAAAAGGGAAATTAACAAGGCGTATAGAGGGTTCATAGTGAGAACAAAACAGACACAGATAAGCACACAGGAGAGAGAGAGACAACAGGTGATAAACAAAATGTTTCTGGAAGCCTGATAGGCTCTCACCTGAATCTGTTATGAAGTACTTACAAATACATCTGATCATTAAACGTGTCAGATATAACTCCAATACGTAAAAACTGATGAATGATGGAAAGAAAGACGATGAACTCCACCACACTGCATCAGAGCTATATCCTATTACAGGTGGTTTATGTAAAAGGATTATAGACCTGGATTTACGTCAATGTCTGTTCATAATGTATGAAGTGTGGAATTTGTATGATTTTTATAAAATATATCACAATTATTTGTCATAATACACATGTGAATCTTTGAGTTATAAATGTGTGTTGTGAGTTCCTACTGCTCTTCACCTTTGACCACCACATTCTAATTCTATCATGCAGAGTGAACATTTGTGCCAAAATTGGGGAAATTGCCTAAAGGCGTCCCGGAGATGCTGCGTTCAAGAAGCAAAAAATAAGTAACAAAACTTGATTTCCTTGACCTTAGACCTCGGAATCCTATTCAGGTCATCCCTGAAAGTAAGTGAACTTGTTGGGCCAGATGTAATGGAACTTCCCTCTGGGCACAGAGACCTTCACCTTTGACCGAAGTCTTAACTTTTAGACCAAGTTACCTAATTTAAAGAGATTCCCTCACGGTTATTTTACCGTAATGTGTTTAAAAGAAGAGGACGGACTGATGGAAGAACGGACGACCTGAAAACATAATGCTGCCGGTTTCAGCTGTCACAGGTGTGGAGGCATACAAAGAGAGGAGCTGGCAGTAATAGTAGTTTATTTGTTTGTGGAGTCTCCTGTCTGAGAGTGTCTCTGTGAGTGATGTCCCTTCTGTCCAGGAAACAAAGACACTAAATTGAGAATAGAAAACTAATCTCTACTGTGTTAAGAAAGTACAGCAACCAGTGAGGACAAGATACATGGAGTCCATCTGATCAAAATTGAACTGCACATGCAATGGCCGCGCACAAGCACTTGTGCATGTGACCGTGACTGTGCGTGTTTTTGATCAATATTCAAGCTGAGGACTCAGTGCCTGGCCTGGACCCTGTGGTTAGAGATCAGCAGCATGGTGATGATCAGTAAAAAGTACATCTAGTACCTTAGGCATGGCCATCAATTTCTAAAGCACATTTGATATTGCACCAGGCCTGTTTTCCCTTCTCCCTGCCTTTATTTAGTTTATTCACCACTTTTCTGTCTTATTTTCTCAGCCCTCCCAAATCAGCATAATGTATTTCACATTTGATTGTTAAATTAGCATTTGATGCAGAAGAGAGTTATGTGCTGTGTGCCAAAATAAACCACAATTAAGCCCAAGGGGGACCCCCGGTTCTCCTGCTTAAGCTCTAATCCAACAGACGCAATGCAAAGCCACACTTATCGCCTTGCCCCACATGTGCACTTTTTACACCATGCAAATGATGCCCACAATGTGCCACGGTGCCACAATCACCTGTTGTGCGGCAGAGAACAAAAGCTGGCATGGGCACCAGACCCAGCAGCCAATGGGCTACGGCAAGTGTAATGACGGGCCCATGCATATGGATGAGCATCGTCGTGATCTGGGTGATTGACAAGACGGATAAACAATAATAACAAGCGAGGCGAGTTTGAAAGACTCCTGTGAGACCTGCAGGAGAGGTGGTTGCCATGGCGAGGTGATGAGAGGTAGTGCAGATCCGAACACTGATAACCCCGGTGTTTACTGCGAGACAGACCTACTCAGTGTGTATTTCACTGCAATATAAAGAACATTCCTGGAGTATTGGCTCCATCAAATGTATTTTTTTGAAGTTGCAACCTTAAAATAAAAATATATATTTGTCTCCCTGATCCGCTTACACTCAGTGCAGCATAATGAGTGGTCTAACACGACAGTATCTCCATAAACATTTATATTATAAAGTGACTTTATATATCAACAGATGCTGGGACACTACTTCCTGTTTGAATGCAATACTTTTGCAGCATTGCATCATTTTAACGTACCACACATTGACATGATGAATCAGAAGGTATACAAATCGGTTTATTTTATGTAGCATCCTTATTCAGCTTGTTCTAAATTATTAAATGAGAACTTTCTCTGCTGTTTATTGAAAACCTCTGGTAGTTCAATGAACAAGTGCTAAAAACATTGTGCACACATCTACTCAGACATGCTGACTTTGAATACCGGAGATACCGGACACAACCCTGCACTTCTTTGCTATTCTTACTGGTGCATTTACACAAAACATAGAACAATACTAACTACAAATGAATAGCGGCAGAGCAGGGTAAGTCATTAGCCTTTCCTTTTGAAAAGTAGATGGGCTAATATAAAAAACATTGGCAGACATTAAACATTGAGAAGCCACTCTGAAATTCCGCAAAAACAAGCCCCCAGGGCCGTATCATCTGCTGACGAGAGTTAGTTTACCACACGCACCAAAAACTGTGGGTGTGTGTGTGTGTTAAACATTTAGTGATGATTCTCTCGTTTCTTGCAGCTAGATCACACGACATGTCCTGGATACTGGTGCCGCTGTGGAGCAGTCTACTGAACACTTCTTGTTGTGTGTGTGATCTCTCTCTCTCTCTGTATGTGTGTATCTATGTCTTTCTTCTGTCGGTTCAAGCTCCCTCTATGACCAAATTAAAATGGTCCAGACAACCTTTGGTTTGTGGGTCTGACCTTGTAGATAATCCTTATCTCAATTTTCCACTGCGTAACACAACATGATGGCTAACTAACAAAGAAGTAATTTACAAATACACAACAGCCTGAAGGATTGGCCTGGATGTTGGTCACTTTAAATCAAGTTATATACCAGTCTAAATTGTCTAAATTGCCATAATTTCAACTCGTCTATTTGAATGTAACATTTTAAATTAAGTGGCCGAATAAATTGAAAACACTAAACACAACCCTTTGTGATTATGCATTAGCTCTGGTGCACTGACCTCGATGTAGTGATGAGCTCTGATGAGACGAGGAATTAGTAATGAGCAGGGATTGGACATCAATAGAACGCTGCTAAACTCTAAACTATACAAAGTATCATGCAGGAGAAAGTGTGTTGTGTTTCTGCATGATGGAGGCAGGAAATCTGATTAGACCTTTAAAAGCTTGTATTGGCTTGGCCTGAAGAGAGTATGCATGTACTGTAGAATATATAAAAACACATTAACTGTAATCACGAAGGGCAATTTCCCAAGATGTGCAAATATAAACGACAAGGGAACAGAAGGTTGTCCAGCAGAGATATACGATTTTAAAAAAAACAACTTTTGGGCTGATATTACTAAGTGTAAATCCAAATCCCTGAAACAAATACCACTTTGTAAACCCTCCGTCTGTTAGTAATATCTTCCTAACTATGATTAACCTTTACACAGTTCCCCAAGATATAAACAAACTATGTATACTGGGATTATTTGCATTTTATTTGAGAAAACTTGTAAAACTGACTAGTTGTGTTCCTGCAGTGCATTTCACATTATCCCTAAAATGGGCCATTTTCACCAATCTTAAAAAGGTCATCTCAATAACAAACAATTTAAGTATGAAAGTAATGGAGATGACCTACAGTGATTTCATATGACAAATCTTCAAACCCAAAAAGACTAAATTATTCAGTGCATAAGTAATCCCCATGAATATTTCAGTTTGACTGAATAATACTTACGTAAACAAAGATGCCCCTAAAATTCCCCTCCGCCTTTTTGAATTGGAATATAATGCAGACGAATGGGATATTAGTCTTTTTTTTCATTTTCAAGATACATATGCATTTTGTACACTGATAAATAAGAGCATGGCCTGACCTTACAACAAAAACAAAATCCCATTGGATACGCTTAAAAATAAATAAGGGCAGTAATGACAATGCAATTGCAGATTAAAACAAATGACATGGTAATGGTCAAATCTAATAAGTTGCGATGTTACTATACTCACAAACTAATATAGTAAACTGGGTAGTAAATCATGCATGTGCACCGGATGAAAAGCCCATTCACTATTAGTGCTTATTAACAAACTGGGCGTTTTTTAAACCTCCTTGTGTTCCATTGGCAGGACCAGTGAGGGCACAGGATCATTATGCCAGTAGAGACTTCCCCGCGGGTGCAGAAAGGCTGGGGGGGATTTTGGAAAAAAATCAAAGCACCAAAGGAGAGAAAAGTTAAGTCAAAGACAGGAAGGTCAGGGCCAGCGATTTAAACAATGCAAGTGAGGTAGAATATGCACTGAGCACAGGGCGTTCTGGGGGTCTTGTAGTGTCAAACTAAACACAAACACAATGCAACCAGGCCCCTGAAGCCCAGAACACACATGGCTGACTCGTTTAACACACAAACAAGGTCTACAGGACCCTTCCCTTGCCGTTTCCGCTGCCAGCCAACAATAAAAAAGGCCGGGCTCTGATGTCTTTTTAAATTTGATGAAGCTGACCTGATATAAAAAAGTGACCTCTCTCCACCAGCACTATGCATATTGTAGGGAAATGAGATAGAGGGAGAAGGACACACAGAGATAGAGAGAGAGAGAGAGAGAGAGAGAGAGAGAGAGAGAGAGAGAGAGAGAGAGAGAGAGAGAGAGAGAGAGAGGTTACATGCAAACATGTGTGTGTGTGTTTTCTCCTTTGCAACAGCCTTACACACACACTCACTGGTGGGATGATAAATGGCCGTGCAGCGACTCGGAGATGAAGGAGATAACTGACCCCGTCTTCCCATTTGCATGAACTGTAGCTATGTGTTTGTACGCCGGCTGCGTGGAGATGGCAATAAGTGTTGAATTGCAAGGATTCGTACGGAGCCCCGGATGACTGGTGAGAGCCCGGACTGTCTGACAGCATTCAGGGATGTGTACATCATCTCTGAGGCGTTGATGGGCCCTAATGCAGAATAAGGAGAGCCAATCAGCTCCTATCTATCTACTCTGCCAGGGTGACACATGGTGGGGGTGCTTCAAGGCCAGCGCGCCTCCACATTCTGCTGACAAATCATTACATTAGACATGTCGACGGAGAAGGGAGATGATAAGATTGAGTTACAGAGTTTTAGATGCGTTATGAACACCTCTTGCCTCCTTGGTTCCTTGCATTTTCACTATTCCGTCCATTCATCAATTCCCCACTTGCCTGTCACCGCGCTGTGCAAAAATAACGCTGAAGAAGGATTTTGAACTGGGACAAATTTTGTGGTGCTTTATTTTCCTCTTGTGTCAAGTGCAACAAGAACAGGTAAATCGAAGCCATTGGTTATCATTGCTCCGGATCAGTGTTTGTGAATCCAAGCAAACTTTGTAGAACTGCCGGTCCAGTACAATACATCAATACCAAGCTTGGAACATTCTCTACTCTACCTTTAAATAAACAGATTAGAAATCACTTAACACAAAATTATTATATTTGCATTAAATACATTAAATGCAGAAGCAGCAGGTGATATCAATCTGTGAAAAGTAACTAACAACTAATGGAGCATAGCAGTTTATAAACCAGGGTTGATCAGAGGCAGCGCCAGCTTCATCTTGCATCTCGTACATATTCCCTTTATTTAAATATGTTTCCTTCCATCCATCTTGTTTTTATCTCTTTCTTAATTTGTGTGTATTTTCGGTGCACACGCTCACCCACTCTTAACATTAGCAAGATGGTAAATGCATTTCCCTTTGTAATTGCCCGAGCCATGCCGACGCGTTCACTCTGAATGTGTGTGTGTGTGTGTGTGTGTGTGTGTGTTGTCCATGTGGATAAATGGTGATTGGCGTGTGGCTGAAAGTGGGTGGTGTAGAGTAATTAATCAGCATAATGAGTGGAGATGAGCGCTGTGCAGATGGAGCCCACACTCAGGACTGTGTCACCCAGCAGGAAGTCTCCACGTCTCGGGGCATGTGTCGTTTGCTTCCTCGTGAAAATTTGTGAGCTCATTTCTGCATGATTTTATTCTATAATCATCCAGCTCCTATTACACAAGATGTGAATAAGCAACGTTCGCACATGAATACAAATGTTGTCTGTCTCCTGTCAAAGTTCACCTTACAATACTGTGTGCGTTCAAACAACTTTTTTTCTTCGAGGAGCAATTTGTGCTGTCCGTCAAACACAAGATCCGAGTTTTCAGTTCTTCACAAGAAGCAAAAGCCACAACAGCAACTGTGTGGCATGAAATATCTGATTAAAGATGAGTTTCTTTAGAAATGAGTATTACACAAGCAAACAGAGACAAATGGAAACTTTGGGTGATATCTCCAAGCATAAGGCAAAAGTGAGGAACTGCCTCTATGATAAAATGACAGTGGAGAATTTTGCCAAATCTTCATCCACCCAGCTTCACATTGGGAACATGAATACATTCAAGACAGGCCGCAGCATTTGAGAAGAAGAAATAATAAATCCCATATTCAGTGTGTGGGTTCAACCTGATGATAAATACAATAATGTGAAGCTTTCAATTCCGATGCTGTCTTTTAACTTACTCGCAGGAGGCTGTGGACGCCTTCAGTGTGTCCCCTGCTCTGCCAACATATGTTCACTCGGTGAGCTTTCTGAATGCACTTGGGCTCAATGTGAGACCTTCCCACTGCCTCGCTCACGTAACTGTCGCTGGCACCGTCTCCCAGCAGCAGGAGTATTACGTGAGGGGGGTATAATGCTGTAACCCTGACATTCAGACCTGGAGCAGGAGAGGGCAACATGTTGTCTTGGGTGAAGGTTTTGATTTCATTTACTTTATATTCATCTACTTAATATGCAATTGTCAATTAGATGGTGATCTTCATGGAGAATGAAGGGGAAAGAGAAAGTTAGAGGAAACGCTTGCTCCATTTGACTTGGATTAATGTGACCACTAAATCCCGATCCCACTACACACGTTAATAAGAGCTTTGTATTAATTGTCCAGTCCCAGCATTAATTGAATACTTGTGTGCTCCTTCTGCACTAATAAGTTAACTCAGTTGGTGCCCCTTTACGTTGTGACATTAGCTTGGTTCCCAGATGTTTGTGTTAACTCTCTCCCTCTCCTGAGACTTGTTGAGCCTGTCTGTTTGTCACCAGCCTCAGAGTCCTGGTTCTTATTTATTAAAGAGGGATATGGAGGAACAACACAGACTCTCTCAAACAGGGCGAGTAGCTGCTTCAGTGTGGAAACAAGAACCTTGTGTTTTTAAACACTGAATAAAAAGGATCTAAAAAGGTCACTGCTGATGCCTGTAAATGCATCACTTCAAAAGAAGTTTGAGAAATTGAAGGGGTTGCTTTTTATCTTGTCTCCGTTTGTCAGACTTTTTCTTTTTGTGTGTTTAAATCGGCACCAGCACCTTGTCGGCCTTGAGAAGAGCTACAACTATTCAAGAGCTCACAGTTAAAGCAGATTACGGACCACTTTCTTCAGTGTATCTTGGTCACCTGCTGAGTGGCAAGAGAAGTGCTTTGTTCCTCTGCTCCACACTCGTGCTGTAAACCAGCCCAGTCGTTTGTCTGGTGCTGTGTGCAACAAGACCTCGGTGCTGAGGACACAGCTGCCCTGCTGGCAGATGGAGTATTTTTACTTCGCAAAAAGAAAGGCTGAAGGTTGGTAAAGGTCAACACCTTAACTTCCTTTCTCCGCTGTGAAGCAGAGGGGGGTCTGCCGTCTCATAACGTGCACGCTGCACTTTCTGCCAGATTGTGAGCCAATTAAAGGTTATCAGAGCTCAGAGAAATAGTCCTGCAGGGCGGCTCTCTGGATATGACCCCAACTTAATACTGTGCATATTCCCCCACCGTATTTTACTAGTGTCTGGGATCCAAGCAGTGGGGAGGAGGCAGATTACTGTGCAAGTTATTGTTGATAAGCCATGTGGGAAAGGACATATATATATCAGCACAAAGGTAACTCTTTAGAATTACTTCTCCAAGGTAGGGAAGACCTCGGACAATGTCCAAGGCTGGTTGGGGAAAATATCTAAAAATAACAATCTCACATATAACACTCGTGCACACAACACAGTGAATCTCTGTCAATATTATCCTGAAATCAAATCTTCTATTTGCAGCTCAACCCCTAAGGTCTGCACCCTCTTCTACTGATATATAACATAAACAAAAGATAATACGACTGCAGCAACGGTTGACATGAGGACACTGCAAGAAATATTAGTGCAGATTGAGGCTCATGCAGCCCAAGGATGCATCTTTACCTCGGATGCACCTGCCCTGCTTTCAATTAATACCTTCTGAGACAAGGAAAACAAAAAAATAAAATAGGAGCAAAAACAAGTAGCCTTTAGGAGGCTCATCAATCACGGTTTAAGACAAAGACAAAAGGAAAGGAGGGTGGAGTTGAGGAGACTCTGCCAAGTGTTGTCCTTCACCATCCATTATAAGAGGCTGAATGGGGTCTCTGTGGTCCACATGAGAATGAGCAGACTGACTTGTCCAAATTAAAAGACCATACCAAAATGGGGCTGCCAAGCTCCCAGCCAGACACCGCAAATTAAAAACTACACATTTTTCTTTTCACATGAACATGGACAAAGAGTCGCTCTGCCACACACCCACACACAAACACACATTTCTCAGAGGATAAAAATAAGCTTGTGTATATATGTGTGTGTGTGTGTGTGTGTGTGTGTGTGTGTGTGTAGATATAAGGGTGTGTGAGTGAGTGAGAGACAGTGAAGAAACTAACACACCACACTGTGCATCAGTCTTACCTGGATGAGTGATTCGCTCAGTCTATCCTCGTCCACCTCCAGCACAATGTCCCGGATCTCTTCATAAGGCAGGCGGAACGAGCCCAAGAAAATTGCTGTTGTGATGGAGAGAGAAGAGAGTCATTTCCTCTCCCTTTCTTTTTTTTTATTAGACTGCAGGGTTCAAAGAGACATTTCAGCACTCATCGCTCCTCAGACAGAATGACCACAGACCTAACTTGTCACTTGGAAAAACTAATACACTTTTTGCCCCTCAACAGGATAGTTTGTGTCGCCCGGACAAAAACAATGGGACCGAAAAACAACAACATTTACCCCGGACAAAGAAAAGTGCCATGGCAATACCACCCCTGCTTGAGTCTGAATAACAAAATCCACAAACAACAAAATAACAATACAAATAATAGCAATATTAATGGTAAAAAAATAGGAATATATGAGCTGCACTGGTTGACGATAATGGTGTCATCTAGGGAAACTAAGTGGTTTTGTTTTGGGCGGATGGGAAGCATCCCACGGAATTTGCCTGAGGGGACAGCCTCGTGGGTGTGTTAATCTCCAGGTGGGGTGTCTACAGTGGAAATTGGAGCTGATGGTGTATCCAGGTGGAAGTCACAGGTGGAGGTTTGGTAATGAGTTGGAGGAGACTCACTCAACAGCTGTTATACGGCTACAGCACTGGGACCTGATGTCTGTATTCTACGTGCAACAAAAGGAGGTTGGGAGTCTTTCCTCCTCCTTTTTAATTATCTGTAACTATGTTATCCATTCACTCACATGAAACGCCATTTCTAATGTCTTTGACGTGTGGTGTAAAGTATGCTTGTACAACATTACATTGTATTTAGCTGAGGCTTTCATCAAAGCGATTTACAATAAGTGCATTCAACCATGAGGGTACAAACCCTGAACAACAAGAATCATGTAAGTACAATTATCTTCTAGAAAGCCAAACTACAAAGGGCTATATGTAAGTGTTGTATAAGTGCTACTAAATATATATATTTATATTTTTAATCAAAGGTGTAGTCAGAAGAGATGTGTCTTTAGTCTGTAGGGGAAGATGTATGGACTTTCTGCTGTCCTGATGTCGATGAGGCGCTCGTTCCACCATTTATGAGTCGGGACAGCAAACAGTTGTCATTTAGTTGAGTATTTAAATCACAGTGAGGGAGCAACAAGCCAATTGGCAGATGCAGACCGAAGTGGACTGGCTGGGGTGGGATGTTTGACCATGTCCTGGATTGGGCTGGACCCGATCCGTTCGCAGCACGGTATGCAAGTACTAGAGTTTGAAATAAATAGCAGGGAAGCCACTGGTAACCAGTGACGGCAGCGGAGGGGCAGAGTACTGTGAGTGAATTTAGTTTAAAGACCAGTCGAGCGGCTGCAGTCTGGATGAGAAGGACACGTATTCTCCTGATGTTGTGTCTGTATCTACAGGAAACTGGTTGTTAAACTACTGTTGGCAGTAAGGGAGAGTAGCTTGTGTTCACTAAACTTTAAACATGCTGGCTTTAATGTTTCTGCTTTTGATGTTAGTGACTGAGAACTGCAGAATGAAAGGGAAGTTTATATCATATAATGAAAAAATAAATCCCCAACAAAACCACATTTTGTTGTTGACGTTCATTTATTTATAAATGCACCCCATTGGTTTTACTGCATCTTTACTGAGCTACATTACTGTCTAATGGAAGTTCCTTCCGTTCTCGTTTGTTGTTTTACGGCTGTATGTTTAATATTGTTTATTGATGTCCAACTTTTGTTGCCATCTAGCAGATGCATTGTTACCTTTCTGGTTGCTCTGTGCCACTGTGGCAAGTGGTCAGCCTGCACCTGTTTAGAAGCTGTGTGCTAGTGTAACTGTGGCAAAAAGACAAGTTGTCCAAGTAAAGGTAGATTCTGCAGCAAGATGACAGTTTGGTGCAGTGGTTTGCCATAGCTGCAGCTTTAACATTTAACAACTTGTGTATCCGTTGTGGAATTCAAATACATTTTAAAGACTACTGTGACAATTAATCCTTATTCCCTTTTTCAAAATTATGTTGAAAACAGGCTGGAAATGAGCTGATGATTCAAATGAGTTGTGGTTGTTCTTGGTTTGAGGTCTGCACACAATGCACAGTGCACTCTATACAAATCAAGAAGTGTGTTGTCATTAAGTACAGAGTTATTGTGTTCCTCCACAGCTCGGATCACATAATTGCATATTTTCTCTTTACCCAGACTTTTTACTCTTTTCTTTTATTCACAGCATGGTGTGTCAACCAATACAGAAAAAAAGCAACATTTTATATAATGTTTCAACCCTTTGCTTTAATAACAAAGTGAAATGGGTCATGGTATTATTCTCATTGTAGGATTATAGTCAAACGAGATCTCACTGGGTAATAATATCTGTGGGCATTTTCTCTTAATTCAGATCTTAGCCAGAAGTCAGAAGCTCACCTGCAGCCTATTGTAAAAGCCACAGGTAGGGACAGACAGACGGACAGACATAAGGCAGACAGGATATATTAGATGTATGAATAACCACTGTACCATGAATACTTAAAGTGGCACTGACATCCCCATCATTCACGTTGCTCCACTACCCACCGAACCTTCCATACACATGAAAGGGAGTTTAAAGGGTTTCCGCAGCAGCCAGTGAAAATGATCTACGAGGCTGATGTGTCTCAGCGACTCTGGGAAGCCGTGTAGGACAACATGCGTCCCCGCCCCTCTCCGTTCGGGAAGTGAGATATTCTGCACTTATTCCTGCTTCATGACAAATTCAAAGCCCATCTGCTCGGGCGGTAATCAAAGATGGCAGAGACACCTATCAACATCCTGGCAGCCCGCGCACGAGTGCGGTGACATGCGCACACTGGCACATTCGGAAAATGTGCAAACACACACACAGACGCTTCTATGTGTCATCCTTATGTTCATGCCACATGCCCCTCTCTGACATCAGACCCCAATATTTTGCCTGATGAACTCATTCATCCGCCCTCTGTTCACGGCAGATAATATATCAGCAGCACACAGGATGGAAATTGGTTTCGAGGCACAAATAGCGGTTGGTGTTTCTCTGATTTACACGCATCCCCCTGCTTATTTTAACATTTTGGTCGGCTTCCAGTTCTCACCCACAGTTAAACAGCACCACCTATAAAACACACTCAGTTTACAGTGTGCACTGTGCCACTGCATTACCCTTCTCCATGTCCTTTAAGGAAGACAGGGAGGAGAGACATGGACAAACAAAGGGGCTCGCGTAGGGGTTGCACGGAGGGCGACCTGTAATCTCAGCGGTTGACATGCATATTTCATGAGGTGTCATCATCTACATAGTATCTCTGAGGTAATGTGCATCAAGGCTGAGGATAAAAACCCCCAAAGAGCTGGGGAAACAATAAGAAATGCTCTACCCACCAATTAACACAACACTGCCAGCAGTCACTCTGCTTTTTTTTTGTGTTTTTTTTTGTGTTTTGAATTCAGACAAACATTTCATGGGCTTAAAATCAAGGGGATTCATACCGAGGTGCCAAGGCTGAGCTGTTTGTGGAATTTCGAAGCAGAAGGCCTGAAATTAGCCCGAAATAAAAAAACAACAACATCCCATCCACCATACTAAAATAAAGAGAAGGTTGGTGGTTCAGGTGAATAAACCAGCATTTACTAGACATGTAGTTCACTTGTGCTTCCAGGGATTAAAATCCCCTACATGCAGCTTTAGTGCTCTGTTCTGATAGAAATTTGCTTTACACATGATTACAGACAAGGAGCCTGAACACAGTCTATATGCACTTGTGGCGACTGCTAAACAACTGCCAAGAAAACATTTCCCCAAAGGACTTAGCAAAATACTCCCAACGTTAAGGGGCTTTCGACTGTTTGTTTTCCACAAACAGCTTTGTTGATGTGTTTTTTGTGGGGGTATGAAAAGGCCTGGAGTAGCATGGAAAACAACACTGACATTTCTGATATAAAAGGTCGTAGTTTAGAGAGCGAGTGTGAAGCAATGGTGTTGAAGGTGTGGTTATCTGCTAGGAAATGTCAGCTTTATAAAAACGTAACTGTAGATACTTACAGAGATTCTGTGCCGTCTTAGAGTCCAAGATGCGAAGCTCTTTCACCTTCTTCTTGAATTGAGGCGTCCTGTTGTCGATTTCATCCTTCGATTCTTTTTTCACTACAGGAGGGAAAAGCAACGTTTTCACAATTAAAACTTTACGTCAGGTTATTTAATTACAATCTCACACTGGCTGCTTTCAGTTGTATGAAAAAAATAAAGATTTAAATGACATTCACAAAATATTTATTCATCATTTGCTACAACAAGGTGAAATAAACAATTTGCATGCATTAGAATGCAAATACATTTATGCATGTTAAAACAGGAGCTGACGGGCCAAGATGGGTGAGACAGCAACAGATGGCATAAACCAATTAAACACCATCGTTTCCATACAGGCCAACTTGCATATTTTGGTTCAATATCACTTGTCTCTTAATAAACGACAAAAAACAAAACGGCTCCTATCAACAATCTAACACGGATGCAGGGATGTGTCCTACAATAAGTACAATAATTTGATTAAGACACAGAATTGGACATATCACAGTGTAAAAAGGAAAATCATGCTGTATCTTTTAAAATATGATATATTCCTTGTGTCCAGACCCACACTGTTGAGACTGCTACACACATGGTTTAAAATAAAGCCGAGGAAAGAGAGATGTGATGGATGACGGCCTCCTTCATCACCACACTGACACTACATGATGTGCAATATCATCAGATGCAGCTTCAGAGCAAGCTCCTTTAGATACATTTCCCCTCTTCATTTGTTTGTGTGCGCCAACATTTCTGTCATGGTGACAGTGGGTAGATGGCTGATAGGAGCGGCTCCTTCCCTCAGGCCCTGTCTGTCAACTTGCTCGAGCCAAGGAGATAATTGTGTTACCCCCCCCGCCCCAGAATCTCAATCTCCATTAAATGCTCAGTGTGTAGAATTTAGTGACATTTAGTGGTGGAGTTGCATGTTGCAGCTGAACAGCCCCCCCACCTCACCCTCCCCTTCAGAACAAAGACAACCTGTGGTAGCCTTCCAGTTGTCCTAAAAACTCAAAACGTGTTTATTTTGTCCAGTTTGCCTCCGCAGGGTGGACCCACTCCTGATGTAAATATATAACAATCATAAGTATTTCCAAAAAAAGGCCCATTCTAGGGTAGACAAAACAACACATTGTACACTTTAGATGATTAAACACTGGTGAAAACACAACTAGGATGGTTGTACTGTTACAGGACTGAACACAACATACAAATTGGTGAACTGTGTTTTCATAATGAAGACAGTATTAAGTCCAACCCCATGTCCTTGTGTACTACTCTTTATTTGTTCCTATACATGTACATGTACAGACAAAAGTACTGAGAGTAGGTGAACATGGTAGCAGAATGGGGGAGTCGGATTTTTCTGCACAAAAGAAACAATAAAAAGCAGCAAAATTAAATTAAACAAAAGAGTTCCTCAGCGCCTTCTGTCTCCTCCCAATGGCTCTGGGAGAGGCAGCTCGCTTTGTTGCTAATCATCACAACTGCTCTGTTTAAACTCAAGGTGGGAGTCTCCTAGGAAATGTAGAACAAACAAGCTGCTCCCATAGCGCTGGCTTGCATATTTGAAGAAACAATCAAAGAGGCAACATCTCCAGGGCACCCAGAAGAAGCACTGCTGAAGGCACCTGCCTAGCTCAAGTGCTCGCTGTCAACACATGTCATCAGGGAGGCAGTTGTTTACTGTATTAAGAAGTGATAAAATGGGTGTTAAGTATGAACCGATGCTACATAGAGCATTATGTTTTGATTTTCTGTCAACATCAGAGGAGGTTTCTTCAGAAACAAACAGAACTCTGCACTCTAACTTAAAAGTCGACTCGGAGCACGGAACACAACAGGCAGATTTAACTTTGGACTCGGTGGAGCTCAGAGACGCTCATTGGCCAAAGAGTTTTTTGTCGAGGGAACATTTGTGAATGGAAATCCAAAATTAAAATGAAGTTGCCACTGAATTTAAAATGAGTAATGAAGGAGGAAGAAATGCAGAGGAAGGAAGGAAGGAAGGAAGGAAGGAAGGCAGGAAGGAAGGAAGGAAGGAAGGAAGGAAGGAAGGAAGGAAGGAAGGAAGGAAGGAAGGAAGGAAGGAAGGAAGGAAGGAAGGAAGGAAGGAAGACGTCAGATGCTTCCTCTGAGCAGTGCATGTGGACTGATGGGCCTTTGAGGACCTGCACCCTTTCATCCGGAGAGAATGACTATAGAAGGCTCATTTCGACCAAATGGATTGCCACAACACTAAAGCTTTTTTTATTTCTAACATCTCCAGATAGTTGCCGGTTGCTAGAGACTACATGCACCACATGGCACCAGACTTAGGGCAACTTACATTTTGATCAAAAGATTCAGTCTTGTCTCTTGTACGTGTGCAGACACATGCCCATCTCTATTTTTTCTGCCAGGAAAGCTTAACCTGTGTAACAATGTGGGTCCATAACAGCTGATCAAAGTGCTCGCCAAAACTTAAACGTGTTTTACTTCTTGTCCGGCGGCTGAAATATAATACTCTGACAACAATGCCATCCCTCTTGGACAGATTTATATTTGTTAATGGAATCTCCCAAGCCTTCACACTGAGAAGAGCCATTTGTGATGAGTAGAGAGGGGGAGGATTTTTTCTTTTGGCAGCTCCATGGTTGTCTGAAGCCATCGTGAAAGATTATGACTTAAAGTCACATCAGATAGAAAAACATAATGTCCTTTCATGAAACATGTTTTTGTTGACTTTGAAAAGTTACACATGATGTATCCTTTAAGTTATAAGATTAAAATGAGATACTGTGACAGAGTAATACAAATATCCATTCACTTTGATTATCAATCTGACTGATGACAGGTTGTCAGATTAATTTAAATAATCTGTCTATGTTAGACACAGTGTTTGCAATTTCACAAGACCTTTCCTAAATTGCTTAGCAGCATATCAAACATTGGGGGATTCTCAGATTTGCAGATATGTAGCAGCATTTTTTTCTGGAGGGCAGCGGGGAAAGAGAAATGGTCTATGGTTCTTTCCAATCCATCAGTCTGCCTGACTGAACCACCTCACAACAGCACTTATAGAGACAGAGGCCAAAGAAAAAAGCCTCAGCAAAAAAAGTCAAATAATAAAATGACCCTGAACTTTGAATTGTATCAAAGCATGACTTGAACTAATTGAAAAATATTTATAAAAATACAGCTTTTCCACACACATTTCAGCATCCATTCTTTATACAAATCTTCCCAAAAATAATGTGATGATGAATGATTCAAATTTTGTAAAGTTTTGTAAAAAAGAGACACTGCTTTTAGAATTTGATAGAACAGTCATGAGATTATCCAAAGCAGAGATGTCTGCTCGCACAATGGGACACTAGCCGAGGACAAGTGTTGCAGTGAAGTGAAATGTTAGAAAGCAGAAGGAATTTGAAGGCAGAAGTTAAAATGTCTGTTGCAGTTGCTGAACAGAGAAAAGCTGATTTCTACCAGCAAGACGGCTCCTTTCATCCTCTGAACTGGGAGGACTGGGCCCACTTGACCTGGTTTAAATCATATCCGGTTCTTCAAGGCCGAAGACCAAACATAGAATTACTTAAATTACTCAAGGTCTCCTTTAGCCCTTTTTGGAATGGTTGGAGACAAATGCATTTATTCTGTGTCAGGTTGTCTTACAAGCTATTAATTGTTGCTGATTTATATATGTTGCCAGTAATGTAAGTCATTTTCAGGAGACCTCAGTCCAGGAAAGACCAGAACAATATGTTAAATTATTAACAATGACTTCGAAGCTTTTCACCCACTGTAAAATGCAGAATTCAACTTCCTCATACCTGATTCTCGGGCCAGGTGGTCCTCTTTAGGTAATAATAAGGTCAAATGCATTTAACTTGATAATTGGCCATGCAAGGTTGAGAAGAGACAAGCACCTTTGATTTGTCAATCGTAAGTATTTGAAGCTGATTCACTGTTACATATTAACTGACTGGGGTGAGGAACTTTGAGATGTGTGTCAGGGAGGAAGCGTTTCAAAATCATGTTTTAACAAAACACATGAAAGATTCACCGGAGCCAACATAAACACATGCAGAGAACACACATTCCATTAACTGAGGGGGAGTGGATGCCTGCTCCGTGCCAAAAGGAGTCACCAAACTGATAGAGCTCTCATTGGAAAAACACACAAATGTTTGAGCATACACAGATTTGGCTTATTAACGATGACTTGGCAACTATGTTAAGCCTTCTCTGTGGGGCTTGGACTGAGGTATACCCTGGGGAGGCGCTGTGATAAAAAGAGTTCTCCAACACTTGGACATCCAGTCTGTTTGCTGGCCCACAATCACTGTGCTGGTTGCCTTCCATGCGATATCTCCCTCAAGACGTTCATAAAACCCCGGGCATTACAAAGCTAAACACTACCACATGTTCACTTCCGGACACAGACTCTCCGACTGAGCCCCGCTACCAGACACCATCGATGCGGGGGCCTTGAAAAAGAAATAAGAGAAACTGCAGATGACAGGTCTTCAACAAATATATTTAAAGGCAAAGGAACACAGAGTGGAACAGACAATGTGGAGTCTGGTCCTCCACGAGGCAATTTATTCCCTCAAATGTGCAATCTGCCTGC
Source organism: Pseudopleuronectes americanus (assembly GCA_038501795.1). Taxonomy (NCBI): domain Eukaryota; kingdom Metazoa; phylum Chordata; class Actinopteri; order Pleuronectiformes; family Pleuronectidae; genus Pseudopleuronectes; species Pseudopleuronectes americanus. The sequence continues at coordinate 18,343,676 of CM076723.1, forward strand.
AAACATGTGCCCTGTCCTCCATCTCAGGGACTCACAATGAGGATTGAGCTGCTGGAGAGCGGCCAGCCAGTCTAAAGGAGATGGGTTCTGAGGAAGAATCACTGGCCTTGCTTCATCCACATAAACACCAGTTCCACAGAGGTGGTTTATGTTGCATATATAAATATATTATATTGCATTATTGTATATTTGTTAAATTGGTGTTGATTATATATGAAAGGTGAGTGAATGGTACTTTTGGAAGATGTAGACAGAGGTGCTGTTCAACTGCAGTATACAAAGGTGTGTGTCTGTTCTTTGGCCCATCCTCATTGATTTGAAGGGGGTGGTCAAAATAATAGAGACGACTGTCAACAAAACACCATGTAGTTCAGCAGCAGCACAAATAACAGCCTGACAAACTGTCCAACAGTTTAATACACACCTCTTCAATAGAGTTTCAACAAAAAGTAACCATTTGTAACAATTGTGAATGTTTGTAGGAGGAAGAGTGACACGAGTTGGATGTGTGGCTACAACCCAGAGAATAGGGTAAGTGTACCAGGAGCCTGCTTATGGTTGACATATGCTGGCTTATGTGATCGTGAATTCATCTTCCTGGATCAGATTGTCTCATTCTGCTCTGTTCTGATGCATCTGACAGAGGACATTTCTGTGAGACAGACCTGAACCCCGGAACGATTGCAACCAGGTGCTCCATCATCACAATGGGCCCACTCATTGTGAATTGGAAGTGTGCACATTATTTGGCCGCACCAACTCAATCATAGACCTCCATCCACCCTGCTCTACGTATTTGGCTCCCTGCGACTTCGCCATCTTCTCCAAAATGAAATTCAAGCTGAATGAGATTGCGATCCAATGAGATCCAGCGCGTGTCACAGATGGTGTTCGACGCTCTCGTGGATCAGGACTTCCAGGGAGCGTTCCAAGTGTGGCAGAAGTGCTGGAGGGGATGTACTGCCACACAGGGTGGCTACTTTGAAGGGGATGGAATCATAACTTAAATCAGATATGTTTTTTACTTGAAGTGAAGTCTGTGAACTTTGTGATTGCAGCTTGCGTGTGTGTGTGTGTGTGTGTGTGTGTGTGTGTGTGTGTGTGTGTGTGTGTGTGTGTGTGTGTGTGTGTGTGTGAATTTGCGGGCATGTGTGTTCTTCCTTTGGAATTGAGTATCTCTACATATTAACTTAGAGTGAACCATAGGAATTGCTAAACATCTCCTGGCATGATAACAAATTGTGAAAGGGCAAAATAAGTGCCAGGCCCAGTCATTGCTGGAATAATGAGTGAGACCTCCAACAATACAGAGCACGGTACAGATCGGAACGCACAACTTGCCAAGTGAAATCCAGCTGTGACCAATTTCTCCCGTAGACTGAGGCTAAACAGAGGTTGCTTTCTCAACCCCAAAGACGATTTGCAGGGCAGATACACACAGCTCCATCCATTCCTCCTGCTATCACAGTTCTCAGAAGTATACTCCCACACACAAGTCCCTCTCACTTCCAGACATTCATATTTGTCTTCACTTTCAGTTTTGAAATCTGCAGTGATTGTGTGTCCAAAGACAGCACACTAAACATGTGGTCTTCTCTCAAAGCACTAACACATCAACTTCAAGTTATTGGGTTGGAAAGTATATAACCTTGACAGTGCCAAGGTGCCCAAGCAGTTTTATTTAGATTTTTTTTTAGAAATACTTCTCAGCTCAAGGTGAACCATTAGATTGGAGCTGCAGTTGGGGGAAGAGATGGAGCTCTCAACCATGCAATCATCATCATCCCTAATGATAACAGGGAGTGGGGGAAGTGGCTGATAATGATAATGATGATGGAAACTGTGGATAGTGTGGTAAGTATGAGTGCATGCACACTTGTGTGTGTCAAAACACGGTCCCACAAATATGGATGCACCTGTTTAGTTCTTGGGCTTGGTAGTTTTCTGGAGCTATCTGTCCCACCATTGAAAACCATCTGGTTCTGGTTATATCTAAGATGTCTAAATAAAAAGGTGTGGAGCAGGATGTGTCCTGCAGAGTGACACTGTGACCCGTGGGCCAGTCATGTTTTCGGTATGCAGGGAGAGGCTCAGCCCACGGTGGAAAGGACACAGCTGGACCTGGAACAGAGCCCAGTAAGAAAAACGCCTACTCTTCTAATTGAAACAACAGATCTCCCTTAGTGACCCACTTCCCAGTTTCTATTCCAAGAGGAGAGTGGAAGGACTCCTACAGATGATACATGTTTTCTATGTTAATTATAAGAATATGTCAAATAAGAAGAGTCAAAGCAGTAGTGTGTGTGTTAATGGTATAATATATGCTTATTATTGGCTTTAATTAGGATCTTTTCTTGAAATGTAAACCCTGACATGTGTACAGTCTAAATGTATAAATCAAGTATCCACTGCCAATATCCATTCGATATTTTTACATTTAACTTTTTGTATTGATTACAGGAGATGGAATAAAGCTGTTGTGTCTCTCCTGGATGAAATTAAATAAATAACCAAAACAAACCAATGTTGAACACGTGAAAAATCCCACAAAGCATCGACTCTGAGCATTGACACTGATATGGATCTTGGTATAGCGATTGAACGAGTACATTTAATCTGCCCACATGTACACATGACTGTTGTTCTCTCTCTCTCAGAGGCAGGGAGTGTGGGAAGGCTCTGACTCTGCCTCTTAAATTGGTCATGGAGACACGCTCCTGGGGGCAGTGAGTGGACTGAGCCTGACAGCCAATCAGTTTGAGGAAACTATTCACCGGTTGTGCCAAGGCAGCTCGTTGTGACCCAATGCGCTTGAGCACTGGTGAGAAGGCCTAAGCTGGCGGTCCAAATGGCTGCCCCTGGCGTCCGCTAAGACCCAGGCATGCTGTCCACCTTAAGCATTCAGCAGACAACGCAGACGCTGGGCTGGTGTCACTGGGAGGGAATGAAGAACAGAGATTTGAAGCTAAGGCTGTTCCTTGGACAGCTGGCAGGATTACTGATGTCCCCATGGTCTCTATTACCTCTCCAACATCGGGCTACATAGGACCAAGCCCAGGGAGAACCCCCCCCGACATGTGGTGAAAGAGGCTTTCTAAAAGCTCTGCACCTATACTGCTGATCACCTGTTAGATATTGCATATATGGGTCTGTTGGCTGTCTCGGTAAAAGTTACATGAAAATGACAGGCTCCGTTTCGCCCCTTTGGTTTCTCAGATACACGTCTAGCCTTGGAGCCGGGCTATTCCAAACGCCCCTTGGTTTACAATGAACCCGAGTTTTCCTTATTCCAAATCAATATTCTTATGCTACTCTGTAGAACAATGCATTTTTTTCCTTAAACACATGGGTAAAATAGGACAAAATATCTCTCCTGGATCCCATTTATACTGTCTGCTACACAAGGAAAAAAAAATGCTTGGGTTTTGTCCGTGCAGAGACTGTCCTACTTTGGAGCGTGTTCGACAAGGTTGCATTTTGTTCATTTGTTAGCTGACATAACATAATCTGCCCTCTTTCTTTCTTTTATAACACAGATATTATTTTACCCTTTCATACACAGCCCTGCTCCCGTTATTATTTCAGTATGGAAATAGGATGCTAAACAAGTAAAAAATAAATAGAACATTGATTTTTCTACTGTCACAAGACATTTAGTATCATTAGTTTGTGAGCTTAAACTTTAACTGCTTGGGCTTGTAATTAGGCCACATCACTATTGATGTATTTTCTCTCAACCTTGGAACAAGACACAACTAAATGTAAAGTGTGGCTGGTGCAACTATGAACCGTCGAAGGCCATGCCCACGAGTGAAGAGACAGAAAATAAAAGTTAAGAAAAAACGATAAACATTTTATTTCGTCTCTCTCTCTCTCTGTGTCTCTCTCTGTGTCTCTCTCTCTCTCTCTCTATAGAATCCACCTTTTCCTTTAAAAAAAAAGAAACATGCAGGTGTATCTAAGCAGAGAGCTAAGACGAGTGACTCATGAACGGTTGTCAAACAAGGGAGAGACAACCGTGCCTATGTTTTATTTTTTAAGAAATTCACTCAAGTATTATCTCTTCTTCTTGTGAAGGTTAACCGATAGGTTGATCCAATTTGTCTGCTGAGGCATGAAAGGACTTAAGAAATACTTCACATTTCTGTGCGGGAGAATGTCAAGGTTTGCTGAGAGATGTGGGCAAGAGGAGGGGAATGACTTTTTCTCTCTCTGGCAGCTTGACTTCACGCTTGTTAGTAGAAATAGGTTTATCCTTGGCAATCAACAGGGAAGGGACAGACATAAACAGTATAGCTGTAAGTCCCCAATCACATAAAAGGCAGCTGGTGCCATGTCTGCCGCTAAAATGCATGCATTGCAACCCCCCCCACCACACACACACACTCTTACACACACGTACATAGAATAGAAACGCTGGGTCCACAGTGTTGTTGAAGCAGCAACAGCTTCCTTCATGTCACCTCTTGATAACTATTCCTCTCACAGCTGCAGAGAAGCGTGTGCTGGTGACATGGAGGTGTCAAAGCAGGCCTGCCCTGATTAAAGATGCACCGTGCGGCACCTGGGCATGGAGTTAAAAGCGAGGCAGGGAGAATATGAGCGTAACGAGAGGCACTCAGTCGTGAACTGCATTTGTATCTAGAAAAAAAGAAGAAAAAAAACAGGAGAAGGTGCTGAGCTCCTCACCTGCTTGATGTTTGCCAGGACTACTTCTCTGTCTATCTTCCTCCTATGTTCTATGTGGATGAATGTACATGCATCGTGGCTTTTTTCAAACATTCTGATGAAACTCCGTTAACATCTTCATTGCAAACGCTGCATTGTGACCATCACGCCACAAAGCCCTCCAGGCACAGTCAGCCATCATTAGCGTGTTAACATTTTGTGTCACAGTAAGCACTGAACTGAAAAACGTCAAAACTAGACATTGTACTACTGCACATACACATAACAGTATCCTATTTATAGAAATGTGCTTAGAATTTAAGCGATAGAGTATTTGCAGGTGAGGAGTACTCGTGTGCCGTGTGTGGGTGTTGTGACCATGTGGTCAAGGACAGTTAAGAAAAGATACTCTGAAGAAATACAGATGAGTAGAAGGAGAGGGATGATGAAAAAGGGGTCTAGTAATATGGGAAAAACAAGACTGAAAGAAAAACGAAAAAACATGATGGAAACCACTTCCTATGAAATAAGTACTTCAGAGAAGTCACTTCTTCCACTGGCTGCGAACAGACATACAATTAGAGACGTGAGAGACATAATTGTCGGGAGAGACATTTGGAAGACGACAGGATCTCTTAAGAAAGCCGACGAGACCTTGATGGGAGCTCGGAGAGAGTGGAGCCGTAAATAGACGCACACAAATGGACACCTCGTGTGAAACCCTTTATAATTGCATGACATGAAAAGCAGTGAAACTAGTAATTATTTTAAAATGGGATTACGAGAGTGCACCCCCTTGACACTACACAATATACAGTACAAGGTTCAAATCTTGATTACAAGTATCCTTTGTTTAGTTAGTGAGGATAACAACAGGTGGGTCAGGCCTAATGAGTGATAATTACAGACTGGCTTTTGTTCTCAAAGAGACGGCAGGAGGTCAGAACCCTGTATGTGAAGCTTCTGTCTCTGACACCACACGCCTGTTGACTCCAGTAGTTGTACTGTAGTTGGATTCTGGACTTGTACCTGTTGTGTTTTTGGACACCGAGCACCCCCGACCATTGAAGTGCGGCCCCAACTCTTAGCGGGTCACGCTGCTGACTAGAATACTTTACCATATTGTCCTGTGTTCAAAAAGGATATCGAGGCCCTGAGTCAGTCACTTAGATTAAGTTTCCTTTGTGAAGTGAAGCATGTTATCAGAATAACAACAGATCAATACAAGATTATAATGATGACCGATAATTCTACTAGTTTCCACCGTCAAGCTACAACCGACTATAGAAAAAAGTAATTGCATTAAAACAGAACACCTCAATTAAACACAATTCTTGTTAATTTTAAGGTTAATTCTGTAAGCAATCTGGACAATTAATCCAATGTATATATAAGCAAAACTGAAAGGGTGGAGACTGACAGCAATACTGTTATTGAAGGGAATTGCAGTCAATAAATGAAAAAGCCATACTTTTGATGTACAACATCTAAAGTGACTACCAATTGAATTTACTCAATTCGAGGGAAAAAAGCAAATGAATGCTACAAACTATTCATACAATATATTTTACAAGCAGGATCTCAAAGACGTCTATCATGGTGATGTGTCAGATGAGCAGTGAGCTCAGGGATGTCCTGATCAGATCAGAAAGTCAAAACAGCCTCCATTAGGTCACTGAGCCTGCATCTACATTGCGTAAGGGCATGTGGTGAAACCCACACTGTGCTTTAATAAAGTTGCTGTGTGGTGCTGATCAAAAGCAAGTGCACAGACTTCTGCTGCTCTAAGCCTTTTCAGTAGGTGCTGCTGGATGAAGGGGAACTGCGTGAGGGCAAATACATATCCAATGGCCTAAGACGATCTCGGGAGTGTGTGTTCTCTGTGCAGTTGATTTGGCCTGGTCAGCCTACTCCACCGCAATCTCGCTCTCTCACACAAATACACACAAACGCACACATACTCGCACACTGGCCTTGATCTTGACATGTGCCTTTAGAATATTTTTGGACTCCCTGGTCCAATCCCCTCTGTGGCTGACTGAAACAACCTCTGTAAACAAAAACTCAGATATGTATGAGCACAAATCCACATCAGAATATGCACACGCTTAAAATTGCACATACAGACTATATAAATACAGAAAAAACAGCTCAATGTGAATTCTCAAAGTGTTCGACTCCCAACTGTCATTTCACCCATAGAACCTCCAAAAAACAACAGATAAACACAGGTTGAGCTCGCACCTGATGTTTATCTCCAGTCAGTTGTGAGGTGGACTTTATCGATGTTCCGATTTGCCTCTGACATATAAAGCCGAAGTGCACGGGTTAAAGAAACATTGCAAAACTTTGCCAAAACAAAATTGTATAAGAGAAAAAGAGAAAAAGCTCAATCATGATGACATTTCTCCGGCAGCCTACGACGATAGAATTCGGTTAAAATGCAAGAAAATGTGTTGAAACATACATGAGACGATGCAGTCCAACACACACAATCTGTTTATGTCGTGGCACACCTATTAAATGCCTGATATAGTGCATGCAGTGAAGCACACGCGGCGCTTTGCACGCTGCAAAACAAAAAATGTCGGTAGCTTCAGAGAGCACTACATCAAACTTTACCACACAGGGTCGTTGCTGTTTAAAGCAGGTAATATGCCAGGTGATTCATCACAGTGCGTTGTACAGTGCTGCTCCGTCCTCTGCAGTCGCCTATCTCTAAATAAATTATATTTCCACATTCGATATGCTTTTATGACGCCACTCCGGTGAAAACACACTGTCTGAAACACTGCCATTACAGCTCTAAACGGCAGGGTTTGTGGTGCTTTTGACATGTAAGTACATCACTTAAGCAATTTGTCGCTCTAAACGGTTATTGCTGCCATTCTCTTTAGCACCAGCCCCCTGGACTGATGCGCTCAACCTGAGAAATGTGTCCGAGGGAATCAACATGAACCGTAGGAAAAAAAACACAATAACAAGTCCTCCACAGTGCCAGAGTGTGTGGTTCACACAGTGCCCGTCTGCCGTGATGCACTGATTCATAAACCGATGTGGGAAAACATGACAGAATTTGGAGACGTTTCTAAATTCCAGCAAACAAAAGGACAAACGCTTTCAGAACTCGAAAAAATGACACTGAGCCACGTTTCGTGTCTGAAAAGAAATCGGAGCACGATTGCATTCTTGTTCCTTGTTCCTTTTTCTCCTTTGTATCATATCTTCGCTTGATTCCCACTGATCCATCGGGTGGTGCTGGGAAAGGAGAGAGAGATTCACAGATCCGACAGCACAGGATAAGCTTCCGTATCAGAGAAGGTGGAGGGAGAGGGGAAGGATGAACAGCAGACTCCTGCCAGAAATCCCTAACTACTGTAATGCAGAATTGTCAGTGTGTGTCCATGTATGTATGGGCAGGATTCCATTACTCGTGCACATTTCTCTATGTGGACCTGCTTGGATGCAAAGCTACTGAGAGAGGAGGTGTTTTCCTCATTGTGATACAGTTCCTCTGTTACCTCGTCTTTTTCAACCCAGGAGCAGTTACTTGTGACAGGAGCTTCTGGTGGGGGGTGGGGGCTCTTGTCCACTGTGTTTGTCAAATAAATAAGCAAATGGAGCCGCAATAAAATGAACACTTATGAGGGACTAAATTAAATAAAGAGACTTTAATTAAAGTTTAATAACAAAATGCCTAAATCTTCAGTTATCAAAGTTCAAACATTTTGGATTATTTTAAATATTTGAGGACAGATAAACAATATTTCCCAACATCTTCCTCTCTGACTCCTGAGAACATTGTATCATTAAATGTATTTAATTTAAGATTAAAATATGACCTTTACTAATGTTGTTTATTTGTAATTTTTTTGTATATTCTAATGTTAAAATGAATGGATTTAAATAGTGAGATATTACTGGATATTTGTCTAAATGGTTCCCTCTTCTCACACATCCAGGATTGAGCACTGATTCAATTTCAAACACTTTCAATAAGAAAAGTTGTGACTATCAATTCCTCCAAGAAACGTAAGAGTCGATCTTCTTCCACAAGATTTTCAAACAGGAACAGTTGACAAGAAACATACCCTCAGTAAAAAATGAATTCTCAAAGTTGCAAACCCATTTCCGGACCCAGATAATTGCACGGCAGCCTATTTCAGAGGAACAGGTGGCAGCGAGTGTTTTTGAGGCTTGTGACCCACCATACCACCCACCAACAGCAGCGTCCTACAGGACTTCAAACACTCCCTCTGTTCTCCAAACCCTCCAGTCCCCACTCTCTCGGGGAACCAAGCACCTGGCCCAGAGTTTCATATTCCTCTCAGGTGTGCCTCCGCCGCATTGCTCGAGCATGATATGCACGCATATTAAGTACTGTATTGGCATTCTGTTTTTTCCAATAGTTGCTATTTTACTTTCAAAGTAGGCCACCGCTGAAGGACATGGCACCTTTTCTGCCTTCCAACTTCATCAGATGGAGGATGAGTGGTCTCCATATCCCCTCAGCTTCATAGTGTTTGTGCACAGGAAGCTCTCACAGAAATCCTGGTTCATCCTCATGTTTATGCCATTCATCATGGAACCTACAAGCCACAAATCCATCCTATTAATCAAGCTTTAAAAACAAAACCCTGAGCACTTATACTTTCACTTTCCTCATCTTCAAATAATCTCTTAATTAGAGGTTATTTACGCTTCCTCTCCTCCATAGTCTCCAAACGTCATCTTCTCTTTCCACCCTCTACCTCTGTTGTAAGGTAGCTGTCTTCTTATCAGAGGTGGGAGCTCGCAAGAGAATTCCCAGTGGCCATCCACGGGCTTCAGCTTTAAGGGATTCCACACATTTAAAAGCAGCAGAGGAAACCCATGCTGACTCCGTTTCCCAGGGGGAACAGGGTGGTGGAAGGCAGTGGATACACTACATCTACCGCTACTCACAAATTCAGAGTTGTGAGACCCTGTTGCATGTTGTATGGCCCCAGCTCATTATGGAAACCAGCCATGGTATTAAACACTGGTTGGTGAAACCTTCCTTTCCAATGACGACGACTGCATAATACAATATTTTGAGCAAAAGCTTTTGGTTCTCCAAGGGAAGGCCAGTAAATAATCTGTATTTATTGAATACATTCAGAAGTCAGACAAGAATACCGGTCTGCACATCTTTCTGGCCCATCACCAAGTCAGCCCTATGACACTACTGAGTTCTAGAAAAACCGTTCCCAATGGAATCACTCCTCATTCCACCACTTGCAGGGGGAACAAGCCTAATATAGCTCATAGACACTCGGCTCGTAGGGTTAAATGTTGATTAATCCATCTCTTGAGAATCTTCTTAGAAAACAAACATTGCCATCCCGCTGTGTGCCGATGGTTGCTCAAAGGGCGGGACAATCATAACATGACAATCAAAACACTCCTCGCTCAGAAGCCCGGGCAGAGATATGCGCTGGCTGTGCTTTCTAAGGTTCTGGATAAAATAATTGTCGGCAGTGAACGCGAGGCTTTACCATCTGTCTACTGAAAGAGATATAAAGAGGGAATGTGGGTAGTTAAGTTAAGGCAGGGCGCTCTGGTTTATATCAGGATAAAGATGAGAAACCATGGGATCCTGTGCGGTTCATTCGCTGAGTTGAATTTTTCACCGTGCTTTATTCCATAAAAGGGATTACATACGCAGCTCACAATAAAAAAACAAAACAGCTATTTAATACGAGTTGTAATTCCTGTTTGAAGACAAAGGCGCAACCCATAGAAGGACTAACATCCATTAAGAGCAGTTTTGTGGCAGAGGAACTCGGCGGGAGGGAGAGGTTAAGTGAGCTCATAGGCAAGAGCAATCACTCGCATGGCTCCTGGCGCACCGAGAGCAGCACGGCCTCTGTTGTAGACAATGGGGGGTCCTTACCTGAAACATCTTCCGCTCGGCTGTGAAAACTGCTTTGCCACATTTAAACCTCAAATGGTCCGTATTGCTCAGATGATTGTTTGGCCCCCGACATGAAGAGCACATTTTAACTCATGTTATGTGTCGCAGAGGCCGGCGGACACACGCGGTGAGCTCGGCATTTCTCAGTGCGGATCTTGCGGCGGCGGCGGCGGGGTGTACTTTTCCATCTAATGTAATACTATCGGCCTGTCTCCAGAACCCCCGGCTGCTCCCCTCCGTCTTCACCTCTTCTGTCCATCACTTGAAACATCTGGATTCGTTTTTGGAAGGTCAGGGCTAGTGAAGCAGAAACTGTCAGTGGAAGTAGTCTTGATGTGTGTCATGGACTGGAGCAGAGAAATGCCATCCTCAGATGGACCTGGAAATAACATTTCGGTTGATACAAGAGCCGGAGACGCAAAAGGTGGGAGATGAGAGCTGGAGACACTTGGCTGCATTGATATGGGAAGTAGGAGCCTCACAGTCGCCCATAAAGCTGATTATTTATTTTTATCTTTATAGAACAGAATCGACTATCCATAGAGGTTTAAGAAAAGTTACACTACTGGTCCTGAAATCCAGGCGACCGACTATCAAATCCTTCCTGTCCACATATAATTACCTAATGGAACTGTGTCTCCTTCTGCTCGTATAAAGTCTCTCGCACAAAATGTGACAAGACCCCATTTTATTTTGTCTGAACAAAGGAAGCCCGTAGGTGAAGGAGGCTGTGCTTCCAAAGCCCCTCACTAAAATAACTACATTTTTTATTACGAGCATCTTTATTAGGTGTGTGCTTTTGGGTCCTCGCTCATTTCTTCAGGGGCAAACAAATGTAAGCTAAGCACTAGTAACACAGTTCCCTCCCACCCCGCTCTCCATGCCAACACTTGCCTCTTAATTCCATCCCCCCCCTCCCGACCTCCCTCTCCTTCCACCCCTCCTCCTGGATTAAAAGCTCTTAATTTTCACTAATTACACAAACTAATTTCTTTTTCTTCATGTCTCGGCATTTCTCCTTGTTTTTCCTCCATGGGCGCATAAACACGTTTTGAAACTGGGTTTAATATGCCTGCCTTGTGAGGGTTTAGGGCCTTTAATGGACACAGGGCTTGTTTGATAAGTCTCCACTTCATCACACACTTTATTAATTAAAGTTTATATTACATTAGAAACAAAGTTAAAGCTGTTTGCTCCCCATTGATGGTTTCATGTAGCTGCATATCTATGGCCAATTAATTGGAGTGTTGCCTCCCCCGTTTGGAATTTTTTGCCTTGTTTGACAAAAGCGTGTTGGGGGTTATCTTCAGGCGATATCTTGCAAGCAGCAGCAATTCACTGCACATGTAATCCACAATTATCAAAAGCTAGGCTGAACAAGGGATTTAAAAAAGGTGTCCACTGTCCAATTTCATCAAATTAACACGTGCAAAATGTCAAAATTCATCCTACTTCTAAACAACGACACAAAAAACAATAACTAAATCAGAAGGAAACAGAAAGTAGGTGTGCATTTTCAACCTATGAGAAGTCACAGCTACATATTATAACATCCTCACCCATTGGAAGTTTACCCAAATTATGGACTACGCTGTTTCCTAATGAAGGTAAAGCTGATTCACTGGGTCTCTCTTGCTCGTGCAGCAGCATCTGTATCAACGTCAGCTGGGAGGACGAGCGCTCTGTGGTCACACCAGTGATAGATACGATGTGGTGAAACGTCAAACATAACTAGAGGCGGCTGGCAGTAAGCAGCGGACCACAATGAGCATCTTGGCCAGATCTTTAACAGTTGGCTCTTTTGCCGTTTCAGATTTAAGCAAGCTCTGAATACAAGGAGTTCTTCTGGTAAACGGGAGAATAAATCTCTGCTGTTAAGTGCATCGTCCTGTGAAACGCTCTGTGAGCAAGGGTGGACAGACCGGAACAGTGCGTTAGCTTCAGGAATAGAAGTGAACCTCTGTGAAGGTAGGCTGATAATGGTTCTAGTTATACTGTTGAACGGCTACTTTGAAGACTGTGTGAAAAATATTCTATGAGCCACAGGGTCTGCCTTGAATAGTAAAGCAGCAACAAAAAAATGATTTGCTGCACTGCACCGGTTGCACCATTGATATTTACACCAGTGCACAGGAGACAGTGGAAAGAGCAGACGTGGTGACCTGTCAGATATAATGAGTAAGCAACAATACACAGAGTAATCATGGTCAACTCCAGAGAACACACCCCGGTCTGTGTGTGGTTGTGAGGATAGGGGTGTTTGTGTGCACACACCAACATGCAGCACATGCAAAGACACAGCCGGGGTGGTCTGGAGTTGACCATGATTACTCTGTGTATTGTTGCTTACTCATTATGTCTGACAGGTCACACAGGACACACTCTTAAAAATACTGAGAGGTCATCCACTTGCCTTTAAAACACCTGTTTTGACAAGGATTTGACACTTCAAGTACAATCTTTGTAATATTTGTGTTAGTTTGGAAATATAAATAATCAATTAAAACACAAATTTATGTTTTGTAGATTTTCCAATGTGGCCAAGTAAAATGTAAAACTAATTACACAAACGAATGGTATTTCTGTTTTATATGTCGGACTACGGAAAGACCTTCACCTTCATCTTATTTTGTATTTAATGACTTGAATTCACAAAGGAAAGAAAATGAACCATTATACACAATAAATACACTGAAGACAAAATTAAAGACTGCACAAAAGGTGTATGTCTTAATGTATGCACTTGGCTGAAGCAATGTAATACTAATAATAATTAATCTTCTAATTAATGTGCTTGAAGATAATTGTGTTGGTATCAAACCTAAATTAGGTTATCATGGGGAGGAGGGGTGCTTGGAAAATAGTCCGGGTGGTCCAGCAGCGGAGAGCACATGGTCAGCATATCGTTTATGCAACACGGAGAAATAAATATTGATGAGAAAAAGGGAATTAAAAGGATTTAAAGTTATCTGAGGATAAAACTCTTTGGAAGACGGGGACAAGGAGATTAGTCCTCGCATCAACATAAATACATGCCGCCATCTACTGCCCCTGGACTCTGACACCACTGTGTCTTTTACAAGCTATAAATACATATGTAGATGAGGTTGGCGGGGTGGGTCAGCAGTGGTCAGCCCCGTGTGAACACTGTGGTCAGTGACTGACCAGTGCTTAGGTAGGACGCCTGCTACCCTCAGATTAAAGGAGAGCAGCACCAGCCCTGGGGGATGGGAGGTCGTCTCCTTGTTTACCTTGTGTCAGAACACCAATGTGCGACCGAGGCAAGGCTAAAATGCGACTCTATTGTATGTCTGTCTTCCTTTGTGTGTTTGACAAATGAATTGTATAGCAATGCAGGGTGGGAAACCAGGAGGGAGCTGGGGGGGTCCCACAATGGCAGCAGGTGCACCGGGACAGCTAATATTTGCACAGCAGCCTCCATGGCAAACGAGCGACTCCCCCTGAAGAAAAGGGGCAACTGTCTCCTCATAAATGGCTCCGTTTCAGACACATAAATCCAGGGCTGAGTCCACCAACCTATCTGTGCCCCATTCCCATCCCTCTTCTTCTCCCCGCAAGTTCCTCCAGTGCAGGACAATTGCCAAGATGCATCTTGGCAACATGTGACATTGTAGAGGTCAAACTAAATCCTCTTGTGTGGCTGCAGAGCGTGTGTATGGGTGTGTTGCTGTGTGTTATACCCCCTCACTGCTGTGTGCCAGACACATGGCCAACCACGCTTCAGTCTCTGTCACACTTTTATTGTGATGTATGTATCAGCAGATAAGCACTTTAGTAGGTTCTGTGGACCAAATGATTGTCTATATACAACAGACAACAACACAGGTTACGCCCCCCCCCCTCAAACATCTGAGGAACAAAACCTCATAAACAACTATTATGTTGGAGTTTAAGAAAAAAAAACACGTTGCGCCCCTTATTAATCAACACATAACCACATAATGACAACATTTAACTTGAAATTCAGCTTAGGAGCCTCTCTTTTCTCATTGAAAAGGGCTCCAAATTGATGGTGTTTAGAGTGTATATACTGTATATATATATATATATATATATATATTTTCAGCATAAGAATACAACACAATTAAAAGTATAAATACACTAATATACATGGGCATTTCTCATTCATTGATGTTAGCACAGGTGGGGACAATATGGGGTGAGCAGCGAGTGGGGTGAAGGCGAAGACCTTTATCTCCTGCATTCTTCATTCCCTAACCTCTCTTTTTGGTTGTTATGCATAAGAAATGAGAGCTTAATCCTTTTAGATGGAAAATCCATGGCAGCCGCCCTGACCGTATGGGGGTATTAATAAGATGACAATGCAGATTTATCAACAAGGCCCGACTCTTGTTCCATCATTGGCACTCCAGAGGTAATAAAGAGACCCCCCTCCCCTCTACACACACACACACACACACACACAGAGAAATTAAGGAATCCCTCTGAATGTTCATGAAAATATACTTTGAAAATGTATAAAATATCATGGTCACATTCAGATTTGTGTACTTTCTGTGTAACATGGATGTGAGTATATATCGATGGGAAGATGGCTAGGTAGATGGATGCATACATGGTGAATGGATGGGCTTTTAAGGGCCCTTGACATGCCATTCTTCCTCTTGTGACTACAGTAATAACATGTATTGACAACCGGAAGCCCTCAGAAACGCTGTGAGCGACTATGTGCTAGTTCAAGCTGTGGGTTAATGGACCTTTGGTGGGTGCCCAGGGTGGGAGGTAAATCCAGCCATTAGTGGAGATCCACACATCAGCAGTGAATCTGCTGGAGACTTAAGAAGATGACGAAAACAAAAGCCGCCTGTTCAAACAGCTTCTCCAAATGGACTGGAAGGAGGGATGTGGATCCTGGTTGTACTATTAGCTGAATGATCAACAGGACTGGTGGTCTCCAGCTTGTTTAAAGAGATACAAGAAATTGGCAACTTCAGCTTCAAGACTGCTGAGCACGCCATGGTGCATTCAAAGTACTAAAATTTAAAAATGTGAACATTCAAATCAATACCACATGGACATCTCTTGGCTGGGCACAGGAAAATGCATGTGAAGCGAATTTGGACTGGGCAGACGAGGGGTACCAGTTTCGTCAATAAACTGGGCCCCTGCCCCAAGGCCAACGGGCTGGTTCCAGCTGTGATACAAGACAGAGGGTCAGTGTCTAACTTTCATCCTGTCAGCCAATGGCTCTCCCACTGTTCCTCCATCACTTGCCACTCAGCCCGACCTCCACCTCTTCCTCAGCGCACACCCCGGTCTCCTTGATGAAAAGGCAATCAATGAGCACCGAGTGGCTTGCATGTGAGCCTGTGGCAAGATTTGAAATTCTGCATTCAAGAGTTGTCTATGTGAGATGACACTGTGGGTAACAAATTGCAGACTTGCTAACATAACTTCTACAACTACTGGTGCTTCAACTACAACACCTGAGAACTCAACTCGATGCAGTCAACACTTCACACTCACACACATCACAGGAAAATGCTCACAATACAACTCATGCAATCGCTGTAGGAACATTCTAAACTTGACATTTGGCAAACCGGGACACATACTAACACTGTTATTTATATCTGTGCTGTTACATCACTGTAATGTGTGAAAAAGATGTAGAAGCAGAAGCGGCTGAGACAAAGCAAGCTGCAGGTAAGGTGATGAGAGAGTGCTCACCAATGTCCAAAGAACTTGATAATAACACAATTAAAGTCCTGTGCTCTTGACGGCAAGAAGATGAGGAGGGAGAGTAATTTCTTAACCATCCTTTCTTAGCCTCAAAGTGACAAAAGACAAATCTACAGTTGCAAATTAACCCCAGAATAATGAATGAGGAATGGAGCCCTGAGGTCTTAATTGAATATTTGCTGGACTAATTCTGTTGACAATGATGGATGTCTGCTAAAAAAAAGAAAAAAAAAGAAAAGGAAGGCCTCAGCAAACCCATATTTCATCATCTCTACATCTGACTTCAGCCGTGCAGATTTATTGATTGGTAAATGATGAGTTTTCATTGTGCGGCAAAACTGAATGATGTTTGACACGTTCCAATGAGGTTTGATGAATTAGTGCGATCTGGACTTTGAAGGGATGAACATAAGTGCTTCTTGGAAACAACTGAAATGCAACACGAGAAGGTCGAGAGCAAAGACCCTGGGAACCAATAGGACGGTGACCCCTGTCACTGCAGGTTTGCGCTCTGCAGTTAATAGTGTGACCCTGCCATTCCCATTCTCCAAAAAAACAAGGTTGTGGTTGTTGATTAGGCTTTGTGTTCCAGTGCTTATCAGAATGTTATATATGGTATACATAATGGTATGCTGTTATACTGTGCTTACTTGACTACCCTACCAAACATACATAAATAGCTTGAGTTATAAAATATGTAAAGGCTCGGAAAGATGAACATCAAAACTGTTTACCAACCAGAGCTTAACCAAAGTTCTTTAAATCTATAAATTGTGTTTATTGCAGTGGCATTCTGCTTTCTGCATTCTGCTTTTTCTTTTTTGACAAATCTGCTCAGTGACAGAGGATTGACTTTGAAAACCAGAATGTCATTTTCCAGCCACTAAAAAGACTTAAGCGTTTGGCAGCGACCTTGTTTCGGATGCTATTTCTGCATGCAAGCAACACTAAGCATGTTACTAGAGTAAGACAGTTTTGATGGGGGAGAAGTCACTCAAGGAAATAAGTCAGATCGTGATGCTTGAAGCATTTTAAGGACATGTCGGATGTGCACAATGCAGCGCTGATCACGGAGCACACTGGGGCAGATCTCGTTAAACTGCTGCTCTGTGGATGTGACAGAGCGGCTCCCTGCATGCTTATTCCTGGGATTTATTAAAAAAAAACACTGTGCAAGGTGGTGCTTGAATTTTTTCCGAGAAAATGTGGTTCTTCAGGGGGCGAAAAAAACAACCCATTCAGTACCACATTGGTGATTCAGAGAAAAGGAGGTATGGGAAAATGAATTTTGTGTCAACCCGGGGACTGGTGTACAACTGGGCTGTGAGGCTGGATAGAAACACCAGTACCAGTATAACAAACCACACAGCCAGAAGATGAATTTTAAAGTACATGACAGCCTCGACAACCCAGTGTGATGAAGGTAGCAGTACCTGATGAACACAGCGCCACACGTTGAATACAAATACAAAGAGGACAAACCAAAAACCAGTGATTTAATATAGCAAGGAGTGAATTAAATTTATAATTAGATTTATGAGGGGGAAAAAAAGAAAGAAAGAAATGTCTCATTAAAACTGCATTGAAGGGAGCTGTAGTGTGGGGACCTCCACCTCTTTTTCCACTTCCCTTCATTGCTTCAGAGCCTGGTTGTGATTCATGGGATGTATGTGTCTGCTCAGTGATGGGTCAGTCGTACAGGGGAAGTCATAGTCACCGATTTTAATGAGATTTAATCACCTGCCCAGTAACGCCACTGCTCAAACCATTCTTTGATTGGTTTGACTCCTGCTTACATTTACAATATGTAAAATCCTTACGTGCCTGGTCGCTGTTTGACGTCCTGTCGCAAAGCCGAACTTAGTGAAGTTCCTAAAGACCAACTTCTTAACAGAGTATATCGGGTCTTTCAGTTCAAACCTGTCAGCTGTGGAACCTTAACCAGGAGATTTTAAGGAAAACTAAGAGTGATCTTCCCTCCAAACTTGCTTTTAATGTATCTCTGCACTGATGTTGTTTCTTTTCATATTTCAATGTTATCTCTTGAGTTCTTGGATCTTTTATGTAAACCTAGTTTTTTTAAGGTACTGTTTAAATTAAGTTAATTGTGATGATTATTACTAGAGCATAGAACAAACTGAGTCAATGCAGGAATTAGCACTTTCAGACCATATTGTTCACTTTGAAGGCAAACGACTCAGATAGAAGACAGTGCATTCAACACCTCCAATAAGATTAACTACACCAGACCACAAATACATATTTTCCCAGATGATGAATCTGCCAGGACATGGTAAAAAGGTGGGAAATGATGGCTCACCCCAAGCAGTGTGGGTGAGTGAGTGCAAGCAGGAGGTAAGATAGAGAGTGGGGAAAGGAAGGCAACTATCTGGGGCAAATAATATGCTGGGAGGCACTGGAGTGGGCCAGCCTCACCCTCCCAACCCCAGCCAGCAGATAAAAGCAAGGAATGTCTCCCTTTGGACCCAAGAGATGGCCAGCACCTCCCTCTATGACACAGGGCTCTGTTAAGGCAACATTCCCCACCAAAAAAACAGTTAAACATACCAGAGATTGTGAAACTGAATATTTCAAAGAGGGAGAGTAACTCAGAACCATGTTCTGTCCCTTAAAGAGGAACACTGCATACCAATCACACAATGCTGAATATACGAAAATATGTATTTCATATATAGAGTTTAATTAACAACCTCATTTTGATGTCAAATTCAAATTTTAGTCAGGGGTTGCGGTGGTCTTTTTATATGTTTCTTTATTTCTGTGTTTGTACTGTATTTACATAAACGCCAGAGTTGGCAGGCCTGCAAGGAATACGCCAACTACAGGACATCTGGGTAGGCTGCCTTCGATTGATCAAGGAACCATAAAATGGTTGTGCAGTAATTGAGTTTCACATCAGCTCCGGCAATCTTGCAAATTGGGCATTTTCTTTCATGTGTGAATTGCAATCGAGCAGAAGGGTGAAAAACACAGCACACCTGTGCTTAGAAAGCAAATATAGCACTTTTTTTTAAACTTTGTGATATGTTTGACGTGAAGGACAGTCTTCATTTGTGATAATGTATATTATCAAATTTGGCCTACGGAGATTTTTACATCATGTTTGAGGTGAGTCATTATCACTGTATTGCCTGGCACTGTTGCTTCATTTGAGAGCTTTTCACATTGATTCATCCAGATTCATCCAGCTCCTCCTCGCCCCACAGTCTCTCTCCCACACACATCGACCACAGACCTGTCGGTCGGCGTCAGACCGGCCACCTACAGCACCATAATAAATATTACCACATCGATGGCACATTAGAATGATCCAAAAACAGTTAACCATCCTCAACAGGCTGGCACAACAAACCCCTCTCTCCAAACAGTTCAGATTTAAGGAGAATGTAGTTCTGACAATATTTCCTTTCGTAATATGAAAAAGTAAATAATAAAAAACAGGTATCCCATGATCCCCTAATGGCAGGCTACATAACTTGAAACCCAGCAATGCAAATCAAGGCCACTTAACCAAATCTCTAAGTGAATATTCAATAATTTTTACATAAAGTTTCACAATCTCTCTCATTAATTGGACCTAAAGGGCCCATTGAGAGGTAATGGAAAAATCTAATTAAAATACAATGACACCATTGTGGCAGCTATGGACACAGTCCCCTCACTTTAAAGCAACCAGTAGAAAAGTCACGTCATCAACTGTACACTACTACACACACCTGTAGTTACAGAACATAACTTTTGGGGTAATGTTTCAATCCGGAACCAGCCAAATAAATAACCTTTGAGTCATGTACATCATCTCTGCGTTTATTTTTTCCGGGAAAAAAGCGGTTTCCCTGCTGGCACTCGAATAATCTATCACACATACTGTATCTCATGGCCATGACTGTCTAGGCATGTGGTGTCACCCAGACAGATGGCCTCAGCTGGGGCCTGGCAGGGAGTCAAGAGGAGAGGAGCATACTGTAACTGTCAGGCCAGGTCCCTGGAAGCCCACAGCTTTCTGCTACACCGATCCCAATCACCGTACACCTGCCCTCCATCTTCCCCACTTTCAAACTCCAGTGGTACGACAGACTGGGAGATTTCAGAACGATGTGGGGAAAGAGGGAAATTACTTTGCCGAACACTTAAGCCCCGGCTTCAGACTTGAAGAGAAGGCTAATCCCAGACCACAGCGTCCGGAAAACTTTTTCAGGCTTTTCCACGGAACACGGAGAGAGTTGATGCATGGCAGATTTGGTGAGGTCACAGTATAACTGCAGGCCATCTGCCTAGCCATGCTGGACTGTGATTATGAGCCTTAGGACTCCCTAAGGTGAGAGGACGGAACACAGGCAGTTCACTCGAAAGGCTGCTGTCTCCTCCAATGAATTTCACACGTACTGTTGGCCCATTTGTCCTTTTTATTTCAGGCTCGCTGCTATAACCCTTCTTAATAAGCTCTGCACTCACTGCACTGGCATCATCCTAACCCTTATTTGAATATACTGAATGTGTGTAAAATCTGGTTTAACACAAATTAATAAAAAATGTTAGTGGCAGAAAGAAAAAAAATTGGTTTGGGCTCCATACTACACTGTATCTATGTAATGAGAGGACTGTAATTTCTAAATAATAATTGATTGTGTTAATGTTTGATGGGAAATCACCTACCTATGTATTCATTTAAGTATTGTTGATAAGAAAATCTGATGACAGACCATAAATACAAAGTCTTAAATATCAAAACTCTAAGCATTTAATTAGCGGTCTCCACACTTTATACAGTGCATGTCTACATCTCTACATCTTCCAACTTCCACTCCAGCCCCCCTTTTCACACATTCCCTTTGAAGCGATATCATGCCCTCTTCCATATTCCACGACCCCATTAAGAGAAAGCTGTTCTTAATGGACATTCGGCTGAATGTGGCGTGCATCTGTTTGGAGTTTAAACTCTAAACTGTCAGGAAGGTTGTGTTTTCCTCAAGTGTTCGACCACTAGAGACATGAGAAGATGTGATTACACGCAAGTCCCCTTCTTGTTTGTTCACCTACACACAAGGGCACACAGGCACTTGGTCACACGTGAACTCACTCGCGGGTTGACACGATACACACACTCCTGTCAATGGTTTCACACAATTCC
Source organism: Pseudopleuronectes americanus (assembly GCA_038501795.1). Lineage (NCBI taxonomy): Eukaryota > Metazoa > Chordata > Actinopteri > Pleuronectiformes > Pleuronectidae > Pseudopleuronectes > Pseudopleuronectes americanus. The sequence continues at coordinate 18,365,155 of CM076723.1, forward strand.
ACTGATCTACTGATGATGATAATGGCGGCAAAGCACGGAAACGGCAGGGAACACGACAACTGCTAGTGAGCCCAAAGTTAATGTAAACAAGGCAGGATTTAAAACAGGGGCTGAAGTCTCATTCAAACAGAGAAGTCACAGACTGGATTAGATATTCATTACTAGAGTTAATCCTGCTGTGTGATATTTGTATTTGTATTTTACTCTCTTTAATATTGTACTGGCAGTACTTCACTGAAAACAAACATAACTTCAGGACCATGATGATGGGAATACTAATTAATGAAGTGCTCTTTTATTGTGCTTGCGTGCATGATATATTGTTCTGTCTTCTATTTATCTAATAATTCCACTTTTATTACATGCATGGAATCTTGCTTTTAACAGTGATTAATGAGTTGCCGAAGTTGATATGATTAACAAATGGCTTGCAGCATTGTTCTATGTGTCCTATTCCCTCTTAACGTTAAGGTTTGTAAAAAATGTTGATAACATCAGTATTCTTACATATCCCTTGTTTTTTGAGAGTATGATTGAGTAAGAACTATATTTAGGTGAGAGAGAATGAGAGAGATAGAATACGGCAAGAATGACAGAAATATAGTGAACATATTTCAAACTAATATTCAAGTATGCCTGGAAGGCCATTTATTTTGAATACATACATCTTGTTTTAAATCTGAGAGCATATTTTTTCCCTCCCATACTAGCTGTAAGGACAGAAAGCAGCTGCCTTTGTGATCTATGAAATGATTGGCAGAGAATCCCCTTGGTTACGAGGACAAGGGCAATGGCAAAACAAGGCTCTCGCTGGGTGCAGCCTCCCCTGTCGCTGTCATACCTTGAGGCAACCAAAGAAGCTGTGCTGTCCACACTAATGGGGGGGGCAGATGACGGTTGAGACAATTTCTTGATTGCCTGCTCACAAGGCCAATCCATCCCACTGGTCCTAACATTAGAGAGTTAATTCTGTTTTAAAAACAATATCAAGCTTCCCCCTCCTCGTGATGCAAGGTTCAATCTCTGCTAAAATGAGCTTCTGACCATCAATCTGGACGACTAATGACTGTAAATCAGTCAAGCCTCTTCCTTCCCTTCCCTTGTCTACCTGCTTACTGGATCAGCATCTACCTTTTGCACTCCCTCTCCTTCTTTATTCCTCCCACTCACAAGTCCAATGCTTTGGGATCAATTTAGAGGCAGTGTAATTGCCTAGAAACTATTGTAGCATCATTAGACCAGAGTTCTAAGATGGCATTTGCGGGAAAAGAAAGGGCATGGCTAACAACTTCTCCACAGCTCTAAAGGTTACTTTTAATCACCCAATGAGGGATCCTCTTCTGCCTCCCTATCCCTGGTTTAATTTTACTTCCAGCACCAGTGAAGGGTCCAGATCCACCATGCAACAGTGTATCTGGCAGGCAAGTCCACTAATTAAGTGGTGGGTATGTTTGTTACACAGGGATTCTGACCTTTGACATGTTATGCGGTGATACAAAGAAGTGGCCTTCCCTTGGACTCTGAATATAAAATCAGGGCGCACAACACTTGGCTGCCGAAGAGGAAGAAATTCAAATACAATATTAAACAGAAGGACTCGGTTAAATTGCATAAAAATATGCTTTGTGAATATTGAGCAAGATTTAACAATGATTACGACTGACCATGATCCCTGGTCACCAAGATCTGGTTTCCTTCGGTATACATAGTTCTTTCCATCCAGTAGAATGGCCAGAATGGTCAGGTAAGCGCTGAGTGTATTATCAAGACGGTTCAATTGATGCTCAAATGGCCTCAATCTTCAGTTTCTAAATCATGCTGAGAAAAAGGCAGACGTGGATTTTATGTCATGGTAAGAAGATTACACTAGAGTGGGCCATTCACTCTTTCATTCTCAGAAGAGGCTTCTCTTTGCTTAAGAGGTGTCTTTGCTCGACTAGCGACAAAACAAAGTGGCAGGGGCAGGACTCCAAACGCCAATTTGAAATGAAGAAAGCTATAATTCCCTTTTTAGCCTGTCAGTGCACACACTAAACTTGCGCCCTGATTGTCAGTGATGATTCCTGTGCTTTTCTGTTTCTCCCTCCCCGAACGTCCAGCCACATGCTTCTCCAGACAAAGCAGCTGTTGCAGCAGAGCCGAAAACATTGCAGGTGATTATTTCATGAATCCATACATGAGGGGCTAATTATAACGCACAGGGATGAATTATGAAAGTGCAGTCACACACATATTCATCCACAGGGTTCCTTTAACTTCATTATTTCCTTAGGGAGCGAACACAGGTTCACGCAGACAGGACAGTGTGACCGGGACTCTTGCTGGCACAGAGAGTTCTGCTCAGCTCCCAATCCTCCATCAGGGGTAAATGTGTTTCGTCAGCTGGCGGTGGTGAGACTGACACACATCACACATACGCATTCACAGCGAATCTAGGCCAAAGACCCATTAAAATTTCAACAAAGTCCTGTGCTCTGCTATGGAGGTGCAGAGAAAACAATGTAAATGAGGGAGGGATGCCCATTGGGCTGCGCTATACCTTCAAATGTGGACACCACTACAAAGCCTGAGTAGACTGAGGACGAGCACACACAGACACACACAGACACACACACCTTCACCAGCAGTTACTAGGCAATTCAACATATCTATTCCTTAACATTGTGTTTCTTCGGTATATTTTAATTACTATTCCACATAAGACAATTAACTGTTTCAGAGATCACAGCTACTTGAAGGGTAAAAAGCCCTGTGGCAGAATATAGGCTCTGAAGATTATAGCTGAACACTAAAGCCCTTTTTACAGTATAGAACAAAACTGAGTACATCGCCAGGCGTCATCACTTTCATGTTAAATGATTCAAAATTGTGTAATCTTAAAATGCCTGCATTATTAATAACATAATTTACATTTAATTAAATGACCTCTGTAGGAACTAAGACAGCAAAAAGCTTTCTGAGAGATAGAGAGTCCTTCTCAGCATCACACATGATATCACAAGATGTACACAGGATGTTACTCTAGATCCCATCATGGGTGGGTCCCCTCAGTAAAAATCCATTTCCAGCACGGCCAGAGGATTATATCTGGTAAAGAGCTCCATAAAAGTTGATAAATTATCTTCAGTGGCCTCTACTGATCACAGTGGAGTGTTCCGTGTTGTGGGATGAGGGGTTAAAAGGCACCGACAGCTCGACTGATAGGAAGTGTCCAAACTCAATGGGCACCTGGGAATTCAAACAGTGAGTGAATCAGAGACGCAGCCAGAGCAGAAAAACACAGGTGTGCACAAGCGGAGAGTGAAACGCTTTGGGTCGAAGCTGCTGTACTTCAGAGGAGACCACAGCACGGCTCTTCTCAAGGTAGAGACACTTCATGGCAGCGCCGGAGAAAAGAAAAGGCTCCTGCATGTTTATAATTAAGAAGCCATGACTTTAGTATCAGTCATTTTCAACGTTGAGGTTGGCAGTTGGGCGATACACATGTGCTTAAATGCAAACAAACTGCTCCAGCTATCATATTGGATGTGTGGCTTTATTTAGGTTATTTAGTTTCTATTTGCTTACATTTACTGACAGTGTTGCCGTGGATTTTCCGGATGAGGTTATTCTGAAGGGTTTCGAGAATAACATCAAAACATATTCATCGTGTGGCACATGGTAATTACATGATCATTAATTACAATTCTATTCCGAGGGCAACCAAAAGGAGAAAAAATAAATAAAGCGGCACTTGCCTGTGACACAAAACAGTGTCAAATTCAGGAGCAATTCTCAGTGGGTGCCGGCAGAGCCTAATTAAACTGCAGCATCTACTTTAGCCGGTCTCTCTCTGCCTTGAAACAATCTGTATCCAGACTCTCTTGCCTGTATGTGTGTGGACAGAATCATCTGCTTGTGATTCCTAATGAGTGGTTGTGCCTCAGTGCATGGTGGGTATGTATCAGAAGGAACTGAAGACATGGTATGAAAGAGACATATTTTGACCTGGTGCCATTTACCCTGAGGAGAGGCTCGCCCATGGTACTTAATCCCTGTGAGGATGAGGGGTATGTGGGCCTATCAACCTCAAACCCATCTTCTCCTGCAAAGCCAGAAAGTTTCCCCAGTGAAGGAGAGATCCAGACACACAAACGCCAGCGTGCACACAAACACACACAGACCAACTGCAAAGCACATGAAGCCGGTAAAACACTTGATAATTCAATATCTGAGGCTGTAGTTTGCCTTGCTGCTTAAATACCTTCCGTCAAGGAGGTTGTGTTGATAGAACGATTACACCAAAACAACTTTGTGGATTTCCATGAAAGTCGGTGGAGGGATGCGATGCACATTTAAGGAACTGATATTCGCGAGTATTTACATATTTCAAAACAGCCGAATTAAACACACCGGCAATAATTGAATAAGTCTTTGCAACTATGTGACACAGCTGACATGAGATAAATGTTAATGCTGGGTAACTCGGGTGTTTGGCACAAATATGCTAAAATGAAACAATTATGAGAAAAACAGGAGATAAGCGTGTTCCTCCTGTGTAACCCCGTTTCCATCAATGTTCCCTTCTCCCTTTCTCATTTCCACACTGTAATTGGCTTTATCATGAAAAGAAGGTCATCAATGCTGTGCCTTCACTGGTGGTCTCCGAGTCTGATTGGGCACAGCGCAGCCCTAATTATCACAGAGGAACGCATCAGTGCTGACCCACACTACCCTCTCCTAGCATGCAGTTGTGTCCGTGCACACACACGTACAAAAGGGACCACACGCATTGATTTCAGATAAAATAAGAAGCCCGCGAACAACATGAAATGCTCTGAGCCCACACACTTGACAGTCGCCGTAATACATGCCTTATTAACAGGAGAACAATCCGCCTGCGGTTTTAATTGGGAAAGTGAGCAGGTATTGGCAGTGCATCACATGGGGGGGGTCTGATATGAATTCCGTGGGGTTTCCTCGATGGCTTTGTTGTGCTTATTAGTCGTCTGAACAGATAACAGATTGCATCCACACCTTTGGAGTTTGTCCTCACCGAGCACTCTGGCTGAGTTAACAGGTTGGGTGAGACATTTGGCCAAAATCACTTGATTTTTAGTTTGGACAAATCGTAATTCCACTGACAAAGATATAACAAAAATGTGATGTGTTCTTACAAGAATGAGAAGAGATTGATTGGCTACTGGGGATATTCACCATGTCTCCCGAGTAACGTTATTTCTCAAGAATCCACAAGATGACAAAAATCACATTGGTAATTGGTAATGCTTTTACACCAAGCAAGGCTTAGGTGTAAAAGCATTATGCATCTTTTAACACAGTTGTGAAAGCTAGCAATTAGTTTGGGACATCTTTTCAACATAACACACAACTAGTTTGAGTATTTTCACATATTGGGAAAAGGTGTGTCAGGATGTGCAGTACAGGTCGGTGACCTTTGAGGATAATTCAGCTCAGCTCCTCACATCTTACTGTTATTGCTCTCAGCAAAAGTCAAAGATGCAAAAAGGGGTTGGGAAACTAAAAATGTAATCCATATCTCGTAAAATGACAGTGGTAATCTCAATCAAAATAATTATAGTGAAAATTAATGTTGGTTAATGTGATTGAACAAACCTGACAAACTGGGTAAAGCAACCAGCTGCAGACTCTCAGACTAAAGGAGGTGGTGGCTAAGGATCACATTCAATCATCTCAATGTGATGGAAGCCAAATTCACACTATCACTTTCTGGATCAAAGGTCCACACAGAACACACAAGGCTGTAGCAACTCATCTAAGTCATTGTTAATGTGTATAGTTTAGTTTAAAGCTCACCGCTCCGGACATTGATTAAAACCCACAACACTCTCCACTCTTCCTTTATAAATAAATATAGTATATGAATCGTTCAATGTATCGCTCCATCTTTACCTTCTGTATTATTATAGTGTCTTAAGATGTAAATTCACCGTGACTCCTTCCCAACCCACCACACAGCTGCTCACCTGCTTCATCTGCTTGTTGTCTGTTTTGCTAGCAAACACATTGTGCAGCACACAATAGCTACACAATGGCAGCCGGCAAATCGGGGGATATTTCAAGAGGGTACAGAGGTCAAATAGGTCACTGTCATTGTTTTTCCTTTGTTAAAATATTTGTTTTTCAACTTGTTTAATTGCATTGTTTTATTGTTGTTTTATCCTTGTGTGATGCAGTTTGTAACATTGCTAATAAAATAGTTGTTTAACTATAGTTCATCGTTAAAAATTAGAATTGTATTAATTAAAAACCAGGAAAAGCAAAAGCAAAAATAGAAAAAAGGAAGGAAGGCATTTGCACACGGTTTTCTACAAGCTGAGGAAACAAGGCACTGCCATGTAAAAATGTAAAAGAAGGTTTATGGTTATTCAGAAATCATTTCACAGGTTGACTACACTTTCTAATCCACATTCCATCTTCCCTTAACACAATGCAATAAATATAAAACTGATCCATAGACGCAGACAATTTTTCCAAACAAAACTAACTCTAGAAAATGTGAATCTTATCAACCCCGGGGAAATGCAGCCATTCTCATAACCCCATCCATGCATTTTACATTCCTCTCTCAAAAGTTTATGTAAAAATAGGGAAAGTGCATTGCATTGTTTACAAGCAGGGTCTGTCAGAGACGACAGGCAAACTGCACTTCCTGGCTGCTGCGCCTGTTTGATGGATAATAAGCATGTCTAGACAAAGAATGAATTTGAGATAATGTGCAAAGAGCAGCGCAAATCTGGCAGTCAGGATTTTGAGCACGAGACCGAGAGAAGACAGCCTGAGAGGAGAGAGGGAGAGGAGACCAACATTTTGTGGGGGGGTGCCAGGATCGGCAACAATGACTGCTCAAGAGAAGAGAGTGGAGGAGCATCATGAAGGGCCGGAAGTGAATCCTTACATTCCATAGCTACGACTCGATTCATAAATTCTTTAAATACAAATCAATATTCAACAGTGCTACAAGGTTCAGTTATTTTGACTCCTGTACCATGGAAGTGCAGATGACCGGTAGCCCTGGTTTGAATCTACAAAAAACATCTGAGCCCTAGGTCAGGGGAAACTGTTCATGAATCAATGTAGAAAAATGAAGCTAGTGAAATAAAATTCTGTGTTCCCTGAATGTTCATTTTGAAGTAGCGGCCCCGACTCCGCTGCTAAACAAACAATCCTATGGGGAAACATTGTAATTGTACTGGATTTCACATTGTTTCATGCTAGCACTTGTGGATTTGATAACGATATACTGTGCAACACATTTTAATTGATGAAGGTGTTTCAACCCAGGGTCTATTCAATGGACGGTTTGACACAGAAAGATATAAATATCTGATCTGAAGTGCAGAACAAAGCAGCAAATTATTAATCATGGTAAGATTTCACCAAGAATTCAACATGACATTTTAAGAGGCAAATATAATTGTTTAATTCACATTTCAAAAATAAATAAATATATTGTGATACTGTGTGCTTCAAAGACCATTGTTTATTATAGAATCCCATTGTCTTTTTTGTTGTTATTATCAATTTTAAGTGACAACTGAACATTATCTCCATATGTCTTAGGATCATGGCTGTGCTAAAACCTAATAACACAATAAAAACCTCATGTTGATGAAGGAAACTAACGACATGCAATTTAAACAGTGTATTAGTATTCAGGTGCCACATTAACTGGGCTGTGTCTAACAGTAAAGTATCAGATAAAACAATAGTTCACTAATGCTCTAAAATGTGCAACAGATTAAACAGTTCCATTGAAATGACTGAAATGACACACATATACTAACAAGGCAGGATCCTGTTGAATTGTTTTGGATGCTATCAATTGTTAATGACCCAGGTCCAATGAATACTGTATATTTTCACTTGGCTTCTTATGAAAGATTGAAGGATTGTCTTTCCGAGGGGAACTCTGCTCAGCTGCACACATACTATAGCATCTATGCTGTTAGAGGATATAGTTCAAACACAGCTATCAATGGACAGACCCCTGCCCAGTCGGTGTGATACATAGCTAGAGTATCAGTCAACACTATCAGTCATGTCCACCACATGCAACCCTTATGAATTCAAAGAGCTGTTTAATCTCATAAAGTCTAAAAGTTACATTCATTGGTTCTGAATAACAGGTTTCTTAACATCCTCTGTGTCATAAAACATTTCAACACTTCAACAAGATAAAACCATATATTTTGTAAGGAGCAGTTTGGCTGTAACTGTGTTCATAAGCTTGCCTCGCCGTCAAAGCAAAGGAGTCAACATTCCTCCACCAAACACATTTAATTGTCTCAATGAAATCCAACACTAAACTCACAGTCTTGTGGACACGAACCCCTGAGAGAGAACGTCCAACTGGTCTTGACACCAACCATTACCGGATAAAAAAACAGACTGGGCCGTGGCATTGAAATGCACTGACTCCTCTGGCAAATGAGAAATTCGAAAGTGAATAGTGCCGGTACTCTGGCATTCCTTCAGAAAGTGAGTTCACATTGATTCCGGGTCGGCACAGTTCAAACATCCAGATTGGTCCCTGTCACAGCTTTCAGAAGCCCCTCACTGTGTGATCTGATGAAATTTTGATGGTGGATATGTTGTGTTGGCTCGTATGAGGTATGTCTATGATTTACAAACCCCAATGAGGACAGGAGAGGATGCGTGCCTCCCTCCACTAACCACAGATTCAAACCTCGGAGTGGCTTCCCTCATTGGCTTGTATCACAGTGCCCCCTACTGGTGGGGAAACGATCTGATAGCAGCACCTCGGGTGGAATGATGATAGGTAACACACAGTGTGAATAAATTATTCTTGGAAGCAAAACAGGGACTTTGGCATTTACATGACAAACGAGCTTCACTTAAAACAGTAAAAATATAAACCATGAGTCAAAAATGTAAAGTTTTCTTTTGACCTATGAATAGTTTTAATTTTCAGGAAACATTTCTGTTTATCAGAGCTTCTTAAAAAGACTAAAAAATAAAAAAATAGTAACTAAGAGAAAACAGGGGTTGTAACTGAAGGGGTACAAAGATTTAGTTTAATTTGATAAAGACCTTTTTAAATGTTCACCAACGTTTATAAAACCAGGTGAGTCCTCACTGAGGCAAATTACTTATTAAACAAGCAGGTTGTTCAAAACCTATTTTCTACACGTCATTACAGATACAAACATTTTATATCACCAGAGTCATGTCATAAACTGAATGTGTCAAAATGAATTACTAAGTGTTTAACCGATAATTGTTTATTGAATATAGTGTCTGAAAGCAATTAAATCATTCAAAATAAATTAAGTAAGTATACAATTCCCATCCCCAGAAAAAAACAACAAACATATTTGCTAATATTTCATTATTTGCTTATATTTGTTTGAGTTAAATATCTTTATAGATTATATCCATAAATAGTCGTCAGTTTCTTGGCTGGTTTAAAAAAAATAGGTTAAAAATGACTTGAGTATGCATTCGATTTTCATCTTGATGGCAATATTTCTCACAACCTCACCCTATCCCTGCTGGGCTGAATAAACTTCAACACCTCTGGAGGTGTGTTCACGGTGCTCTTTCCCCCACAAAGCAGATGAATAACAAGATCACGTGCTGCAGGTGAAAGATGTCTCGTGCTAACTTGGTCTAGCACTCGAGAGCAGGAATATCTTACTTCCAGGTTTGGCAGCTTGTGCAGGGATGATTGTTGGAAAGTAGCACTACACCCCTGACCTGCCAGCTCTGATCAGCGATTAGCTGCTTTAAAGACCTTGAATTGCAGCACTGCCACGCAAAGAGCTTTTTCATATTTCCTGGTGAGAATGTGTCACATTAATTGGGGCTTATTTTCACTGTGCTGGAGGACACTGACATCAAGCCTCATCCAGCAGAGGGAAAAAAATGTTGATTGTTGGTTGCATGGCATGTTTCCCTTAATTACAACCGACTAAACAATAATGCACGTGCAGGCCACCTGTGAGGCCATTGTGCTTACGTGCGAGGGACTGTTTCAAGTCTTACGTGTGTCGGAGAGAAAAAGCAGAGGCAAGAACACATCTTTCCCCAAACAATTTGTGTTCTCAATTCGTCCATATTCACTAAGAATCCATGACACTAATTAACCTTTGTCTGATTAAAAAAATCAAACTACTCAGCCTGACACATCTCGCTGAAGTGAACAAAAACACCACAGTTACGAGGGAGGAGGCTGTGTCGCCAGCGGAGGAAGATAATTTAGAAATCCCACACGCAAACTCCTTATCCAAATAGAGTTGACAGGGCTGTGGTGCTGTATGTACAAAATCCTCCCCTGAAAAATGTTATCATTTTCCAGCGCAGCAATAACAGCCTCCTCCGGTGTACTTACCACATCCTTCTCCCTCTATCACTGCCTTCATCTCAAATAATACTACTTCTTTAAACATCTCTTTTCGTGTGTGCACCGGCTACGTCTGCCTTCTCGCCACGTCTCTCTTTTTTCCCTTCTTTTCTTGTGCTCACTCGTTCTCACGCCCTCCTCACATCACTCTCTCTCTCTCACTGCTCCATTCAATAAAGACAGGTTTTGTGCAAACATCATATCGAAAAAATACATGCACACAGTCGTAGATTTGATCTGCATGGAATTGGTGATATAGATCACATGAAATAAAATAACAAATCGCTGAAGTGAGAAATGGTCAGAATCAAAGACAGAAAAGAAAAATCCTCATATAGAAAAAGAAAACATGTCGTGCAAGGTCTGGTTAATGACAATAACTTGTATAATCTCCGGCATGTAACCTCTCCATCTTGTCCCTGATGCATCACTCAGGAACATCAGTTTCCTGGACAACAAAAGAGACTTGCATTACCTTCTATATATGGACAAATACAAGGAACCCTCGATGCAAAGCAGGCGCAAATGGAAAATCATGGCCACGGGTAAACACACTATGGTAATTGTGATACTTTGAAACTCAATGTGTCAAGGTGTGTCTTCTGGAGCTTTGGCTGAAACCTCTTTCAGAAGCTATTTGGTGAAACGGTTCTAGGACAGGTGAAATCTGTTAAAGGAGGAAGAGAGAGTGTCTGGACGAGTGCTCCCTCAGTGAAGGCCGTTCACACATCCACAATCTCCGGTCACAAAGCATAAAAACGGTGTGCATACTCTTTACTTTATCAGGATGTAATGTCTGTAAACAGCCATGCCCACCTTTCTATCTGCCGGAGCAAACCACCAGTGCCATCAGTGGAAACAATGAGCCCAGAGTTTGGTCTGACAGTGAAATGTCATTGGAGTCCGCTGTAGCTCTCACGCTGGTATCGGCGCCCACCTGTGTCTTAGTATGTATCAGAACACCCCGGGGGTAGCTGCATCGGATTCTACAAGGTACCAGCGTGTTGGGAGCACAATGGTGCACTGGCTGCTCTGCTGTGGGGCCCTTGGTACTTCTCTAATAATCTACCCAGCATGTGTTTATCTTTGTTGGACCATGTTGTGTGGAGGAGGCGGCTGAGAAGGGAAAGCAGACGGAATCCTGCCAGTCTGCGTGTGAGGAGCCCGCAAATCCAGGGGGGACTGCCGGCTTTGTGCGAGTGTGTGTTTGTGTTTGTGTGTGCACGAGATTCTGAGAGACAGAAGTGGCAGCAATACAGTTATGCCAACATGAGTTATGGTCTGACTTACACAGACACACACAACACATTTAATTGCCAACACACAAAAAAAAAGTCTCTCCCGGGCTCCATTGTGTCTAATGTGTTCAACGTTAATCTTACCCTTTGGGGACATTTGCTGTTGTGTTAATTACACACCACCAGGAGCCCTCATTAACACACATACAAATATGTGCACGCACCAGCACACATAACAACACAAACACACTATGTACACAACTTAGGTGGAGCAAGTTGATGCTCAGATTAAGTGAGGCGGTCCAGTATGGGAGAAGCAGAGCTAATGAAGCATTTACAGAGAGTGGGGTCATTTGAGACTTGCCTGGGGTCAAACTGTCTCCCACACCTTTAATGAACAGACCAAGCTTCATATGCAAGAGGAATCCATCGGCCCGGGTGGCCATGTGCCGTGCCTAGTCACCCACCACACCGCTAGCTCATCACATCCAGGCACAAGCTTCTGCTGCCACCGCTGAGCTAGCTTTGGCTTATGTCAGTAGGATGGGGCAAAATAAAACAGGGACACACAAACGATTAGCCACAGAAGAGTTTCACTGACCCCTCGTCTGCCTGTTATCTGCACTTATTACAGTCTGCCGCTTCCTGCAGCCATTTAAACAAGGGAAACCAGGGAATCATTAAAAAGGAAACAGTGAATGCAACTATTTGTTTGTCCGACTCGTTTCAAACTCTCTTGCGGAGCACACACATTGTGAGGGAACTTGTATTTTTACTCAGGAAGCTCTTTGCTGGTGGGTGGCTCACCCATGTCAGGGGCAGAGTAATGGGCTACAGAGTGACCCTTGTCTTTCTCAAGCTTTCACCTCACTGCAGGACTTCTAATTGCATCACAGGGGGGGGTTCACACAACCAATTATAGATAGTCAATAATAGATCTGTAGCAGCTTAGTAAACAATGTAAAGTTTGTAACTTACCCAGGAACAATGGGGACAGATAAGATGTGGGAGAAGGGAATAGCTCCGAAATTAAAAGCCTGGTCAGATGCACCAGGTAGTACAGACGGTGGGATGCATGTTGGATTTTGTGTTCAGTCTTTCTTACTTTTGTACACTCACAAAAAACCTAGATGCAGGTACACTGATCTCCAGCCATTATACGCTTCTAAAATAAAGAATAAACTTACAAAACTCTGGTATTGCTCTTCTTCTAACTCAGGTTTCCATTTCATTGAAGCTGAACTTTAATGAAAAGTGTCAAAATCGACTTCACTTTCACATTAGATATAAAATCCAATGCATTACACTGCTTTGTTTGATTGGAATAAAAAATCAAGACATATCAATACCCTGAGGTTAATTTTTCTCGCACCGGAGGTCTGTGACATCTTTCCATTCTGGGGATGAAGGTTAATAAGCTGCTTTACCTCAGCCAGAGATGGATTGAAGGAGGGAGGGAAAGGTGAAAGGAAAGGTCAGGAGAGCAGAAAGGAATCCCCTCAGTCAGAGTAATCTGTCTATTCTTCAAAACCTCTCCGCTCTGCTATGAAACATTATCCAACCATAGCTGGATCTGTACTTCCCATGCAGCAGAACATTGGTACACGGGTTGACATGGGTCAGCCCTCATCCTGCGATGAGTAACTGGGGTCAAAGGTCTGGACAGAACGTGGAGATGAAGAAACACCTGCTGAAACACACACAGTTCAGCTGTCTGCCTGCGCACTGTTGACTCTAATGGAGCCTGAATCAATGTTTCACTGAATGTGCTTGATTTGGCGCAACAGTCCGGCTGGAGACAGTGAGCTGTGTGTGTACAATGAAAGCAGCCGTGAAATTCCCATGACCCTGTCTCTATCCTGAAGTGTTACTGATGTTTTTTCCATGTTCTTGCTTGTGTGGGAGGAGAGAAAAAGTGCAATAGCAGTGCAACAACACCGAGAGACCTAAACGCTTAACGTGGCTAGGTCCAAGTGTAGCTTCACAGCGGTCCAAGGCACCCTCTCGGTTTGTGCATTTTCTATTTGTTTATACAGGCCAAGATTGTGCCAACGGCAAACAACAAGCCAAGAACAACATTGAAATAATGGCTCACGCTTACAGCAGACTTGTTCATTATTCCGCACATTTATCACATTACGGCTTTAGATGTTTCAGCAGCACGGTATGTGTTTAATAAAACATGATCAAACGGAGAGGACCAGGAAATAATCTGCAAATGCTGCAATTCAGATAGAGTGTTTTGCAGTGTAATGATAAAAGCACAGCCACGTGATGCATGTTACAGTTCATCCGATGGTAACAATCACACAAGCATCATCCTCTTACACCGAAACAAATACACCATCGGCAGGTGTGCTTATATATTTCTTATGCTGTGAAATATGTCAGCGCTGGAAATGGCATTAAATTAGCATTTCCACCCAGATGTCATGTTCACATCTGGAGCCGAAGCCTTCATCAGTGTGGGGACATGCACTAATATGAAGGTGCAACGGAAACAAAGGCGTTCAGATCAAAACACACAGAGGAAGTAGGATTTTATTCTCTCCTATGGAAGCCATGTTTAGAAAAGATAAGAAATATACCACAAGCAAAATAAAAAGCTGTTCAAAAATAACAGTGCATGCTCTATGGAGTTATTTTTGCCGCTCTCTGGCTTCAGAAAGACACAACTCAAGAAGGTAATAGAAGCAGAGAAAACCTTTAATTTAGTTTACTGTAAGAAAGAGCAGGAAAAAAGCATCACTTTCATACAGCCGGGCGAGTGTGCTGTGGGTGCTAAAAGCAGGACAATAACCCAAAACAGATACTATAAGTTCAAGGGGGATGACAGGAGAAGACACATGGTGAAGAGCGGAGAGATATATGGGGTTTTAGGACAGGGGAGTAAGCACAAGAAAGGAAAATAAATAAAAAGCAAAGGATAACCTCACTGATATGTGTATCCTGAGGGCGAACTGAGAGAAAGTGCCATGAACACTTTATGTGCCTGCCATGAAGAAGTGGTGCTCGGGTTTTGGAGCGCCGGTGAAACAACCCTAAAACTCTCCTGTCAAACTGAATGTCCTGAGATGACATTTCTTAACTGTATATTAATTTTCTCCTGGACATCATTCGTCATGTCTCAAGGTGTTGCTACCGTCTACACAAGTACAACACGTATGTAGATATACAACTCATCCCCTCTGCTCGCCACAACCTGTAAACTTGTAACCTCTCTAAATACCCAAAATGACTGGGACTTGCTCACGGCTCAAATGTGGGCCCCCAAATATAAAAAAGTACTGCTTCATTTTTCTTGTTTGCCTATTGGAATAATACATTATTAATGAGCAAAGATACGAGACACGGCAAATGGTACTTAGACCTTTGATGCAAAGCTGAGGTTACTTCAGTAATGAAATATTCAGGAAACCCAAATCATACAAGAAGATCGCTTTATCAACATATTGCTGAGTAAGTTGTGTCAGACCGAAGCCTATTAGTCACTGTGCTTTATTAGCATTTAAGTAGCATGCTTTATTTCCTTCCCTTTTATGCAAGAATAGGAATAAATTTGATCTGTAATAGTTGTACCTGAAGGTTACAAAACCCTTCAGGTGGCACCAGCTTGAACCGTTTGCCCCAGGTGTCACTTTTTTGTTTTTTTATTCTTTTGTTTTTATCGATATCACAATCTGTTTTCAGACGGGTCTGTCTCCCTCACTCGGCCCCCTTCCCTCATCGAAAACCTTTTCTGTCTTTTCAGTAATTCACCTTTGCTTCGGCGTGAGCAGTCGTGATTGTTTATATTCAAGGAGGCAGCATCTTGAACACGCAGGACCCTGATTGTTTACCCGAGCTGCATGTGACATCACAGTCGCTCCCTTCCCCCCAGTGTTCCTCGGTCTCCTGTCGGTGTCTCTCCAGCCAGATTGGCTGTGGAAGTGTCACCCCCTGGCCCACTTGCAGTCTCAAACCAATTCCACCAAAGAGCCTCAAAGACAAATTAAACTTAATGCCATGTAACAAACTCAGTGGGCTACTGTGCACTGCGAGGCGTTGTGTTAGCCTGGCAGTGAAACATCTTTTTGATCTGTATGGAAATCATGAGTCGGCATGGAGACAGATTTAAGGCGTTTTGGAGACGGGGTTAGGTGAGTAGACAATCCACATACTAGTAAAACAATTGCAATTACAACTGATGAAATTTTGTTAACTGCATGGTCGACAAAGTTTGTGTTCGATCTCATTTAAGAGAACATTATGAAATACAGCAGGTGGTTGAGTTGCAACAGCTTTTTGAGACAAATAGTGTCTACAGGCTTATCAGAAAGAAGAAAAAAAACAACAACCATTGTCTAAGTGGAACAAAAACTATCAGCCCCTGAAATTAATACCTGGTAAGAAGAGTGAAAACACAGCTGTGTAAGTTGCTAATAGAATCCTGAATCACTCTCAGCGGATTTGCTTAAAGGCTGCAGCTATAGAAATGTTTTAAGAAACCAGACGAACACATGGCAATTATTGACAAACACGTTATTGTAACCATTAACAATTATGAAACGCTCTTTGAAAAAAAGTGCTGAAAACTAGTAAATTGCAGACATAACTTCCACAGACTTTTTGTTCACTCCTTCCAGGCATGACTGTAAATGCCGATTCCAGTACAGCAGTATATCCACAGAGTGTACAGCCAACCATCACATATCAAGTATTCTCCATAAAGCCCCTGCGCTCCCGTACTGGTACTTCTGAGCTGGATTAGATATGCATTCCATATTCTGCTGTCTGGGATCATGGGGGTGAGTTAATGAAGCTCCATCGGGGCTTTTGCATGTGAAAAGCTCCAGTGACAGGCCCTGACATTGTCCTCTTTATTCAAGGCAGACCTGTTTGTTAATAAGCATCCGATCACTCAATTAGGCAGCCACACATACACTGGATATACTGGATGACACACAAGGAGAAGATACAGATAGAGACATGTAACAAAAACACAGGAAAACACAACATTATGGGAATATTAGTTGGGGCGACGGAGCGAGGCTGGTCGACATAATGAATACCAATATATTGGTTAATGTAATTGGTGTGCAGACATGGCATAAATGCCTGTAAGATCAAATATGTTTTTAAACTATTAAATTCAGGGTGACATCAAATTAAACAAAATATATATTTTTAAAAGTACAGTTACTTCACAAACTATTAGTAGTAAAAATCCACTTTAGAAGATGAAGAAAACAAGGGT
Source organism: Pseudopleuronectes americanus (assembly GCA_038501795.1). Lineage (NCBI taxonomy): Eukaryota > Metazoa > Chordata > Actinopteri > Pleuronectiformes > Pleuronectidae > Pseudopleuronectes > Pseudopleuronectes americanus. The sequence goes on from CM076723.1 coordinate 18,382,016, forward strand.
AAATGTATGAGATTACTTAAACGTGTGGTTAAATTGGAAAGCAAACAGAAAAATAACACATACATTTGAAGGAAGGTAAACAAATAAACTAAAGGAAACAGAGCACAATTGACACATCCCCAACATCTGTTATCTGAGATTATCCAGGGGAGTGAGCACGGAGACAAAGAAATAAAATATTTAGATGCACGGGGGATATTTATTTTTTGAAGGCAGACAGATTCTGATGAACATTACCTGAAGGCGCATAAAAGTTAGCAGGGTGCAGAGTTGGGAGGCTGTAAGCGGCAGGTATCAAAGAAAGCTAATATTCAGAGGGCTAAAGTTAAAGTGCACTGTGATCGCCGGAATGGCTCTCATCTGAGAAGAGAAGATTAAAATCAGTGGGACATCACAGCGAGGCAATATGAAGAAGGAATGAGAGGAAACCGTGCTCTCTCTCTCTCTCACCCGCTCGCTCGCCCCCTCTCTCAGAGACACAGATGCACACGCACATAATATAGTCTCCTACAATAAACCAATTACTTGTCATTAATATTTAAGGGCCTAATTTCCATTCATATGAGATATATTAAAAAACGTGCAGGGATGAGCAAGGAAAAGGGCTGACCCTGAGATATCCACAGTAGGTTGGCTGTCTCACACAGAGAGAAATGAACATCAGGGTGTTCTGTGTTTTATTGAGACAAATGTCTCCTGCCTGCGCCAGCAATTAATGACTTCCCTGCTAAAATGAGGAAAATAGCAGAATGGATCCTTTCCAAAACCAGATTATATCCTCTTTGTTTTGCTTTTAGTAATAATGAACGTTTAATCCAGACGGAACAATTAACTGAGGGAAGGAGGAACGGTCCTGGGTTATGTAAATAATTCACAGATGAGAGGCATTTCTCCACTCACAGTGATGACAGTTTACAATACGCGTATATGTCTTCTTATTTTTCTTTTTAAACCAGACCGGCTCTGACTCCAGATGGACACTACCACCATATCCAAAGGGAGGATTTTAGAAGCAAGCACATAAAGATGAGTTAAGAAAACAGAAACGGAGCGATGCCAGGAGAAGAGAAGCCCAGAGAAGGCTTCCATGGAAGATCCTCCCTCCTCCTCAATTAACAGAATCAGTAATAAACAGCCATGTTCTCCAAGGGAAACATGGCAACCATCGAGCATGACCTCCAGACTCTTTGAGATGGAACATATCAAAAGCTTATCGTGGCACACATGCTACTCTGACAAGGCGGACAAGTCCACTGTGGGCTTAAGTGTCTTGAATTGGGCTTAAACTCATTAGACAAAAGCCTTTAGCACATTGTGAGGATATGAGAAAGCAGAGCCGCAGTAGTCCTGGGATCTCTGTTTCCTAAGAAGAACAAGCTTTTCAAAGGTTTCAGTCAACAACCCATATTGTTAGGGAATGAATACCCCTTAATAGGATTAAAATATTTTGAGTGGCACTTATTGTTGTTGCAGTTGTTGCTGTGCAGTGTGAGACAAGAGTTGTGTCCATAGTTCTGTATTGAACAGGCACACAGGGCCAAGAGCACACAGTGTACCGGTCAGCAGCATCTCTCCAGCCTCCCTGAGAGGTTGCTGAGGAGGCCGACCACGTGGGAGTGTGTTTGATCTGGTGGCCGAGGTCAGCCCTGATATTAACAGAGTTATTAGGGGACTTATTAAGGAGAGTTAGAAAGCCAGCTAAACCCCCCCACTGATTCCATCATTACTGCCGTTGTGGCAGGGTCATTACTACCCTGCTGCTGAGGCTTTGTAGCAGGGATTGAGAATCTGCTGGGGTGCACACCACGATGGCTCACTGGAGTGTGTGTGTGCGTGTGTACATGTGCGTGTGTGTGTGTGTGTGTGTGTGTGTGTGTGTGTGTGTGCGTGTGTACATGTGCGTGTGTGTGTGTGTGTGTGTGTGTGTGTGTGTTGGTGAGTGACAGTTGTAGGGACACAGGTAAAGGAAAACGAGTGTCAGAGTGAGGAGAACTCCAGAGGGATTTGATCAAATCCCATGTGATGAGGGGGAGGATGACTGCAGCCGTAGCTTTAAGTCGGGGGTTTTACCAAGTTATGTTTCCAGAGCTGACCTTTACAGGCACAACACAAGTCTGAGGATATTTACAAAAAAAAATAGATGGAATAACAAGGATGAAAAATAAAACTTGATGGGAAAGGGTGTATAAATATGTATGTGTGTGTGTGTGTGTGTGTGTGTGTGTGTGTGGTTATTGCATTTTGTACATGTGTAAAAAAATAAAATCAAATTACAACAATACCAAACAACATACTGGGGAAACAGAATCCCCAAATCCTCACTGAAATAAAAAATAAAACGGCCATTTTTATGTTTATTCATTACTAGAACATGACTGAGACCAGGATTTATATAGAAATTAAAAGAATAAAACTTATCACACACTAAACTATCCAGTCCAATCCATGGCTTTAGTTGTTGTCGAGTTACCCCTCCCTCTTTTGTTGTTTGTGTTGTTTGCTCTGGGAGACCCAGAAATCACCATTACAAAGTGGCATGTGCCCTTTGTCCGTCAGCAATTGATGTGGGCAATGGAGGAAACATTTTGGAAAGAAGGGGGTGTGAAGTTTGCCAACATCAATCTTGTTTCAAATTGAACCGCAAAGTTCCAGCTGAATGAATTGCCTTTCAAATGCAGCAGGCCATGGCTACACGCATTCAATCCCGAAGTGAATCTGATTTGATCCCAAGAGCCGCACAAAGGCACAACCCACAGATTGATAAAGTGAACTGACGGGAGATGAGGATAAAAATAAAAAAAAGGAAAAGAAAGAAAGAGCCAAGTCAATGGAGAGGAGGGTAAAGAAAGCAGGATAAGCTGATCCAGTGAAGCAAAGGCAGAAGAGGGAGGAAGAGAGGAAGACGGGTAACAGTTTTAATGGGAAATGAAATAATTGTATGATGTTGTCAGATGTTCTACAGAGTTTAAAGGATGTGAAAAACCAGGTGGGGATGAGCAAGAGCAAAATGGAGGTGGGTGATAAAAGACTGCTGAGCTCCATTTCCACATCACAGAGCACTTCATAATGCCACAGGTGGAATACGTGTCTTGACATCAGACACTGAGGTGAAGCTTTAAGTACGACACATTTTAGGTCACAGGAAAAATGGTTGACTTTGACTTTCACTTCAACTGGCTGCAGCATGTAATACAAAAATATTAGAAGTAGAACTGAGGATTCATATAATTTCTCCAAGATCCCACACAGGGCAAAACAAAATGAGGGAGACTGACCAGCCCTAAGAAAGTTGTGTAAGAGTTCCCCAAAGAAAGCCACAGTAACAGTCTAATGTTACCTCATCAGGAAGAGTTGGACACCAGGGAACCAACATGAGGAGACGTCCAAGACACTGCTCAGACAAACTGCTCAGCATCTGCCGCTGGAAGAAAACTACACTGGATGAAATGGATCGTAATGATTCAGCTGATTGTCCCGGGGGAAGATGGAAGCAATGAGGCCTCCAGGAGGAAGGCCACCAAGTATCCGGACTTGGTCTAACAATCCAAGGGACAAAGGTTGGCAGGCCCGGCCATTCCCAGTTGTGGTTGGCTCAAGGATTTGTGGGTCCAGCTCTGGTAATAGCAGGGCAGGAGAGGAGGACAGCTGCTCGCAGGTTGGGGGAGAAAACAGAAAGAGCATTGTTGTTTCTGGAACAGGCAGGAGGAGTTGAGCTGGAATCCAGGAGCATTTGGCCATCGGCTCCCACAATCACTGCCGACCCCCCAACTGGGGGATTCAGGGGGATTCAGGGGCGAAATGTCAAAGAAAATGCCACCAGATGACATCTTCTCCTGGCTCAAGGGCTCAGCCAGAGGAAAGTGACTGAAGGTGTTTGTATAAATGTATCAGACAAAGAAGATTCAAACACTGTGTGGAGGTAAGGTGGTGCAGTGGGTTGTTATTTTTAGTCATGTTAATAATGTCAATTGTTGACGATAAACTATATATATTTGTTTAATGATTCATGCCTTCGTGTTTGAGTCGGGTCTTTCATTAAAACACCCTGCAGACAGAAACCGATTCTTCATGTGTGAAACATTAAGAAGTTGACGCCTGAATGTCTTAATCTGTCTGCGGCTTAACAACTGACACGCCATAAGTGTTGAGTTTTAAAATCAAAGCCAAAGATGTATTTCATAATAAATGACACATTTAGAAGACTGAAGCCAAGCTTGAAATCCCACTTGATTATCATTTCCTGTTCTTGGTAAAACTCATTAAACAGTGAGACTCATAAAAGCAGCAGGGGAGATGACAGTTTTGCATACTCAGTTGTTTTAGAGGCCTCTGAGCGCAATAAGCATGTGAAAATTGGGGGCTGTTAGTGACTCTTTTTTTTTCCTCTTTTACTGCCAAAGTGTTGTTCTTCAAGAATGCAAGTAACAAGCAAGAATCTCAAAACCATGTGGAGTTAACAGAAGCCTCTTTGCAGCACTTTCAGAGGGCAGCTCTGCAGGGGAGGCATTTACACCTGCTTGCCTCATCTCTGACAATACGCTTGTCCCCCACAGCGCGGCTCACTTATAACCATCTATGTGTGAGATGTGGCAAAGATGAAGCTACCAAAAACAAGCAATAGAAATAAAAAAAACAAAAACATATGTGTATGTGTGTGGTGGCAAAGAAATAAAAACCTGTGGCAATATCTAAGACAAATGAAGTCTGTTTTCACCAGTGACTTATATGTCAAATCAGCATAGAGGATTTATGGTCCCTGCTTACAGAGGTTGCAATGAGAGTACAACACCTTAGGAATTAATCTTGCAAGCCTCGGCTTTTCCACCTGAACCCGAAGTCCACTTTAAACTTGACCGATACAATTAACGAATTGACTTGAGATGCAGGGAAACGCTCCAGCCAGATAGATTAAATTCAAAGTGGAACTAAAGTGGGATTTCTTTGGACGACTGGTTTTATGTTCAAACCCACTTCTTCCTACATCCCCTCAGATGCCCTGCATGAGAGAAACTATAAGACATGAACAGAGGAAAGAGGAAAAAACTACCAATTCATTTTAGGAAGATTCCATCTTGCACCTTTTTTTGCAATACCATCTACATCAAAGCTCCTCTCATTGGGGTGTACATATCAAACATTGAACAGCATTTTTCATTCATGAGAAAATCATGTTCTATTTCAACAATAGAGGGAAAAGGGCTGACTCAGTGGAGTCGCTGCAGGGGTAATTGATAGGGATCCAGCAAAGGTAACTCCCAGGGGAAATGCTGGATCATGAATTCCTACCGGGCCAGCGGGAACATGGACTATCTATAGAAACCCTGGTTTTAAACCCCAGTGGGTGAGAAAATTAATTCAATAAAGAATTTAGAAGGCCATTTAAATCTGAATTAAAGATGTGTCACTGTATCTGCAAATGTTAAGTTGTATTTCATTTTAAGAATCTCTCTGCAAATGCACTTTATAGCAGATGGGCTGCGCAAACATATTTCTGATTTACGTCGATGAAATGTTACATTTATCGTCTTTAATAACAATTCATGAATCAAAGGAGAATTAGAATAATTAAACACACATTGCAGAGGTGTGAGAAAAGGTCTGCCCATCAATTACTTCAGTAATGTCTTGAAGGCTGTGATAAAAAAGTATATGGTCTGGCTGATATCCTTTGGTGAGAGATGAGGAGAGAGGCCTTTCCCTGCCACTTCATTAAGCCTCACAACAACTGTTCTTTCGTCCCCTCACTTTCCTTCCATCTGTATTATACCAGAAAATCACCTTGCGGCAGCAAAGGGGAAATTGCTATTTATTTCACAGAACAAAAACAAAAAAATAAGAAAAAGAGATGAGTCTAGTTTGTAGACCTGGAGGCAGTGAGGACAACAGAGCAGGAAGCTGCTGGCGGGCTGAGTGCTGTCCAAATGGACGGCGGGTAGAGGGGAAAAAGTTGGACGATTCTGTAGAGTTATGTCCACACATCCTGACAGAGCTCAGATTTGACTGTTCTGCAGTTGACAGTACTCTGACTTCTCCCTTCCCACTGCTGCTGGAATTAGAGGGGTGTACTACTCACACATACACTCACATACTGTCAAAGAAGTGGATAACACTCAAATTGTCATGGGAAGAATAGGTCAAGTGCCTTCACAAAGCCTCCTCCATACAAAAAACAAACAAAACTTGCTCCGTGCTGCTTGTGTTATTCATCAGCAAGTTAGGTAGCCTGGTTGTGTATTTGAGAAACAAACTGGCCGGGACAGGGAAACTCCCAGAGCTCCGTTTCCCTGTCTTCCCCATTGGAGCATTGGTCTACTGGACTGGAAAAGGCAAGAAATAAACCAAGCATCGCTGCACTTGGTTCACACATATGTACAAGTTTGAGCTTGTGCACATCCGCATGCACAGCTAAAAAAAAACTGAGACTGAAACTACTCAGTTGATACAAAGAACAAATACAATGCGCAGGGCATATTCCATTTCAAGCTTTCTCACAGACAGAATCGCATAAACACACTGCAACAAGAGCACTAGTGTCTCTAATTGGCACAGAGGTTGGAATCCAGAGCACATATAGACAAGAGTTCAAATGTAGAAGAGAAAGTGCTTGGTTTTAGGATAATTAACACTTCAGTGAGAAAAATGGCTTCTTAAGTGTCACAGGATGAAAGTGGACTCGGCATCCATTGCCAGGGAGGCTAAATAAGGCATGTGTGTGTAGATTAATTAAGGAATGGGTGACGGGAGATGACACCTCCTTACCTTTGCTCTGGGAGGAGAAGCAGAGGGAGAGCTCAGCAAATAGGTCAGGATTCTCAAACTTCTCTTCTTTGACTTTGATCCAGAAGCAATTCTCTGCCATTTCCTGAGGCACTATCTGCAATGACACAAGGATTCCATTATCACTACAATCAGAGACTGCCTTCCCACCAACCTGCCACTCAAAAAGTTCTTCTCACTGGAGATTGGGTTTGTGTGTGTTTGTCACACACATGTGCCCTTGTGTATGCCTGCTTTGCATCGGAGTGGGAAACAGGACAAGCAACAAAAACACAGGAACAAAGCACATGGGTGATACTCAGGGTTGGATGCATTATTTTATATGTAGTTCACATGATACGATTCATGGCCTGATTTTCCACTGAGTCAATTTTGTAACTCTGTGTTTGATCAGCAGTCAACGATCGTGATGTGGGAACTCTTCAAAGACCTGGATCAAGAGGTTTGCCACCACTCAGGGTGTTTGAACCAATTTCAGGGGTCATTCCAATTAAAGACAAAAATAATATAATTTGAATGCTGTATTTGTATTTATTTTATAAATGTGCCTGGCTCTGTGCCTCGGGCTCAGCCTTGCTTGTCTTCTGTGTTGTCCACAGAGGGAGTGTGAATACTGCAGCGCCACTGCTGAGTCTGACAACGCGGTTTTGATTACCCTTGTTCTGAGAGAGAGAGAGAGAGAGAGAGAAAGAGAGAGAGAGAGAGAGAGAGAGAGAGAGAGAGAGAGAGAGAGAGAGAGAGAGAGAGCTCAAAAACTGCCATTAAGCTGATGCTCTTACGTCTCTCTGACATATTCTACAGATATAGACATTGCAACTTTCTTGAAAGGTCTACTCTTGCTGGTGAGATGTCAGAGTGATGATCAACAGATCATGTTGCTGTGATCTGAACGCGTAGAAAATAGATGAGACCCCAAAGCTTGTCTCATGCATCTGTGACACGCTGCTTTATCCAGGGTACACAGTAATAATGGGCTAAATTTTAATACAAATTGAATTCAAATTTGCTAAATTATTTGAAGATTACAAATTACAGGGAATTAAAGTCAAATGGGATTATAGAGGAAGATTGACAGCCCTAGTCGACACATGTAGGAGGCCTCTAACTAGTTTTCTAGACGGCTCTACATTAAAATGAATCTGTCACAACCACAGCCAATCAGAGCGCAGGACGAAAGGTTTCTTCTGGTGAGAGATCATGTAGTGTGTGACGACTTGTCATCTGTCAGTCGCGTACAGTGGGAATTGCACACTGAAAATTGAGTCGTCTGAATATGGAAAGATACGATGACAAATCACATGAATGTGTCCAGGCTAAAAGATAATGTGCAGATGGATCCTGACCGAACCAGACACATCAAAGCTCTCGCTCACCTCTCCTGGGATGAATGGAAATTTGTGAATTTCAGTTCGGAGCACAAAGCCTCACCCGCCCTGTTTACTCAGTCCTCCTACTTAGATTTGTCTGAAAGGCTCTAAGAGGGAGCCGAGCACCTACACAGGAAGAGATGATGGCAGGGCAGAGGAGATGCTTTCTATTCCTCCTCTTATTCCCTCTGCACTGCTCACTGGACAAGAGGCGTAGACAGAGATCCACACATGAACAAACTCATCCAGCACGCTGCGGTTATTACCAGCTAATAATGTGCAGGTCAACATTACATCTGCTGCACATTGTGTTAAGTTGTATAGTTAAAGGTATTTTGTGTGACAGTGTTGCCTTTACCTGACGGTTGGCCCTAATGCACCGCTGCAATTACCCTTCTCAAAACAACAGTAATAGACCTGCCTGAAGTGATTTGACATGTAATAGGAGGTAAACACAGGTGCTAGTGATCACATCCATCGAGTCTCAGTGGCTAAACAAAGACGAAGCTTCATTAATGTCAGTGCTAACATCTGTGTTTACCGACCATTTTCATATCAAACTGGGTGCTGGGAAAAAAATTCCCATTACACACAGAAACAACAATCAGGAAACACGGAGTTCCAGGTGATACTCAGTCTTTCTGTAATGGCTTTAATAGGAGGGCTGTAGGAACCTTCGACCTGAGCTGGTGTTGCTGCTGAGTGTTGTTAACAAAGAGCCTCTGTCACTTGCTCTCGGATCAAAGTCAGAGAAAGCAGCACACGTCATGTCTGCCGTGACCTAATTAGAGCAAATGGAAACGCAGTGAATGTAGCTCAATGATGTTATGATTTGTTTCATATATATTTCATATTACTGATGCTGATTTTGGTTGATAGAAAGTATATTGTATACATTCAAAATGTGCCTTTGAAGATTTATTAAATTATGGTGCAGGGTAGACAGAAGATTCAGATGCTTACAATCCAATCATAGTTTTTTTGATTTTTTAAACATGATAAAAATATCTGATTATTTTACTCATCTTTTGCATCTTAATTGTCAGATTTGAATGTAAAAATATAAACCCTGTTATATTAATTGATGGTAATGAGAAAAGATGGGGGCTGAGACGACTGCCCTGGGGTACTCCTGTGCAGTAACTCAAAATGCAGCCTGTTGCAAGAACGGTTCAGACTCCCTGTGTGTCCTGACCTGAGTAAAGATGGCATCTCTATGTTTGGGTCCAGGTATTTGTTACCACTTGAGCTAATGAGATGTTGCATTGTATGAAAACGAGTTAATTATTTGATCTCACTGCTACCATGTTTATTTTGATATTCTGCTCCCACATGTTTACAGACATATTTAAACTGTATCGTTATATCATATGATTACCTATTTTTGTGGGCAAAGAGAACAAATTGTAATTAGTTTGTAATCATCAGGTCAAAATGGCAGCTTTGCACACATCCGTTCTGATTATTCTCTAAGGATTCTTTGTGTGAGACCCAACAACACCGATATAGACAGAATGCAGTTTTACAACAAGAACTCAAACTGATTTCAAATGCACTTAGCACTGGAGCACAGTTGACATCTCACTGTGTGTAACTGTGCTGGTCTTCTCCCATGTGAGTCTTATTCCACTGTCTATGACTAAGAATGCAAAGCTGCCACAGCCCTGGCTTGACTGGAGAAGTTATTCTAAAACTGAAAATAAAAAAAAGCATATTTTTCCTGATGTTAAAGATGCTCCCAGTGAGAGTTAATGCTCGTTCACCTTCAGTGTGGAAGCAAGTAAGTATGATTGAATGTGTGTTTGTATGTAAGTAGAGATCATCTGTGTACGCATGATGCAACAAAGGATTGACCGTTTATCTACCCACTCACTTGCCTGTAAAACCTATTGGTCTAATAAGTGCTTACCTATATGACAGCATAACATTGGCAAACATGTAATTCATACTCCACACATGTATAAAGGGGATGCATGTATAAAAATGTGTTTTCCCATCCCCTTCCTTTTTACACAACCAAATTACAGTTGCTAGTGGCATTGCTATACTTCCATCTGCAGCACACAGATAAGACGGACGACTCTTGTCCCACTTAATCGACACAAGAGACACAGATTGTTTTTCCTCAGGTGGTTATGAATTTCATTTGCATCGCCAAACCACAATTCCTGTGGAGACAAGGTTAACGCACCTTCACATTAACCTGTTTCTGTACATTCCCCCAAACAACGGGCATGTGCACCAGACAGAGAGCACACAACTCGTGCATGCAAATCCACACAATGCACAAGACAGTGAGTAATAATATTTAAAATATCAAAGCGCAAACACACACAGAGCCCCAACCTGGTTGTTAAACACAAAGCTGATGTTTGAATAACTGTTTACAAAATGGGTGTTATATTTCATACAGCTGTAATTTATATATTTGTTATTGTATCTACTAAATTACACATGTGACATTTTAAAATCCCCTCAGGGTGACAGCAAATGTGACCTGCAACATGGTGCTTGTCAATGTGACTTGTATTTCCACATTTCCGCTGTTTAATATAATATAAAGTAGAAATTCAAAGTATTCAATTTGTTTACTTGTTATTTTAGGAAAAAGAGACGAAATGTTGAGAGACAACTGCAATGGCCCTCAACAGAATGAAATATTCACATTCAAATGTTTCCCACGTGGCTGGATTCCATTAAAACCTTGAAATATAATGTGTAACACTAACAGGATATCAAAAGAACTAGCCTGATGTTGTGGTTGTTGTCAGTAATACACACTAAAATGCAAGGTTACACAAACATCAGCAAAGAACCATTGAATGAATGCTAAGAACTCTTGAGGTTATTGATAAATGATGGAAAATAGAGCCCACATGCAAAAGAATGTTCTATTGAAATCAAATTCAAATGTGATGGAAAGTTCCAGAACCCAGTCTCCATTCAATTACACTAAGAATGTGCAAATCGAAGGACGTTGAAGCTGTGGAAATTGTTTACTCTTGAATCCCTTTGAAACGGGTGCAGAGTGTGGAGACGCGTCGCCCGTGGCTGAACGCTTGTTTCACTACATTCCGAAAGAATTGGAATGGGTCCACTTTTGGTTTGGATCCTCAACTTTGCATCTTTGTGTTGCTCAGGGTTACTCGAAGAATCCTCTAAATACAAAACTCAGGTGTGATTGTTAAATCATTGTGTAATAGTTCATATGAAAATAACCGAGACTATCAGTGAGCATGAGAATATGTGTTACAGGGAATCGTACCTTGATCCAGTTGACCCGCTTCATCACAGTTTCAGGCTTGTAAGTCTTTTTGGGCTCCAGCCCATAAGGCAGCTTGACGACAGGTAATGAAGGAGGTGGTGGAGGCCCACCTGGGCCCCCAAAGAAAGGTGGAGGAGGCGGGGGCCCACAACCTGGTGGTGGTGGAGGTCCTCCACCGGGAGGAGGAGGTGGCGGAGGTGGCGGTGGAATGCCTGCATGGCCGAAAGGAGGAGGAGGAGGTGGTGGAGGAGGAGGACATCCACCGGGTGGAGGTGGCGGAGGAGGTGGAGGAGGAGGAGGTGGAGCTGCTGCACCCCCTGCTAGAGTTGGTGCTGCTCCTGACGCAGGTGGACCTGCTGCCATCTGCAAAAAGACGAGTGGAAAGAATAATGATGAACTGCAGATACATGGTGGATCAATCCTAACCTGTCTAATGTCACTAAAAGTTTATGAAACATTTCTGTGCACATATTTTCTGTCAGACTCCAGTTCGTTTTTATGTATTTTACAGATATATATATATTTGAATTTGTCCTTTGAAGGAAAAAAACTGATTAAAATTACATTATAAACTCAAGTTGGTGTCAAAAAGTCAAATTATCCACATAAAGGAAAGTCGGCTGCTGTCTGTTTACGCTTCCTTATTGGAGGCAAAGGTCATGTTTGAATCGTTGATGTAGTTTATCTGATTCAAGAAAATTAAAAACTGAATTCTACCGAAAACAAAATGCTGCTTCATTCAAAGAGCTTTTAATCAGACTAATGTGTTGTGCTCATTAAATCCCAGTAGGTAAATAAATACCAGACTCGACTTTGGAGGAAAACCTGTAAACGACTGCTGCTCTAATTTGCTTTAACACAAAGATAAGAACATTGCTTTCCTATCAAGTCTTTGTCATGAGTTCTCACAGTGGCAGGCTATTAAACAGTAGACAGGGGTGTAATTAGACCCCAGACTGATAAGACCAAGTCTTTCACTCCTTTGACATGTCTGCACTGTCACACCTGGTGCATACACAGGTAGTCTCTGATAGTGACAATGCTAAAATGGAAAAATGTTTCACAGAGGAAAAGTTATGCAAATACAACAATTACAGATACCCGAGCTTAGACAGGGCTTGATCCTCAGAGCTGATTAGGTGCCAGTTCTCACCAAAAAGCATTTCCACTTGCACATCTCATTTCTAAAACCAATTTCCCCACTACGCTCATTTCCCTAGTCACTTGATTGTGCTCGTACAATGTGATTGGCTTCATATTTAAAGGCATTACGTAGCGTTTCATTACATAATGGCATTGGTGGATTGTTTATTAGGGCCAAAATTAAAAAGGTGTTGTGCAAGGAGCATCTCGCACAGATTGCCCCGGAGCCATTTAGCGAAAATCCACATCCGATGATTACATGTCTGTCAATCTCGAGCCCTCGTGGCCCATTTTCTCTTCAAAGATTAATATGAGGGAATGGAAGCAAATTAGCTGCTAAATTAGAGCGCAGGTTGTTTCCGTGCTGAGGGCCCCTCTGAGTTTCAATCCCTCTCTCTGATCTCCACAATAATAAAGCCTTGGGATGCAATACCCATGCCACTGGTAGTTTATCCCTCAGATATGAAAGCAAACTCCCAATGAAATCCATAAAGGGTAAAGTATATCAATTATTCTGTAATCAAAAGGACATATTTAATGGTGATGGAAGTTTTAGAGTAAGCTCATCTGGGAAAGCATCACACTCAGGACTGGGTCTCACACATGTGCACGTTTCTTTGCGAGTGTCACAACAATGGAGTTGTCATTTTCTGGCTGTGAACTACTGTGAGCAGTGGCAAGAAAAAGTGAGAACCCCTTAGACCTTGTTTTTCCCTTAAAATGCAATCTTATCTCATTTGCAAATGTAGATAAAAACAGGGTACCCGAGCTGATAACAGAAAAAAAACAAGTGTATTATTTTGTGTCTTTATTGAAAACGCCCATTCTCAGAGTTGGGGAAAAGTAAGGCAACCCTTGGATTTATTAACTGATCGGGACACTTTTAGCAGTAATGACTCCAAACAACTGCTGGAAGACCAAACCTGAGAGGAACTTTCAGGAGGAACTTTTCCCCATTGTTCCTCACAGGACTGCCTCAGCTCAGGGATATTCTCAGGACGTCTGGTGAACCTTCAACTGGAGGTAATTCCACAGCCGCTCAGTCAGGCCTAGCTCAAGGCTCTGACAACTGGATCTGCTCTGTTTGAAGCCGCTCTGCAGTAGATCTATTTGGATGTTTGGGGTCATTGTCCTGCTGTGTCCCTCAATCTTCTCCTGACCTTCACCCCGTCATTATCTTGTTAGACACTTGGATAATCTTTGGAATTAGCTTCCCGCTGATCACTACGAGCTGTCCATGATCACATCAAGACATCCCAGCGTCTGTACTTCAGCACTATGAGGAAGTTTTCATGTTGGTTTGCGATGCTCAATTCATGCCGTATGTAGTACAGGCTGTTCTTTCCCAGCAACGCAACCCTAGCTTCATCAGCCCACACAACATTCTCCCAATAGTGCTGAGAGTCAAGATGGTATTTGGCTAACTTCAGGCAGTGTGATGTTTTCCTTGGGAGAACAGCAGCCTCCTGCCATGGAGACCATGACTGTTCAGTGATCTGTGCAAGGTCGACAGAGACGATTCTTTTAAGCCTTTACCTTCTTAATCTCGACATATTTTTTACTTTGAATACTCTGCATTGTGCTTGTGGAGTCATTTTAGAATCAATATCAGAATCAGAACTGGGCAAGTAGCCACTCTTCCATATCACGTCTATTTAAACATTTGTCCAACTGAAGACCTTTTCTCACCCTAACATGAATCATGTGATTCTTTTCTCTCTGTTTAGTTTGACACTATTCACATTGGCAGGTTAAAAGTCCAAATGTTCAAGTGTTTCTTTATCATTCCAGGTAAATGTAGCACACACCTTCGGTCTTGTTTCATTGGTTGGACTCTAGGTTATAAAACTGTTGAATCCAGTTAGCATATGCAAATCTCATTGGCTGAGGGGTTCACGTACTTTTCCCACTTACATAATGAAAGCTGTAAGGGTGTATTCAGTATGGACAAAAGTACATATTTGTCTATTATTGTTATTTAGCTAAAGCTCCGACCATGGTTTATATAAATGTTGTATATAAATTTAGAAAGTTCTTAGGGGTTAAACTACTTTATATTTCCACTGTAGGTAGGAAAGGGCATCAACATGTACCGTATGAAAGTTACTAATAAATCTATCTGTAGAGACATATTGAAAGAAAATAAATACTGTATTTACAAACGACCGTATAAGACTTATAAGATCCCAGAATTAGTTGCCTGTGTTGTTTTCTAATATGTACATGATCCAACACGTTTTAACTGTGTGTCTCTGGCCAGGTTGTGAATGCCCTTAAAATATGATATCATGTGACTTTTGCAGAGCCCATCTGGAATGGTATAAAATATAATAATACCAAATTAGATTCATAGTCTTCTGGACTCAATGAGGAGGTCAGCATGGAAGATAATCAACTCTGAACATTATTTGATTAAATCTATGCCTCACTCTCATCTCTGATGGAGGAATTCAATCACAAAGTGTTTACTTAGGAAATTTGCATTTAACAAGCAATAATTGCTTTTAGTTAAAAACCTTGTACAGTTTCTCAAACCTGGGAACTGCTCCATTATTAAGCTTAACGGAATAATGGTTGTGGATATATAGACGTTTTATGGCATGTTATCTCTTTCTGCGAATGAGTCATTTCAAAAGATAAAGCATTGCATCAAGATGTGTAATGGGAATTAGAATAAGAGACATTGCTTGTCAGTTCACATAGAATGTCACTTCAATTTAGAGAACTTGAAGTTTAAAACATGCAGAGTAAACGGATCATATTTTTCTCTAACTGAAAAATGTTTAGCAACACAACTCTTTCCCACATATGACTTTTTTTCAAGGTGATAAAAGGTGAGGCTACATCCAGGGCCGTGCATGCAAAGACGACACCCACCTTGGCTTCAGATTCCCTGATGAGTCTCTGAGCCTCTGAGAGCTTTTCTTTTTCACAAGTTAACTGTGCAGACACAACACAAACACACACACAAACACACACAAGAACACACGTCACAGAAGACACATAGGGCAGCAGAGAGGGAAAAGGGGGAGGTGGGTTAGATAGCCAGAGAAGAGAAGAAACAGGAGTACACTATAACAGTTACAGATGCAAAACTCACACCGAACACAAAAAAGGCAGGAAAGAGAATCAGGGGAAAGAGGATGTTCCTCACACATGGACAGCGTAATTTCCCCATTTTGTGTGAATGAGTTATTTGATGTGCACAAGGTACTGTACTGTTACACCTTAAACAAGATGTAATCTATCTTCAAAAGGAAATCAGTGTAAAGCTCTGACGGCAGCATGAAAGGAACGAGGAGCAGCATCACTGACAGTCGGTGCACCTTCAAACCCTTTTTATCCATTTTCCTGCCTTTTACTTCCTTTTTGGCATCGAAAATCACATCTGACTTAACTCTCTCAGATGTGTGATGGGCACTGATTTCACTGTGCAGCCTTTGTTTTAGAAATGCACGCGTTTTGCTTTGATATTTCACTGAGTGCAACCTTGCCGAAAAAGCATGGGAAAGGGAGAGTAATCCTCAAGGCACTGAAATGAGAGATTTCTTCATGGAGTCGCTCCTACAGACCACCTCTTACTATAGACTGTAGATAGGTCAATATTTAATGGGTAAAATGGAAAAAGGGGAGTAAAAACCTTTAGTGGGGCGAGTTATAAAAGAACAGAACAGAATTAAAGTGCAATATTTAAGGCAACGGGAAATTTTATTCTATCCTCTGGGATTAAAAGTTAGAAATATGTGAGGATTAGATTTTCAAGAAGAACCAAAGAAGCTTCTACAGCACACAGCCCGGCCCGCCTTCTGAGTGCAGCTCTGCAAACCACCATTCACCATGACAGCGAATCTGTGCTCTTAGCTAAACAACTGAATTGGTTCCGTTTCATAACAGCAAAAGCACAGGTTGTAACTGTGACTTCATGGTGGGTTCCCGCTGTCATTATCAGTTGAGTCAAATTCTATAATCAGCCGCGATGGAAGGCAGCCTGGCAGTGAAAGAGAGAGAAAGTGGTGGACTACACATACAGCTCCTCTTGGGGCCGAGCTGGGTCAGCTACAAGAGCGCCAGGTTGTTAAAACCTATTAATGGGATGGCGCAGAGTGCTCCGATGTACCACTGCAGTGCTACATTATTTATCACATCCACAGCCAATTCAATGAATAACTCCCCCCCCCTATTTTTTTGTCTAGTGTGGTTGCAAGCAAAAGGTTTGGAGAAGGATGGATGATTTCTGTCCCTTTGTTGGTGTTTACAGGCAAAACCTCCACTCAAATCAATTGGGGGATAATCAAACAGACACATCAAGGTTAGGGTTCGCCTTCCACTTCATTCAAATTCAGTAAAAAACAGCGGTGACAAGACGGCGGCTCTGACAGACAAAGTGAGTGTGTGTCCTCACAGCGATTTAAAGGTTCCACACTCTCGGAGTTAATGGCTTTCTACACTGCACTGTGTCAAATGTGGATTAGGTTTGAGTCTTCTCCAAGTGGCAGCATCACAACCGTCTGGGAGGACGACACCGTTGTTGTGTCGCACGGCTTCACTATGTTCAGTGTGAACACCTGCCCCCAGAAAACAGGAGGTGATTCTAGATTGTTAATGAAACACTCACATACTTGAGAAGATCGACTCTTAATTAAAATTAAATTAAAATGCAAGGTAGATAGTTTAGTTTATCTATGTTCAATAGTGA
The DNA here is from genome assembly GCA_038501795.1 of Pseudopleuronectes americanus. Classification (NCBI taxonomy): domain Eukaryota; kingdom Metazoa; phylum Chordata; class Actinopteri; order Pleuronectiformes; family Pleuronectidae; genus Pseudopleuronectes; species Pseudopleuronectes americanus. The sequence continues at coordinate 18,399,264 of CM076723.1, forward strand.
GTACTGCAATCATTTCATATACTGTAAATATGATTTGTCGTTATCCACAGGGGATCTATTTGTATTTCTTGTGGCCACATTCCTGCAGGTTTGAGTCAAACAAATGACATGTTCTCCTGTGGAGGTTCACGTTCTGTTGATGTGCAGCTCTCCATCTTTAATCGCTCTCTGAAGAAGCATCGAGACAAACAGAGGAAGAGAGGGTTCGACTCTCCGGGGCCTCTCTGCTCCACACTACCTGTTAATGCACCACAGTCAGTCAGTCTTCAAAAGACAGGGGCTGCCAGGGGAGGGGGAGGGGGGAGGTGTGTGATAGGCAAGAGCAACTTGGAAACAAGGTAAAAAAAAGAAAGAAGAAGCTCAAACTAAGAAAAAGAGGCCAAGCAAAGGTAACACAGTCTGATGCACTTGTTTCTGACAGAAAGTGGAAAGGAGAGAGCGACGGAAAAAGAGGACAAGCAGCTGGAGAAAGTGCGGAGAGGCTTCTCTGATGGTCTCATTAAAATGGGGGGGCGGTAATCGGGGACAAACACAGGTAACAAGCGGCAACGGAGCACTCAGGAATACCAAAGAACGGCTGCAAGAGAACTGAGGCAACAGTGAAAACACAACTCAGAAAACACCTGGGTGATGCTTGGAACGCATTAGGCGCAATCCGTCAGACGGTGAGTGCTAATATAAGCAACCAGAGAGGAATGCTCGAAAGGAAATAGCAATTTCTAATATAGATGTAGCTATACCATCTTTCAATGGTGGTTTATATTAAATTCCCTAAGCATGGAGGCAAACTGCCCTTCTGTCCCAAGGCGGTGCTAAAGTGTTTGGAATTGGGTTAAGGGGGAAATAGCAGTCGTTTTCTGAGCTCAAAATGGAGGGTTTTGCCTGGGAAAAAAATAATGTGGAGGCCAGGAAAAGAAACGCAATCCATCTCTGTGATGATAGAATTACATAGGAAAAGCTTCAATAGAGCAATCTGTCCATATAAAGAGCTACAACTTAAGAAAGAGATTGACCCTTTATTAAATCAAATGTTCCTGCATGGAGGATAACTCCCATTTGCAGCGGCATCACGTGTGTAAGTGGAGCAGAAAGGTATCCTTCTGACCAAATCAGACCTTTCTGAGTGGCGCCATTACTTCTGCACAGCTGTGATTGGACGCCAAACATTTTCTTTCTGTATTTCTGAATTCAGTAAGAAACTTTTTATCAAATTGATTAAAAGTGTGTCTAGATATCCGCTCTTTCACTTTCTTTCCTTTTGATTCTTTTTTGGGAAACATACAGCATAAGAGATCTCTGGGGAAATGCAACACTGTTCTGCAGAGCAGTGTTGTTTCTCTTCATGGAGTTACCTGGGACTCCAGGGCCTGGATCTTCCCCTCCAACTCTTTGATTCTCTCTTCCTTCTTTTGAGCCTCTGCCTGGGCCTCCTGCCGTGCGCTGAACTCCTCATCAAACTGAAAGAAAAGAGACACAAGTATGTCTATGTGCAGATAACAAACATGAGCGCACAGCTGCAAACACACACACACACACACACACACACACACACACACACACACACACACACACACACACACACACACACACACACACACACACACAGACACACGCAGGTTGGTGAGCGGCAGGATGTCTCCAGAGAACGGCCACAGGGCGCATCAACAGACACCAAAAACATGCTGTCTTACACTCTCTGGCCAATTTTCTATTCATAGCCCTCATGGCCCTCGAGCCTTGTTGTCCTTTGTCTTTGTTTCAGGCCTGGCCTTCATGTATGTTGATGGATCTAACCTTTGCAGAAACCAAGCCATGTCACTACGATGATTTCACTGGCGCAGCGGGGGTGCAGCAGGCTGGTGGGACAGGACTCTTAAGAAGAAAACATAGCCAGGACCCCCCTGGTGTCCCCATGGGGCGACAGTGAGGCATCCTTAAGATGCATTTCAATATTACACACACTATGTTCGAAGTAAAGTCTTTCCTGGAATAAATAAAAAACGCTATGAAGCAACAAAGGGGTTAACTTGAACTACACTAAAAGAAAATTGTAAGTTGAAGTGAGACATCCTTAAAGGGACACGTTGAATTGTAGAACTCGACCAAAACCCGCTGCACATAACTTAACTCTGTCATGACACTGTGCACAAATAAGTATACATCACAACACCGCCATTGATTCTTGTAATGCTGATACGGATCATGTAGCGTCACAGCCAGGTATCGATCAGGGCTCGGCGAATCAATAGCTTGTCTGGGAGAGCGTGCCTGATGGGAGGCGGCCAACCAGAGTGATTAATGTCTCACCTTTTTGGAGAACTCGGCCGCTTTCTGCTCACTCTCGTCAACTTTGGCTTTATCCACGCACTGATCTGGAAAAACAAGACGGCAAACGGTTCACGAGACGATTCAAAGTCGTCTCTGGGCGAGGAGCTCCGCGGCTGAGATTTACACTTCGACCTGCGTCTTGTTTTCAAAGCACATTAGGGGGCGAGTGTGGTCATTAATTCTATCTTTAAAAAAAAATTGTCCATTAGGTGTTTACAACTTGAGATGGTCTTAAAAAGTGTCAGGCATCGGGAGTGCCCTTCAGCACACCTAAGAATGCTAAGTGGGTTACGTGAAGGTCGTGTGCGGTTCGAACAAACATCAACCAAAACCTAGAGGGTTGCACCAAATCTACCCTTTAACTTTGTTTTCAAAGTTTTTGTGTGTGTTTCAATTTATTCAGTTTTAATTAATTGCGTGACTTGGAATCATGAAATTGTTGTCAGGACAGGGCAAGTGTAAATTATTGTTAGATCACACGTTACATGACACCAAATGTGAAGATCACGGATATATACCCGTGGCAAGAATTTAACAAAACACACCCCGGGAAGTTTTTTTTTGCAACATCCGATTAAATCTTGGCAAAGTAAGTGAGAAACCATGTTTAATACAGCATCAGATCTCTGTGGATAGGACTAGAAACTTTTAACGACCCTTTGTTGGCAAGTCAGAGAACTGTTAGTGTCACAACACAGAGACACGCTGGTGTTATTTATTTCATTTCTCAGTTTGAATCTTTACTTTATGCCTTTAGTAATTCAGTGTTAATAGACGTTCTCTGTAGGATTCCAGGAACGCAGCTGACAAATAACCACCCGGCGAAGAAAAGTAAAGTTTGAAATGATGCTGAGTTTACTCAAGTCGTATTTATCAGATATAATATACTGTTAATGAATAGGTGACCTTTGTATATGTCAAGCCACTGCAGGTGTTTGTCAGTGGAATCTCGGGGGGGATCTGGGAGGATAATGAGAATAACAGTGAGGTATATTAACCATATTTAACAATGTCAGTGGTGAGACTCCTGCAGCAGATAGTCTGTTAATCAAAATCGTGATTTTCTTTACGTATCTTAAACACCATGAGTTAAATAAATTTAAGTAAATAAGAAGCCATTAAAAAAGTACCAGTCAGATGGGTGAAGTCGACGTCCAATCGTTTGCTGTAGCCGAAGTCGGGGTCCATGCCGCTGCGATGCAGCACCACCTGAGACACGCATTCTTCTATCACCTTGTAGTACTGAGGCCTGACGGGTGAGGAGAGATAAAGCAGAACAATTAGACAAGCCACCGAAAAGATATGAGTGACACAAACTCTACAAGGCTAATTAACCACACATTATTCCCTTATCCGAGCTGGAGGTCACTAAATGCCAGACGAGAAAAAGGTGCTGCGGGAGAAAATAGACACCCTATTAAATTTGATCACTTGCTTTCACCCCCATCGTGAAATATGCAGATTAATAGTCACAGATGATGCGGGTCTGTGTTCCTCTGTCCATTCCAAGGTGACAGACAGTGGCCAAGGCTGTGCTTGCCCTCTTGCCTAATTTGCAATCATCTTTGCCAATTAGGAGCAACCATAAAAACTGAAATGTAAATCTAATCAGTGTAATGTGTGTAATTGAAAGCAAAATGACCGGGAAAACATGTCATCCAGTTAGGAGTGTGACTGAGAGCCCGGTGGTGCCGGGTGGGAATCGGCCCTGCTCCTCCACACAGGATGGTACGTGACCTTTTCTCAGTAACATTATCAACTTAAATTGCAAGTGACATTTAATAAATACGCAGTCGGTTTAGGCTGAGCTCCAAACTGAGAAATCATTATTTTCCAAGAACGACATTGACGGACAGTTTATGTTTAAATAAGCGACGTAAACAACTCGTTTTCATTTGTGTTTCTCTTAAGAAGGAAGATGCATTTAAACCAAGATGATAGATGTGGAAATTTGACCCTTGAGGATTCTCTTGAACGACGCCTAACAAATTATTCAAGTAAAAAATTCCCTAAACTGGGAACAACAAACTCCACGTGGGCGTGACCAACTAATTGTTCCAATTTGCTTAATGGCAAGGCAATTCTGGAACAGGGCTGTGAAGTCTGCAGAAGAGGGATGAATACATTACCAGTAGGAGGAATACAGTATCAGCAGCTGGAGCTGGGACAGCTTTCTGATTCGACAGCAGCTTTATAAATAGCAAACCGTCTCCTAGAGAGAGCGGGCTGTCAATAGCACAAATATACAGTACTACACTGCAGGTATGATTCCACTGGCAGCTGAATTTACACAAAATCGTATTTGGATTTTAGAAAGCATTGATATCCTTGCAAACTCGCATATATACTCACACAAGGAAAACAGGGATTTCACCAGGAATCATAAGAAATGTACAGCTGTACAAATGTGCTATAGTTTATTATTTTTTTAACACATTAAGGGACAAGAGCACAAAATATGACTAAAATAAAATGATTGATTTGAGCAGGCAGAACTGTGGACAAAGTGACAACTGGATTAACTCGGTGCAAACTGGAAAATAACAAATACATTAAAGTATGTGTCTTAGTTAAAAGTAACACCGGTGATGAGCAGCAATTTGTTATTCCCAAACATTAGTGTCTAAGTCGTTGCCTCTCACCGTTGCCCACAAACTAAAGGCTGTGTTCAGTCGGTGCCTGGTGGGTGGACAGGCCGTATCATGTTACAAACAGCAACATGAAAGAACACAAAATCCAGAGCCAAAGCAAATAAGGAAATCAGCATTTAGGTGCCCGTGTTTTTCAAAGCATGAAATACCATACATTAAGCCTGAGCCGGCGGATTCGCCCACTCGCGACTGGAACACGCTGGTGGAAGCTCGCACACATCACCCTGCATGGCTTAAGCAATGTGGCACTCGGCTTACAACTGTCACCAATGTACACCACATTATTATCTCAATAAGCCGCCCTATTTTCCCTTCGTCCTCCATCCGCCACCACCGAGCAGATAGGAGCAGGGTGGAGATAACTAGAGATGGAGAGTGTGACCCAGAACTGTCAGGCCCCTCCACAGTGGGCAGGGCCGGGCTCCAGAAGCAAGCATATAACCCCCCCCACCCGCTGCATCATTCCCCACCTCTTCTTTTACTTTGGCACCTTCATTTCTTCCAATGATAGCTTGCAGTTCAGCACAGCCGCAGCCACTTGATCTAGCTCCGCTCCACATCACCAGTGTAATCCCCATATCGCCGGGCTGCAAAAAGAGCAGATCTGCTCTATATTTACTGGGTGGGTTTGATGTGCTCCCATTCATTAGGCTGGCAGTGAGAGATTAATTATCAAAAAATAACCCAAGCCCTGGAGGGGAGAGCGCCGACTTGTGTTGTGTTAGGAGGAGCGAGAGTAGACAAAAGCCATTGAGAAGTCTGCCCACCGTAGACATGTTATTATCAAAACACTAATTATTAATATTTAACAAGAATCATCAGTTAATCGACTATTATTTGAAATATAGACAATGGCTCTGCGGAAGGCTGCCTCGGTTTGTTGGTGCCCAATGTTTTGTCTTGTTTTGTTAGTAAATTCAGTTTTTTGATATATTGTTTTTTATTGTTTTGCTTATGTGTGTTGTATTTATTGTGTTTTTATGTTTATTGTATACACCAATAACCAGACCAAATTCCAGGTAGGTGTAAACCTACTTGGCAATAATGTAATGTAATAAACACCTTCTGATTCTGATAAGGATCGAGCTGTCAAGTATCAGGGCCTATAAACACAATGCGAAGAAACAACTTATTGGATTTCATCAGGTATGTGGAGCACACACACACACACACACACACTCTTTTGATCACAAAGACAAAGTCTGTCACACCTTCATATAATCAACCTACGACTGCCACCATTAAAGAACTTCAACTGGGACCACGCGTTGTCTGTCCTCCCACTGTGTGTGTTCTCTTGTGTTGTGCAAATTCTGTATTTATGTTTTACATTCACCCAATTTGAACCAGAACATGACAAAAAAAAAGAAAAGGTAACTTTTAAAAGACTGGAAACATAAAAATCCATTTGAATAGCTGTGTGTGCTGTAGTACATCATCATTATCATCAGCTCCACAGCGATGATGGAACGGGAATAGCACACTGTAGCCAGAATGTCTGCCGGATGTGTTGTGTGTGCACATGTGTTTGTGTGTCCTTGCTTTTCGTGATGGAGGCCAAAGGAAAAAAAAACAAGATATTTCCAAAACATATCTTTAAAAAGACCATCAGTTCTTTTTAAGAGCTGTGGTGCTGATGCCTTCTTCTTGCTGGCGTACAGAGGGGGGTACATGGAGACTGGGGCCGAGGTGGACGTGGCTGTACTCGCCGATTAATGTGAATTCTATTTCTCGCTTCTGCCGAGTAGATGAGGAATACATTATTCATAACTCCAAGGGAACAGCAACTTGTCTATGGTAAATTCATCTTCTTCCTCTCATCCTCCCTTTTTTCGACATCCAACTTTCCCTTTTTAAAACTTGTTTCTGAGAAAAGGCCTAACACAGCAGTAAATTCATCAGTGTCATTACTATTCAGGGGAGTGGCGGCCCTCCTGTCGATGAGCGATCTCTCTGCTCTTCATAGAAAGTCGACACTTTCACACTTTGAGATGATTGATTAACACAATAACATCCTCACTCTGATCAGGTTTCTCCACTTTACTGGATACAGATCAAACACATCCAGGCTAGTTCTAACACACAGGTAAGAATATAAGATGGAGTACGAAGTGACTTTATATAACGTGTTATTCATTTTCAACTCTACCAAGGGGAGTCAGGAGCTGCAGAATAAAAACGACCTAATAATCTTGATGTCATATCCAACTGATTTTCCTCCTACTGGTTCAAGGCTGATGGGTCAATTATTAGATACGTTTCAGTGATTAAAAGTGGAGGTGATGATGGTGATGTAGCCTTAACTACTAATGAATAGGTTGGACGTTTTCCAGGTTGTACATTGGCTGACATCTGCTGTAGCCTATATTATTATTAAATATATATATATATATATATGCTGTATATAAGAGCTTGGTTGGTAGATTTCCTATCTGTTCTTACATATGTTTATCTTCTTTTATTTAATTTCTGCCTATGTGCGTTTCCCTGGACGACCAGACAAATGTATCTTCATAACAATGAGGTTAAATGTCAAGTTGAATTAATGACTATGAGTTTAAATTAAGAGTTATATATCAGTAGGTTCAAAGAGGGTTGCTGCCGGGCTCAACATATTAAATTACCTTCTTATGACCATAATCAATGATATTTAAAACCTATGTAAGGTTTGACAGGTATGAAGAAATATTAGAGTCTTACTTTCCCGTTATTAAAGAAAAGTTGAAGTACAGAGAATAACCCTTGAGAACACAATGTTAACTACAGGCAGAGAAATTATGTAACCATTGTTTTCCCCACAGCCAAAAACAACTGTATTTTCAAATATCTGACTTGAGACCCTTAATAGGCCTCTGACTTTGATCTACTTATATTAAAACTCTACTTCTACTGGCCTAGCTATGTCTGCCAAAGCCAATAGGACCCACTAAGTCATTAACTAGTTCCTGGAATGGACAAATAAGATCAGACTTATACCCAAGGAAAGACACAGAACAAATAATTATAAAAGATATAGATAGGACTGAACATGCAAAATGACAGAGTCCAGCAGGACGTAATAACCACACACAACCTACCTGATGTAATAGTCATTCCTGATGAGCAATAGGTGCTGGAGGATGGACAGGAAGTACGTCTCCGAGCCGGTGTCTCTCACCATGTTGGACAGGAGATGGTAAACTTCATTCATATCAGTACAGGAGCACAGTTAAGGAAAACAACATCCCTGCAGGATGTTTACTTTTTTCAGATTCTGGGATAAACAAGTGGGCGGTTATGTTTCACTTCTTTAAAAACACACATTCTGAGTTCATTAAGGTCATCCCACTGCTGTAAACATTACATTTGCTTTTCTTTTTAATAACAGTTTATTTATTTTCCCCCCCAGTTCCTCACTTCAGCTTTCTCTGACAGCCGTCATTGTTGAGAAAGCAAACGAAGATGTGATTCCTCTTATCCGCTCCCTCTGGGGAGCTTACAGCTAACTTGAGGAGGGGAATTGAAAAGCAAGAAATCCTCCCTCTGGTTTACCTGTCACTCCCAACCTTTTAAGATACTGGGAATTAATTACATGAAAAACTCACTGGTGTAACATTTGAGACCAGAATGATGAGGAGCTGAAGATTTGCAGGCCAAAAACACGGCTGATATTCGGTCTTCAGATTGAAACTGACATGTACTCAGGAGCAAAAATTCATGTTATTAAATTTGCAAAAGGTATTGATTATGTGTCTTACGTGTGCTTTCTCCCAGGAGGAAGCAGTGATGGCTCTGACATCTAAAAGAGATGTTAAATCCGACTGCCTTACTTGTTATTCCTCCATGTTTGAATGCTATACGCTACATGTATATTTCTTGATTATTTGCAGAGGATTGGTTTCTCCAAAGCGTTTGTTAATGAGGCCTCTTCAAAGAAACAGAAAAGTGTTTGAAATGTAAGAACGACGGAGTAATGGAGAAGACAAATCATGTGTATTGAGTCACATTTTAAATATTAAATTCTTAGGTAAATTGGATTATTTGTAGTATGAGGATAATTCAGAAAAGAATAACCTCATGATACTCAAACTTCTAATAGTGTTCTTAAAGAGTAGCTCTAAGTAAAGAACCCAGGAAAATGAATGATTTGGAGCCTATTTAATTTGTTTGCTTGAGAAAAGGAGGATTTCCCTGTGGACACTCGTCTTGTGTGTAAAAGTGGAATAAGCCTCTCGGATATGTGCACAGATGCAGAAAAAAACAAACAAGAGACCGTTCCCTGATAAGCTCCCACAGATGAAAAACCGGATTGCCATCTTAACGCAAAGTGTGATTCTTGACAATGTGTGCTAAAATATTTACATGGTGCTACACACTGATTGGAAAGTGGCATTTTAAGACAGTGCCAACATATGTTTGTGATTCTCCTCCCTTCTGCTTTTGCAACAGAAAAATGTCATTTCAATGAATATGTAAAAAACAAATCTTTATGTGGCTGAGCTTGAAGAACTAGACAGAATTAAAGTCAAATCAAGGCTGAAACACATCACTAGAGCAACATTTGTATTTCTACCAGAAACATGTACATGAGGAATAACGGCTGATTACCTGGCTTTACTGATGTGATGGAGCCAAAACACCTGATGTTTAAAGATAAGGACAAATCGAAAGTAATACGTCCTCAAGGGTAAATCTGAAGGTTTTGCTTATTTGAAATAGTATTTGTCAGTTCTCATCCACAGCTGGTGAACAATGATTCTATGAGAGTATCAATAATTCTGATTATTATTCTTTTTTTAAAACAGAACTGAACTGCAATACGAGATAACTGCCTCATTTGGAGCAGATCCATTTTTTTAAATAATGGTTTTGACGCTTTTCCTATTAATTTCCACAACGTCTGTAATTAAACTCCTATCCCATATCACATTTTTAGAGACAGAGGGGGCGGGAGAACCGGCTCCTCTAAAGTATCATTCCTCTCCCTTGTATTAGCTAGAGTATGAAGCCTGGGAGAATTACCAAATCCTGTGAGATTCAATTATAGCCTCACCACAGCAGCATTTGAGAGGACATGAGAAGCAGCTCAGACTGGGAAAGTATCCAACTAGCTTCATCTATCACTAAGCTGCAGACATAAACCTAATGTAGAATGCCAATCCAGTCGATGACACTGCCTCTGAGCTCGCTTTCTCTCCCGCTCGCATTCTCTCTCCCCCCAGTCGCTCTGTCTCTCTTTACACTCTCTCACCAAATAATGAATAAACATGAGCGGCAGTCAAGTGTGATGTAGGCCAGTCAGCGGTGGGGTCAATCAATCACCATTCCACAGCACATTAATATGTATTAGTGGCCCGGAGTCACCTCCTGAGCACCTGGACCCGGGCCGGACACAGAGGAGACGAGCCGCTCCAGGTTAATATTCATGAAACTGCCGGGAGAAACAAGACACATATGCAATGCTCAGGTAGTGGAGGTACAACCTGCGTAATACGTGTGTGTGGGTGGGTGGGTGTGCTGTGTGTGTGTGTGTGTGTGTGTGTGTGTGTGTGTGTGTGTGTGTGTGTGTGTGTGTGTGTGTGTGTGTGCAGGCAAAGGGTAGCCTAGGCATTCGAAGCATGCTCTGAGCTCACAGATCAATACCGCATTGTCCTTGGAAACAAACAGTGGGCCCACTCATTTGTGAACCTGCTCAAGCACATCATTAATCCAGGTCCACCGCCCCATCCTCTCTCTCTCTCTCTCTCCGCACACATACAAAACCTCCTCCCATCAACTACACGTGTCAACAGGAACTGTCACTCACTGCGGCGCTTTGTGCCCTCACGAGAACTGAGGGATTTGGTGAAAGAAAAGGTTGTGGGAATGAAAATCTGCATAACAATGCAGCGTCTGGTTGTGTCTGCTCACAGTGTCAGACATCCATACATAGCCTGAGAGGAGATTTGTGAATTATTAAAGGGGGTTCTTCTCTGGGCTGCTTGAAGAAGTTTCCATCCGGGGACTGAATTACTGCTCAACTTGTTAAGTTTTACTCTGGATTTTTGGAGTTAAATGGACACTGGTTAAAAAAAAATATGGAGGGTCAAATTAACATTCCAAATAGAACAGAGACAAGGAGTGATAAGAGTAAAATCTGGGGAATAAAAAGTCATATTATTTCAACCTGCACTCGACAGAGTTCCACTCCTTCTGGATCCAGATCGTGATAAAACTATGACACCTCTGCAAAGCTCGTGGACATTTCCTCCTCTTCCAAATCTGTGTGTTTCATTCTTCAGAAAAGACCATTTCTTGTGAATTATTTCCAAAGCCCTGATACATATGATAATTTGTTGCTGTTGTACCAGAAGATGAGGTATTTCTTTATCTGTTAAACTTCATACAACTTCAATATAACTCAACAACTTCTCAGGGAAGCATGATTTTATTTCCCTTACTTTAATATATTTTATAACGTGATTTTAATTGTCTAAGTCCCCTCTAAGTGGCATTCACACTGAGAATATAAAACAACTAAATGCTTAGAATTAGAAATAAGAGTGTTTGATATGTTTCTTAAGTACAGTCCCACTTGACCTAACACTAACAGACAGAGAATAAAAAGTGAAGAGGACGGGAAGAGTAAATAAAAAGAGGAGTTAACGGGTGGGAGGTTAAGATGACAGCGGTTATTTACCTACTACTCTGCTCAGAGATGGAGCCAGACAATGTGCTGCAGCTCCTCAAATCCCTCTCTAATGAACCGAGCCACGAGGGGCTTTAGCCTGCAAAGCTTGACCAAACCCACAATCGACACTCATCTCCCCCTGCCAGCTCCACAGGCATATTCATCAGTGTGTTCACACAAGGGAGGACTAAAGGATATTCCATCTCAGCGCGGATGTCATCCAGGCGATGGGAGAGTTCAATGGAGTCCTCCTCCTTGTTCTCATTGAACACCTTCAGCTGGATGTCAAGCTCCTCCGTCTCTTTGAGTTCCTGAAATGAGTTGCACACACAGCAGAGAGTTGAGAATGTTAAGTCGTACAAAAGGTCATCTGGCTGTGTAGATTTATGAAACGCAGCCAAGGAACCTTATAGGAAATATTTAGATGTTGTTATGCACATGTGCTATTCCTATCTTTTAATTATTTTGTAATCATTAACTGAATAAATATTCGGAAAATATGTAGCACAAGAATATTAGTTGCTGTGTTCCAGCTGTAGCGCGATGCTGGAACTGACCTAAACCCTGGTGCTATGTATTCCAGACAGTAACTATTCCTGCACCTGTTCCCGCCACCAGGGGCTGTGGGCTCTGCTCTTTACCACTTCTCTATGAATCACCAGCAGGGGAGTGTACAGACAGAGACAGGGCCAAACGTAACCCAATTTCTGCAGGTATCAATCACCCCGCACTGTTTTTTTTGGGTGTGCCATCTGTCTTAAGCAGCTCTGGTTCAGAGGGAGGCGCACAGAAAAGGAAAAAAGATAAATGAGCGAGGGAGAAGAGAGCAAATATATGCATCAAGGACTATAAGAACAAAACAAAATGTGTGTTTCCTCTTTCCAGTGGAGTCCACTTCTCCCTGCCAACAGCTCCACCGACTCCTCCCGAGCATAACTCACAATTAGATGAAAGAGTGTCAGTTTGAATGTCGACATTAAAAACCGGGGGAACGTAGCATTCATAAATGACGGTACACCGAGACTCTTTCATATCAGGGGGCAGAATTGGAGATAATTAAAGTAATGACAGTAATAATCAACAGGAGCAGCTGGGATGACTTATTAGCAACTGGCTCTGTGACACGTTCACCCCCACTCACTACAAATGAGAGCTTGAGTGATGAGCTGGAGCTCGTCTGCCCGCGCCTCATGTGAAGATGTGTAAAATGACTGATAATTAAGCCAAGACGACTCAACCTGTGCGATGAGGTGCGAGCACCGACTCACACTCGACCCACTACGGGTTATACCGCAATTACAATTACCAATTAAATCAGCATTGTTAAAAACAACCGAACCCGTATTGATGTCAGTCGTGTCACATGACGACTCCGGGGCTTGTGATTTTTTTACACCTCTGCTCTTCGGTTTGAATGTATGAATATTTAATTTGAACGGAATTAGGTTAAAGCACGGACTTTAAAGTTTTAAAGCTCATGACATTAAATGTATGACCATATATTAAATATATCCTAAGAAATTATATGAGTCTGGATTAATCAAAGTCGAGCTCTTAACTAGTAAAGATTCAAACTTTAATGTGTTATGCTGTGAGACTACAAATCAGTCGGGAGGAAGTAAAATGTATAAAAAAAAATTATATATGTTGATCAGAGTTAAATTAATTGAAAGTTTAACCTCAGGAACAGGACATGGCTCCATTATTCCTAATGCAAGTGAAGGAGTTGACCATGTTGCTATTTGTTAGTCCAACAACTCACAGGCAGGATCTTCTTGAGGCCACATCTCAAGAACTCGTTCCGCAGATGTATCCGGAAGTCGAGGTCGTCCGGGGAGGTGACCAGAGCGTTGATCAGCTGCATGCAGGCAACCTGCCGTGGAAACACACAGAAACACAATAACAGTAAATATTTATGGCAAAGCATCCGCATAACATTTACCAAAAGCAAAAAAATGTATTGTCAATAGTTTGTTGAGTGAATAATCAAATATCTCCTCTCCAAAACAAAAACGATAGAATATAGACGGCGATGAAGAGGCTGGAAGGGTAAAAGGAGGAAGAGGAGCTGAGGAGAAACAGTGAAGGTCCACTGTGTGTATTGACTACATGTGTATTATTAATGAATTTATTGGTTAGGAAAAAGCTTTCAAGTACGTGTGTGTGTGTTTCTGTGCGGGCGAGGTGTGTAGGTCGGGGGTTAAGAGGAAATTGCTGATAAGTTATAATGAGCAGGAAGGGGTTTCAGGGGAGCGAGCTGTGGATAACACAGTTTTCCTTGGACAGACAATCGATGGGAGGCTGAAGGATTCCCATGGACGAGGTGAAACGTTGTCTTCAGGAACCTTGACCCAGTGCTGCTGGCTCGTATGTGTTATTAATAAGGTGCCACAACAATGCTGGTGGTCGCTGTGGTTTCGAGTACGTTTTTTTTAGTATTTTTCAGGGTTAGAATTTGTATTCAAACCTATCGACAGTTTCACCTAAATCACAGCAGACAGATTTGAATAAGGAAGACTATATGCAGAATAGCAGAATATTGAAGTAATTTCATCCAAATATATGGAGCAAAATACTTTTTAGATGTATATCTTTAAAGTTCTGTTTAATTCATAACAACTTAAATAATTTTCCAACCTTTGTGGTCAGTAAAATTCTAAATGATATTTACCTCTGCAAAGGAGGATAAGGTTTATTGGGGTTTGTTTGCGTTGCAGATTTTTGATGGGCTTTGTTGTTGCTTAATTTCTCCAATTTCCCAGGGAATAATCTCACAGAGGAAATGAAGAACTCTGGCATATTTAGGGATCTGATATCCATGAGTGTGAACAATGTGGTGCAGCATGACTGAATTGAACTATTCGGCCTTGGCAGAGATATTCACTCTTCTGAGTGATATTCATATTTATTAGAGCCACGATCAAATAAAGCTGCCTTGTTTTTTACAGTTTCCCTGAAATTGTAGCAGAACAATGAACATTTTGTTTCCCAGATATGGAAGTATAAAGCATGATGATATGCGACACGGATATAAGATACTGCCTAATCTCTTGGGAAAGCTTGTTACAGTAAAGGATGCACCACCACGCTGCATGAGGTACCAGTGTCTGCCTCCCAAAACATGGCAGACTTCCCCGTGTTCCAGAAAAGCTTGAGGGCCTCGAAGCAAGTTCTTTGCATTGACACATATCGCTGTCTCCAACAGAGGCCACATACATAAAAGAAGCTCCACCAAATCTTCACAGGGTTTCTGTGAGTGAAGAAAAAGCCATGGAGCTCATGAAAAATTCCTTCTCTTCTCCTGCATACAGATGGATGCTTACATCAAGCCCCTCAAACATACTTCAGCCATGTATTGTGGAGCGGGAAGTGGTTGGGTTTGGGGATGGGGGCATAAGTTGTGTCATGTTTACGGAGTGCCGCATGTCTAAACATTGTAATTAAAAGTGGTACTGCTGGGACGAGGTTTAAACGGGAAACGTTGAGTTTCTCTCGTGCTCAGCAGACGAGCGCAGCCCGAACTACAGCAAAACACATTTTAATCACATTAACAAAGTGTAGTTCTACAGCCCATCACAGGTTTTGGATAAAAAGTCAATTAATTTCCTTTAGGCCCCCCCCCCGCCCGCATCAGCAAGGCATTTTAATTTACTACACAATTAGAAGAGCTTCATTTCATTAAACAGCAAAATTTAAAGGAAAAACAACAGCCTCCAAATAAAAGAATATCTACTTTCTCTTCCACCCTCCGCCTCATCAGTTTCCCTTCATGACTTTTTCCTTCACGACTTCCCAACACCCGCAGTTAAAAAAAGTAATTCCTGAAGTAATTCCCTACTTTTTGGTTTCACAAAACCATGTTTTAAGTGGTGTTTTTACTGCTGTTATATAGTTTTTCCTGCTGCTGAAGAATACTAATGAAAATGAATAGCGCTGTGTGCTGTATTTGCCCTTTCACACCGAATCCCCTGGGACCCGACTTGACAGCAGCGTGGAGAGGAAAAAAAAAGAACGGGGAGGATTCTGTAAGATGTGAAAAACAACGAGCTCGGCTGCGAGAAGAGGAAAAATGTGAGAGGGAATGAAAACAGACACGAAGCCGAGAGGAACTCCACGTATATTGTTTTTCTGGTGTGTTTTTTTCGAACAACAACGGGGCAGTTCAGCCACGGCGCTCAATGAAGCAGGTGGATTTGATTAAAACAGTGGTGATGGACCTGTGGGGGCATTTCAATAGCCCCACCATCACATCCCATCATGTGCTGGAGGTGCTGTGTGGGGTTGACAAGTGGACAGGAAGACACAAAGAGAGACGGAGGAAAAACACGTGTTAGGGAGACAGCTGAGGCCGAGGGACGACACATCCCAGAGGGACACAACTGTCAATTTCGGTCTTGTCTCACATCAGACGGGGTCTCCGGGACAAAAACTGAATTTGAGTGAGTGACACAGGACTCATTAGGGCTGAGTTAATGGGTGAGAAAAAAAAGATTTGTTTATGATGTAATTTAAAAAATGACAAAGGTGGAGCCTGCATTGGTCATTAGCTCTGCCACCGAACTATCAGCTCAGGTTTATCTTTCAGAAGGGTAATAGCAGGGTAGTGAAGAATGCCTGATAGTTATGAAAGTGTTATGTGAAGTGCTGTTTCTGCCGAGCGATCACTAACCTGGAGCTGCTGCGCCTCGTGGTTCTCCAGCCCCTCAACGATCGGGGCAAATCTCTCTTTATTGTTCCTCTCTGCAGCAATTGTCATGGCCGCTAGTATCTTATCCAAGCTGGAAGAAAACAGAGAGCGGAGGGGGAGCAGGCAAACAGGAAGAAAGTCAACAAACACTTTTATCACCTCGCTGACAGGACATTTACTCACAATTTTCAGCTCAAACACCATGTTTCTTATCTTCCCCCCCGGTGTGTCGGTGGTGGACAGCCAGTCTTTGGTCAAGCTGACAAATGCTGCTGCTTTCCATCTCTTTGTATATAATTCGGTTCATTATTGCTTCAGTATCAAATTTTGACTTCATCATAGCTTTTAGGAGGGGGATGCTCGACGAAAGCGGGGATTTGGTCGTGTTTGGTTGGACGGAGGGGAGCGCAGTGATTGCATGGACCGCCGGACTAATGTGCAAATACACCTATTGAGCAGGGAGGCAATTTAGAGAACCTGCAAGGCCTCCAGGCAGCTTGGCTAAAGAGGACATTGGGCAATTTAAGCCCCTGAATCGTGAATGAAAGAGAAAGTTTGAGCCACACCGATGGAAAAACAAACAGAGGACTGCAATAAAAAGTAAATTGATGTGTTCAGAGCACTTACCTTAACACTGATTTACAATATGAATACACAGAAACGGGCAACAGGTGGCCTCTCTGTCACTGCGGGGCACCTTTTGCTATTTTACCTCCATTAGTGGAGCTGGCGAAACAGCTTAACACCCCTGTCCTCAACCATAATACTTCTGTGAGTACAGAAGAGCCCTTAGCCTGAAATACAGGTTCCTCCCTGTGTTAAATCAAATAACAAATCAATAGTCACGCTCGGCCAGATATTGAAATGCCAGTTTATATATGTGAGAACATGTGTAATCACACATGCCACTGAGGCTGCTGCCGCTTTTATTACCTCGTGTATATTATCAACCCCGAAAAAATAACACTTTTAAAATGACAAAATAGCAGCAGTTCTTTGTGAGCGAGGGAGATCATCTGTCTGACAAATAGGAGTGTACGTGTGGAGTAAGCCTGACACAGAGATAAATTGAGCGGCCGTGCTCTGTGATAGGGGTTAGAAAGTCACAGACGAGCAGGGGGAGCTGCATACTGAGCAGCTTTAAAGCCGGTTCAGACGACGCTTCAACACAGGCGAGATGGATCTGCTTAACTTGTTGTGTTCCCGTTTGATGCTGTCAGCTGAAAGTGGGTGTTGAACACGAGCCAGCGTCACAACATTGGCTGGCGGAGAAGTTTCTGAACAAGAAAGTGACGCTGCAGCTCCTCTGGCTGTCATTTCCACGGGACACGTACATTTAATGTCGGGCTCTGATCATGGAAAAGATCTCCATGTTTACTTCCGATGTCTTCTGGAGCACTTTTGAAAGTGCAGAAGAGAGAGAGAGATGCTTCCTAACTGCACACCCAGTATCTGCTTAGAATAGTTGCATGCATACAAATCCACTGTGTAAACTTAACAAGACTGAAGTCATCTTCCAGAAAGCCAATGAAGTAATTGACTGTTAAAATGAGAGAGTATTTCTGCTCTGTTCTGCTGACCCCAAAAAGCTGAACATTTGCAAATGAGTAGAAAGCACAGGTGGTGGTGAGGGGGTGTTATGAAGGAGCAGTTAGTAATTTGTAACAGTGATTTTAGGAAATTGAACTGAAACTGTTCAAACAAATAAAAAGGCTCTTGAAAATAAAAGAAAACCTGAATAGATCAAATAACTGTAAAGACAAAGAATCACACACTTTTGCACAATGGGGTCAGAACTACAGACATAAAAGTCCACTCCGATGGTCAGTGATGTACAGACATGCCGCTTCTCCTACAGAATTTGTGGTTTAGTTTATTTCCACCACTGCATAAGCTGACTTTGAAGAGCCATTGTTATTCTAGTCTGGCCCGGTGGGAAACAATAAAAAAAAACACACACACACACTCCCCTAAATCCAATTTATAAGCTGTCAGCCAGGTTGTGTATCTGAAGGCAAACTACACTGAGCAGTTCAACACATTAAAGAGACTAAACTGCATCATCCGAGCATGTGACTCAATAGGTTCCTGTACTGTCTGAGGTCAGCTGAAACTGCACCATGTGCCCACTGTGAGTACACATGTATGCCTGTGGCACAGTCTCTGTGGGAGGGGATTGAAGCACTTTGTTTTCTTTGGTGATATTACAGTGTTTACAAGAAGCAACCATCCCTCTCGCTGTTTCAGAAACCTCGTGGAGGCTGTAAACAGAGCCGAGATGGAACCACATCACTTTCATCATCGGACTTTCTCTTCCTTTTCTTGTCATTAGTCAGGTTTTTGAAATGAAGTTGTGAATTTTCCCAAAAAGCTATTATTTACTGAGAAAAAAGTTTCTCTCACTTTACTCTGAAATCTCAAAACTTGCTAGCAACTTTAAATTGAGGCGAGGCAGTAGGACTTATATGGTTACTTCACCCATGTCACAAAAATATATTTCCGGCAAGCAAATACTTTTACGTTTATTTCCAAAAATGTTCAGAAATATGATGCTGAAATCTGGATCAGATGTTATTTGTTTTAATATAAAAACTTAATTAAGGTTTGTGGACTATGTAAACTAAAGGGCTGTTATGAACCCAAGTTGCAACCCACCCTCTGGTTTGTGAACAGTTGTTTTGATACTCGAGTTTGGCATTTTGGCCCGTGCTATTTTTGTATTCTGAAACATGGGGGGGGTTCTGAGGCGAGGATACTGCACGTCCTCCTACACCTGCGACCAGATAATCAAAACTCTACCAAGAAGCCTTCTGAGCACTAAATCAAATACTTATAAACATATTTGCAGCACATTAACTGTGTATTGACCAAAGTAAAAGAAATATTCCAATTTTGAATATGTTGATCTTTAACGTTCTACTGTGCACGTGTCTCTTTAATCATGTGAAAGACCTGGGAATGTGTTAGAGAGCAAGATGTGAAATGAAATGAAATTCAACTTACATGTTTTCCTCCCCAATGATACAGAAGGCCGAGAGAATCTTGACAATCTCTGTCATCATGTTGGTCTGTTTGGGGTCAATGGCTCGAGCCAGCAGCAACAGGCTGCGCTCATCTCCCAAGATCCTTTGCAGTCCATACTGTGAAAACAGAGGTGGGGGGAGGTAGGATAGAGGAACAAAATTCCATTGGGTATAAATTAATGAGAGCATTTGCATTCATGTAGAACTTTCACTTTCACTTTCCTTAATTGTCCTTTAAGGAGGGACAACGAGGCCATGGGAGAAAAAGGAGAGGATGATGAATTAATTCAATTCAGGACAGGACTATAGGGACAAATACTTATAGTCTCCTGTACCTTCTGTCTGCCCACAACTGGAGGAGCGGGTAGAGATGACCACGTGTGGGGATTAACTCTAAGGGAAGCAATATCAATAGTTCATCTATGATTGAAATGTGGGCCACTTTTGAGAAATGAGCCAGACCTCCCTGAAAAGGATAATTAAAAGATCTGAGACTCTGAGCTAGAAATTTGCTAAATTAGCTTCACATATTCTGTCCCATTATCCAACGCTTGTCAGGGTCCAGATTCGAAGCGTGTTTGGAAATCTGGCCACCTGAGGTCCTATTAGGAATTTCAAAGAGACGGTGAATCCAGTGTCATTGTTCTTTTAGGTTTAAACTGGAATTACCAAACTGCGGTTCTGTTTGGCGGAGGCGAACAACCGCAGTGAAGTTCTCATGAACATATTTCTACATATTTTTTGTCCAGATTCATTTAAGGTCAAAGGGAACTTTACCTTTTACCACTTAAATGTAATCACTTTCTCTTTGTATCCAAGTGACAAACTGATCCAAAGTTGAAGAAGTTCCCTCCACTCCGTTAAATCACCTTCAAGAGGCCAACATGTTTCTGAGGTCACAGTGACCTTTGACCCCTGATGTCCTATTAGTTAATCAATGAGTCCAATTTGAGAACAGTTCCCTCGAGATGATATTACATTCACGAGGTTAAACATGTGTTTGAGAGGTCAGAGTGACCTTTGACCACCAAAGTCATCCGTGAGATAAGGTCAATTGTGTCAGTTGTAATGGAATTCCCTATGGGCAGTACTAATATGTGAAATTCACAGGAAGCTTCAAGCATCAGCAATTAATCAGCCCAGCTTTGAGTCAAAGTGAATGTTGGTTATGATATATTGTGTCAAAACATGTTGTGTCACATGACCTTGACCTTTTGTAATCAGTTCATCTTTTAGTGTCTGTAGTAAATGTGAAGACATTACCACGAGCTGACCGTGAGATACAGGCATAATTTACACTATTATTGAATTTTTATAAATGAAAATAAAATCCATTATTATTATTTTGATTATTATATTTGTGCAACATGAAATCCTACAAATCAACTGTATGGATCGTCTTTTCTTTGTTGGCTCATACAAACCTTATTGTTCATGAAAGCCTTCAAGCACTGGATGAGTTTATGCTGGTTCCTTTTATCGATACTCTCTTGCCTGAAAAACAAATGGAGAAAGAGACGTGGTGAAGATAGGAGCAGATCCTGGAACTGTAACACCGGCACAGAGGTGGTGACGTCAGAGGAGATCACTCACGGTTTCTTATCCAGCAGCTTCTCCAAAGCATCCAGAAGAAGACCGAGCCCATCATGACCGAAAGTTATTCACCCAGCTAGAAAACAAAGAGACAGCCACATAAACACGAGTTACTAATATTCTGTCAAAATTGTTATTGCCCTCCTGGTTTATTGTAAGCCATGTTGATTCACAGGAGAAAACAAACACAAGCAATATTGTATTATCCTCGGAGGAAATCAGTCATTCAGACTAATATGAAAGGTTTAACACTCACTGTGATAAAGGGATGGTTGTAGTGGTTTTTAATTCCTAACAGGGAGGGCTGCAAATCAAAATACACCCTTCCCCTCCATGAGAGTGGATACAGTCTCAATCACTTTGAATTTAAACTGTAGTCATTATCAAGGAAATGAACTCCCACCCATCTTAACTTAGTGTTCCAACCGCTAAGCACTTTGTATACAGCCCCCCCTCCTGTGCACGGCTATATTCCTGAGCCAAAAGATTAAGCAATACAAGAAAGATAACACTGTAATCAATAATGGATCGCAAGAGATAATTGGCTATAAGCCACAGCGTATCAGAAGACAGCGAATGATCCAGTGCAGATGAGCCCATTTGTCTGGGAGAGGCAGGAGGAGGGTGGGAAGCCCAGTGTGGTCACAACCAGATTATGTCATTAGCATCACTTGTTTCCAGGCCCCTGACTGTCAATAACACAAAATGCATGGGGCAATTTTGTGAAATTTACAGGGCACAAGTCAATGAGTTATCCCGCCTTTCTGACAATGATTTGAAATAATAATGGTTTGGGTATTAAAGCAATTTGTATTGACTCAGTGAGTCAGAAAAAAACATCAATTAGGAGAAAGATACAATAGCCTGAGGCAAATGGTGGCGTTGAGGTATTTCTTTGATCTGTGACTAAATTAGCCCACGCTACAACCCACTGCTACTCAAATTCCATCAGAGGACGAGCAAAACCAATTAATACGTTATTAATATTTACTGTGGTGCATAATGATGATCTGTTTTCTTAATAGAAACAAAACACCACATTGTTATGAATGTATGAATGTCTGTTTACATAAAGTATTCCAGTCTGAATGTTCGGTTTATGTGGTTTGAATGTTTCCCTCTCTTTCCATAAAAGAACAAACAAACCTGCTCAGTTTTCTGCAAAATAATAACACACTGGTATATGTTTGTGTTGCAGAGGTGGAGGAGGTAAATGAGGGACTAGGACAACAAAGAGGGAAAGAAGGTGACACGGCTGAGGGAGCACAATCCAGTGAATCCACAGTCTTTGTTTATGCTCCTTAGTAATGATGGTAATGTCAGTCTTCAGAGGGCAGGCAATAGAACCAATATTTGTGAAGAGAAAATTCTGTTTATTACAGAGTGCGACTGTAATATGGGATTGAATGAACGCTGTGCAAGCTGAACCAGGTGTGTGAGGAGGGCACTGATGGATACTGTCACACCTTATGAATTAAGAACGTGTGGAGGATTTACTATTTCATACATCACTTATCATCCAGTGATTTGACTGTACCCGCCATTTAAAACCATAGATATCACTGTCCTCATGGCGAGCGCCACCAGGGAGGCTTCAGAGGAAACGAGTGAAACTGGACATCTGGTATGTTACATGCAAGACACAGATGCTGTGACACAATGACCAGTCCGTGAACCCGTCCTTCCACCACTCACTGGGACCAGGAGAAGGAGCCAGGAGAGACACTCCAGTGGGCAGTGGGAGGCACAAGCTCACTTTTATGTGCAGCTACACTAAATGCTAAACATTTGTCTGACACCAGTGCTCAAACTTTGTAAAGAAAGAAACTCACAATACACAACTTCCATTTTTGGTTTGTTGTTGACATTTGACTTGTTAATATCAATTGTTTCCATCCATCCATTATAGACCTCTGATGTTCAGGACTAGAATAAAATGCTTTACTGACTAAAATATTTCATGAACAGAGATTTAAAAGAAGAACTAGATGAAAATGAATCTAGTAGAAACACACACAGTCTTGTAAAAGGATTTAAAAGAAATCCATCATAAGTACTGACTATTCACAGAAGAAGATAAAGAGCTTTGTTATAATTATCCTCAGAGACGATGCATTCATTAAAACAAAATGTAAACTAAAACTGCAAACTGCATAAAATAAAGGAGAGAAGGGGAATCGTGTGAGCAGCAGATTTTCCATCAGAGCTGCACATCTTGCTGCAGGTTGCAACATAATGGAGTCCTCCAAGGTTCTTCAAGGCACTAAATGTTCAGACTCCTCCCTGCATCTCAGACTGTCGATCATTTCCTGTCCCCTCACGTACACCCTGCAGCTCGCCTTCTAAATGTCCCCAAAGTTACCACAAAGAAAATGAGAGATGGTGCCTCTGCAGTGTCCGTCCCCAGGCTGTGAAATAGCCCTTTCGCTGGTAATCAGAGAAAAAAGGCCTTAGAGGTAAAATACTATTACGGCTAACACAAATAAATTCACTGGCAGAAACAGTATAGGTGTGTACGTTGTAGTACATGTCTACCTTTCCTTTATAAGAATGTGTTTTCTTTATTGTACACTGATTATCAAGAGCAACATTTACATCTTACAGCATCCTCATAGTGAATTACAGATCTTTGTTGCTTGAGAAGAAGAGCAACAACACTCCATCGTCGAGTTGAGCTTGTGTTTGGTCAAACATAACAAACGAGTTTCTCTCGGCCATTAAAATATCAATGCAGTGATTCAACATTGAAGGAACACAAGATCGAATCCGTCCCTTATCAGACTCTTCGTCTAATGTGGGCACACATCCAAGGATTTCATTAACTTGACTTGTTCATCTAATATTGATGGCTATAATCCTCTAGTTAAGTGCTACCAAATTGTGTTACTTTCTGCAATCATGTATATTCCGGAGGCAAAATGAAATATTAATGGTCGGTCTTGGGGAAGCAATTTCTTACTTTGTGTTATTTCAACTGGCTTGATACAGTTGTATGGTGGTAGATGGAGTTTAAGTATATGTTAACTACTATGACACGTATGTAATGAAAACTTCAGATTGGCCCATAAATAAAGGTTTAGACTCAAAAAATGTATGTTCACCAAAGATCATAATCAGAAGTCTTTCTTGGGAACCTCACTTGACATTGTCTTCCTGTCAAATAGCATTTGTCGGCCGAAATATTTTACTGTCTGACATGTGCTGCCATGACAAATGCAATCATGCCTGATCTAATGCATTTCTATTCTGCTTAACCTTATCAGGGTCACCAGGGGTCTGGAGCCTGCATTACATGCATCATTGAATAAACCCTGGACAGTTCAACAGTTTATCAAGGAGGCAGAGGAGAAGTTCAAAAGAACATTCAATCTCGAATAAGAAAAATAGATAAAAATATTCCTGACAGCCAGCAGATTCAAATCTAAAACCATCTCGCTGTGATGCGACAATGCTAAACACTGGAGCCACCTTGAGAAAATATGTGCATCTATATTGAAATTACTACTAATACTAGTATTTTCAAGCTGAACAGAAGTGAGCCTGCTATGAAAAACGGTGACATTCAGCCCATCGCCTCCTCGCACTCCATCATTCACACGGTCTTGACACGGCTCACTCCACACTGCACTTCAAGGTGCTTCACTGAGACACTGAGAAAAGGCTTCAACTGAAAGATCTGCAACAGCAGTTCAGTCATCATACGTGTAATCCTGTTACAATACACGGCTCTCTACACTTCCTATGGACACGTGTCATGACTGGTACCACTTGGCTTTGACCGGTCACTGGCTCAAGAGAATACAACAGGTCACTGTGTATTTAGTTGAGTTAAACTACCATTGTAGGCTGTAAGAAAGAGCGTGTGTAGAGTTAGCGAATAGTTGGCAAGGGAAACGTTACGGCCCATGATGAAGAGTTCACTCCACTTCACCGGTGACAGCCAGCGACTCCACAACAGAAGGAAATGGTGTGAGGTAGAAACTTCTCCACCCATTCCCTTTGACTGATCACTGGTCTTGTGTTGAGATGGCTTGTACGCGCATTGATTTCAGTCTGTAGACCACTTTTATTATTTTATCATGGCTAGGCCGGGACCTTTGTTATCGAAAGCCTCTGAGCAAGGGCAATATATTTCACATTGCATTACAGGCAAAGGCATACAACAGTTCCTTTGTGGGACCACAGTCCTATTCAGTGCTACATCACTACAGCTGAGGCCTGATGCTCTTTGCAACAAATAGTTCTGAGCATTAGAGCTTGAAACCGAGCACCCCCAGTCTCTGCTTAGTGACTTACCCTGGCAAACATGGAGCTATATAATGCTCTGATCAATTTAATAGTCTGCTGAAATAACTGTAATGCTCAGGGCTTATCAGATGACAGACATTAGATACCCTATATTAAATGTAGCTCCCTGTTCTTCACATCTCAAAAACTGTTCAAAAACTACTAACCACAAACAATTTCAGTATTTATTGTTGTGGCCTTTAGAACTGTTATATACTTAATTTAAATATTAATACATTTTTGGAAACAGGGTCTGTATTTTTTAAAGACGTGTGGTCACACAGGGTTCATTTTCTTTACGCGTCATTGTGACGCATCAGACTAATTACTAATCTCCTGTAATAAAAGGAAATGGATGAATGAAATCAAAGATCTAATATTGCTCTTCATAAAGAATGCCCACAGGTGGGTCATTTTGTACTGCTGTTATTCACGTTGTGCATGAGAGCGTGCTGAATGTGTGTGCCAGCAATGGACTCAATGGCTGAATCACCAGATCAAAGTCATTGAACAACTGAGGCATGAAAAGGAGATTATAACCAGAAGTAGCAGTAATTAAAAATGGTTCTTTCAAACGATTCACAGAATTCATAAAATCTACAACATAATGTGTTATTATTTTTTCTGGCTGGAGCATTTTTAAACGAAATGCATCACAAATAACATGAAATGATGGAGTGAATAAAAAACCACAAGCTGTAAAGATAAACTTGCAGCAGTTGCAGCAGAGGACCTTCTCCCAATCACCTTTGGGTACTGACATTAGAGCCAGGGCAGGTAACAATCTCCTGGTCACAGCACTCCACCATGTGACTGGTGCTGTAAACCCAGGAATGGGAGAAGTGCAGCACTCAAAGCTGTTTGGGGGGATATCTGAGTGTCAGGCAGCTTGATTCCATGAATGTGGCTCTAAAAAAAAAGGCTATAAAGATCAAAATGATTCTTCCATATTTTCCTTCTGGAACTTGAAATGCTTGTTCTTGTGTGTGTGTGACTTCAATAACAGCAGTGTGACAGATTGGAGAGAGGAGTATAAACATCTGTAAGGTTTGTGAGGGGATTCATGATTTTGAAAAAAAAATGTTTAAAAGATAATGATTGGTGTGTTTTTAACAGCCTGGAAAAAAGCCACGCTTTACCTGCAGCAGCCACAGTCGATAAGGGCTGCAGAGAGGTGCCATCAACATCTTCACATAGTTTAATTCTTTGACACTGGTTGGCTAGGCAATATCTCACCAACACATAATTTAAAGCTCTTAAAAAGTGTTCATGAGCAAACATCATTGTATTTACTATGTAAGCACTGCAGAACTGACGACAACAACCACAACAACAACGGAACAGCTGATATCCATGTACCATTACTCTATCAGGTCAAAGGTGAATGACACCTAACCCAACTCACCACTAAGTGAAGGGAGAGTGAAACTAGTCGTACAACCGGTGAACTGATTCATTCGATCTAATTTAACAAATATGTACATGTTTTGAAGAATCAGTCAAAGGTTCATAATGTTTGATGAATCTGCACATTCCTCCGGCTTCTGCAGGGATGAGTTCGATCTTTCAAGGAGGAAAAAGGAAAAGACAGCAGCAAGCACTGCTTTGAGAGAAAGGATGTTTTTTTTTAATCTTATTTTCAAAGCTATAAAGTTGCCATTTTGTTTTGTTGCAGGCACCATTTACAGTACATGTATAAAACCCTTTTTTGCAACGTGTCAGTGTGCACCTCACCAGAATGTGCGTGCATGTTTGTGAGATAATTCGATCCCTGCTGGGAACTACTAAAACATTAGGACAGCTCTGCAGCGCTCGTTAAAGCCGGAGAAGACAAGACGACTTCCGTATGTTAGTGAAAGTAGATAAATGCTTTTATACCTGAGCATAACAGAAGAAACAAATACACATCAATCCGAGAATGTGGACCAGATTGGACAGATTTCCTGCTCAGATGTTTATTTAAAAGGTGTCTGGGGATTTTTCGGTTATATCCCACCTACCAGAAAACATTATTACATTTCTAGGCTTTTGGGAACTGTTAAAATTATACAACGTCAAGGAAATCAATGATTTTATTTTAAGCTGTATCATTAAAATAGACATACGTGTCCAAAACGTTGTAGAATTGATCAGGTCTGAGGAAAACATTTGAAACAAAATGAAGAATTAGGAATTAAAAATGACAATATCTGACAGAAATGTCCTTTATTTCCTTTACCAGACAAGTTCCGACCGAATCAATGAGGAATTCGAATCAGATATTTCTTAATTATGTATGTATCACTCTGGGGCCATAACAGATATGACTATCTTGGAGGTTAACAGATGGTGTCATAAAATCAAATAGGCATCACTCTTAAAATATACCCAGACAGTCAGGACGTTTATGGCTCCAAAATGGTTTTCACTGCCGCAGAGGAAGAAGGGCGGGCGTCATCTGTGAAGTCAGCCACAAGGGTAAAACTAGTTAACTTTTTCATTTCTGTCTGCTCATGACATCCATTGAGAAAAGGGTCGTACGATGTGTGTCAAACTTAACAGTCAAATAAAACTCTACACTGAAATGAGACCGGTGGTGCCAGGCTGAAAACTGAAGGACAGAAATGAATTTGGATTCACTGATGAATCAAATATTTCTGTAAACTATTGTATAATTGTTTTGAATCTGGAACGTCTCGTTTTTTCTCTCTGACAATTGACAAAGAGAACTTGTCTGAGGCCTTGAAGGTGGTTGAGGGTGGCTTGTAATGAAACTGGGAGTCTAGAGAGTCGAGTCCCATAGTGCAAAGGTAATACCACACTAGAAAGTTTTATTCCCAACTTGACTTATTTTGCATCTACATAGGTAGTTTGTGTCAGTCCTCCACCCTTCCTCATCCATATCTGGAGGATATTACATCTTGATATTCATCATAGCAAATCAAATAGTTTGGTTTTTTTCCCATTACCCTACAAAGTGCTGAGAAGGACATGAACCTTGTTTGATGTCCCCTTAGGTAAGATGTCTCCCTAAACTCTACTTTAGATGTCAGGCCTTTTAAAAATACTATATTTAAAATGTTCAAATTGACATTGAGTCCCATTTAGCCTCTACCCACCATGAAAGTGAATACGGGGGATCAATTATTGATGAGTCACTCAGAGAGGGAGCTATTTTCACATCAAAACCTACAGAGTTGAGACGGTTTTTCATTTGTGAAGAATCTGTCAGACTGAACAGGTTCATTGAAGTCTACTGTATCTCAAACATCTACATTCACTTACTGCATCAGTTATGTGTTAAGTCATTGCCGTATCAAAGAGATGCACACTTGTGATTTACCAGACTGAACTGTTGAGGGGGCATCTACCACCTGTGAGACGCTTAGATCCTAATATATGATCCGGAGGTCACGATGGCAGATGGACAGATGGATCTGATCCTTTGTGTTGGTGTTAATTGGCTGTTATGATCACAGTGGACACTAGGGGCCAAGGGAGGATGAGTATGAGATAAAACACTAAAGGTGTGATTAAAAACAGAAACATCTGTGCCAAGGGAGTTGATTGTTTGACACCTTTTAATTATCTTGGTTTTGATTTGAGTATGAACCAAAGAAAACATTATGAGGTGACAATCAAGGTCATCAATTTGTTTTCCCTTTCTAGTAAACAAGGCGATAAAACCAGAATCTATATCAAGAAAATCATCATTATTCCTATCATATTTTTGCCTGTGGTGTTTGGGCAATATCTAAACACAACAGTCTATATATTTAACCAAAAGGGGGAATAAGGGAATCCAACTTCTTTAAAGATCTTTGCTCAGTTATACTGACATTACTCCTGCTATACTTCAGTCAGTGCTGGAGTATTAGAACGGGCATTGAGGCAGTCAGTGAGTAGGGTGACGAGCTCTACGTTAACAAGCATAGAACCTCCAGAGCTCATAAAAAGCCCATGACCAGCAGACCTGGGTGCTCAGCTACGAGTGTTTAACTGGGAAAAGCTGGTGAGACTGATTCCGACTCAGAGACACCCCGTGTGGCAGAGAAGATCATCCTAACAACCCACATCTCCAGTATCCACACACTGGGACAAACTCTGGTGTCAGCAAATGTCTCCCTCCTCCACAGAAAGACCCAAAAGAAAGAAGCCCCTGAGAAAATCTCTCGCTTATAGCGTCAAGATTTAACATAGTATAAAGTAAGGGGGCCAGTTCACTTCTGCTTAAATATGTCTCAGGGATCGGAGAGCTAGCAGATCTAATATGGAAGCACATGTTGGGATTTGACAGAGTCATAGCATTATGCAGAGGACTAAACCTAGGGAACTCAAAAGGTTGGGCCCATGGACGTGTGCACTGCTGCCCAAAACCACTATAACCACTTTCCTTTTCATACTGGAAAGTCTATTGATGTAGAAGCAGTTGAGATGGATCCCAGAAAGTGAGCTTTAACCCGATTCCTTTCAGCTTTAGTGTTTAAGTAAAGTCGGCCCTCTCATGGATGCATGCAAGATAGAAAATAGATGAGGTTCTGCTTTTGTGGTGGTGAACAGTTACTAGAGATGTATTGTTCCTATTGACACAGAAAACTCCTTGATATGTTTTCTATGGATCTTTAAACAACTATCACATGTGAAATAGAGAGAGCGGAGAATAACACAGGAAAAACAAATCCCTACTAAAAACACCCAAGGACTGTAACCTTCTTCAAGTTGGCATCTCACTTCAACTCAGTGGAGTAGGAAATCTGTGATAAGTAAATCTGAAACTTGTCAATGAAGAAGCGTGTTTCAAAATGATAAGTTAAAAAGGGGGAGAATGAAGTAGAAGATAGAAGAAAAACAAGGGTTTGTGAAATTCTGACAGAAAGGAAAGTGGAAAACATGGTTGATGAGGAGAAAAGAGTGGAAGCAGAGGATGCAGCCGATGCTCCAGGCAGTGCCATCTGTGGGCAGATCTGCAAAGGCTGCATGCCACACACCTGTGTGGGACTGCCTGGGAGATAAGGCCCTCAGCACAATGGCCCCGTGGCCACCTGCGCTGCCAAACAGGTGCACAGCGAAGCCAATTAAACTATTAGACAAACACAGGCTTCTGGGAGCAAATTAGCCGTCTGCCCAAACACCACAGGAAAACAAAAAGCAATGGTAAGCACTGTGAAGAGCAACAACACTTTCCTGGTGAGACTTTCATGCCGGTGTGGGGAGCTGCGTTTAATGCCGGTAGAAGCTGGTTTTCAATCAGCTGTTTAAACAATGATCACAATATTACTTTTATATATTAGTGGAGGATCAGGGCTAAAATTTGAATTGTCAAATTATCAATCCAGATCGTTAATATAGAGGTTAATAGAAAGAGGTTGGACTAGATGTGAGCTCCAACTTATTCATGGTTACTCATCATGTAAGACATTAGTTTAACATTAACAGTATCACTTGCTACAAAACCGTGCTTTGAACGTATGATATCAATAATCAATAATCCAGGCAGAACATTTGAATAATTCTGATATATTAATTATAATACTATTAAAAAAGTATTGGATCTGTTCTTGTTTGCCAAAATAATACAAAATTAGATTTTTCTTTAAATTCCTGTTTGTTCTCTGTCAGCCCATCTGCATGGTGTCTCCCTCAGGTAAAATAAGTAGAATTAATAGTGTGATGAAAGGATGTATGCCTCCATTTTCTCCAATATAATCATTCAGATTAAATTTTTTGGGGCCTAAAAATAGAGTAGACGAGTGCAAAGAGGAGCTATTGAGTGGGCATTTGAAAAAAAATATATATTGAGCCTCCCACAGAGACAGGATTCATCTGTTATGATAGAATTCATAACATCAAGATATTTTAATCTTAAGCAAAATGGAGCTCCGAGGCAGAAGTGAATTAACCAGAATTTAAGGCAATTTATGAGCAATTCTTCAAACACTAAGTGCCTGATTAAGATGTTAAAATTTGAATCTTGCCTTATTCAAAATGTTTGAACACAGGTTAAAGAAATTTATACAAAATTAGCTAACCGTCAGCTCTTGGCTCTACCCTGACATTTCCTGCCAGAATGGGAGGTTGCATCTTCAGGTAAAAACAGGTGATCCTATTTAAACTGTGAGGTAAATTATCACTGTATAATAAATTGTATAATATTATCCACAAATTATAACAGTTAACATTTCTACAGGCTTATTACTAGACAGCTCCTACCAAGGAATTTGCTCATTTTATTTGGGGAAATTTATAGTAAATTTACCCAAATACTAATTTTTAAAGACAAGACAGCTAATCCTTATCTAAAGGTGTGAGTTATACAATAATGAATAAACTGCTCCGCCATCTACTTTGTGGTTTATTTTCAGTATAAGATAACGTACCATACAAAGGTTACATTAACATAGTGCAGTCAGAAGTGTAGAAACCAAATGTGGATTTCCTGTGTTGTGATCCATGATAATTAAGTGCATTCATATTAATTAGGAGTAACCTTATCTTTGCTTGGAGAAAATGGCCAGTGCCTTTCCCCAGGAGAGGCATAATGAGGGGTGTAAGGACGAGCGAGGGACGAATGGTAGTCAACACTTCCCAGAGTCACACACACCCGAAAGCGACTTTCTCCCTGGATGGACCTGGCAAACTGTGGGAGGTGAATCCTCCATAAAGCAGCGGTCCCTTACATGCTGGTCAAAGGTTCAGCCATTTGAAAATACCCACAGGGCAAGCCTGGCCTGGCCTGGCCTTAAATCCCCTTGGCACCAGTTGGCCTTTCCGAGTGAAAAAGCTGACTTGACTTCCCACAGCTTGCTGGAGACTGGAGAGGCAGACTTCACAGCTCTACAATCTCTCCAGGGATAATTACTAAGCTACTCAGATATTCATTATATTTTATTCCATTTTATATGTAAAATGTGGATTTTTGTTAACCTTAGTACATTATAAATCTATCAATGGTTCCTGTTAGTGTATATAACTTATTCCCTTATAGCCAACTAAATATATAACAAACCAGTACATCTTGTGAATCTTAATGGTTCTATAACCACTCCTTCAGTTTGAAAGGAGTGTTGCTTATATTCATTTCTATATAAACTCAAAGAGCAATGTATTAGAAACCACATGAAATAAAAATACAAACAGCCTTGATTATTTTAATTTAAGACATTTCTTTAAATTATAGGACATGATTGTGTCAAAAAAAATCTGCTGATCTGCTATGTCATCCTCTATTACAAAAAGAGCCGTGCAACAGTCACACACATACACACACACACACACACACACACACACACACACACACACACACACACACACACACACACACACACACACACACACACACACACACACACACACACACACAGACTCCTTTATACTTGAGGACAAACCCCCTGAAATATTAGTTATCATGAAATCCCTGCTCCTAAGCGGCTTCTGCATGGTTTTGTTATTAAAATTCATATAATTCTAGGTAAAGCAGATGTACACATGTTCCTGATAAAAAGATTGCTGAATATATATGTACGGGGGTTTGAGTATCTGTTATTCTAGTGACTCTGCAGGATTTTAGCAACATAAAACAATTAGTTTCTCTTTTTTTTCCTCTTTTGTTCCTAATTGCTTTACAGGGACGCCACGATAATGCTGCTGGTACCACACAGATAACATAAAAGCTCCTCTGGGGCAGTGCTGGCCGGCCCTTTCTCTGCACCCGGGTCAACAGAAAAACTATTTCACTTATCCAATGACCATTTAATATGCACCATTCATTGATTCCCATTAAGAAACATCTCCTCAACAGAGAGCCGGTAAATAATTTAGAGGATCTGCTGTCACTGAGGGTTCCGTTGCACTCGTGGGACCAAATTAAAATTGAAGAGAGAGAGTGAGGCCCGTCCTGGTAACAAAAGGCCCATGGGCCAATCAAAGCTCAGCAGGACATTGTGTTGTCATATGGGTTCATGACAGATCTAAGAGAAGCAGGTCCTGGCACGTTTCTCGGCACCATGACAGTTCATATCTGATGATTTTTCACCTGTGGTGTTTGCATATAATCAATAAATTCTTAAGTACAGCGTATAAAAGAAAGTGGGAGTTACCTGACAGGGTTACTGGTGAGAGACACTCTGAGGGACTCCAGGCAATTGAGCAGCTTTTCTTCTGTGATGCCCGAACGCAGCTCGTGGACATATTCTTGCGATGAAAGTGTCGACTCATGCTTACTGTTCCTTAGTCCGCCCTGGAAATAGGAAACAACAGGAAAGAAGTTAGATAAATATCATCACTTGGGTGAACGAATTCAATCAAATCCCTTCATTATGTTTTTTGTATTTATTTGGTGTATCCTCCTATCAAGCACCTTGTGTTATTATTACTATTATTATGGTTTTGTGAACAATGATGAAAAATTGATTTTCAACGATAGGGCTCGAAATACACGACTTGTTCCACTGAAATGAGAAAACAAACATCCTGCTGCACAGGAAGAGGATTACACATTGCTCGGTCACTATCTCTTTTCAGTAGAAACAGTTGTTTGATCAATAACAAGCAGCATGTGTGTTTGGATTCACACGAGGTGCCAGTGATAAAGAGCTGGCCCAAACTTCTCTTTTTCTCAATCAGCCAAGACTGTAATGATGGACTACTCGCTGAAAACCCCCCAAACACTGAGCTCTTCATGGTGTCTACAGCAGATCCTGCTTGAGGTAAATTGATTCTTGTGTATAATCTCCACAGAGGGCCCTGGGGACATGTCGCTACACTGACATTTAAACAATGACACTATTCATTGGCAGCAGTAGCAGGGAAACACGAACACACACACTCACGTTCCAAGATCACATTGACATCAACATTGTATATTACATCGGGGAGTGTGGTGTGTCTTAGCAACAACCCTCAACATAAATACAAATGAAAGAGATTTTAATATAACATGATGAACTTTATCTGTACTCCCACTGAACCTGTGTAGAAATATTTAGGTTATGTTTAAAAAATATGCTTCATTTCAGGTCAAAATAAGGAAACAAGCTGCAGAAACAGTAAACATTCGCCTGAACCAGAGATTTGGGCAGATTCCTCCTCGGTGTGTTCCTCCCTGGACGCCTGGATCCCCACAAAGTGAGCCGAGCTAATGGGCAGTTTGGGAAGTAATAAGCTAACTCATTTATCTGGTTAATAGAAGCCTGCTGCTCCCCTGCAAAGCGTGCTCTTCTCTTTATGAGAGGAACAGTTTGGAAGCTACACCAAAAAATTGTAAACAGGGGTCCACTAATGTCCTTCCACAAGTAACAGTTTTTTTTTATTTTCCCCCCGGAAAGGAAAAACATAAAGGAACCATATGCTCTGTCATGTTTCGTCTGTATTCCACCAGCACTTTAAAAAAAGAGTTTGAGTTTCATATAATTGTCTCTTTGCCAGACTGTAGATTGATTTTGTAGGAAATCCGTTTTCTGTGCTTATGTCTCTTCTGTCTTTCTCTATGTGCTCTATACAAACACTTGTGCTATTCATCTTTTTCTCAAGCAGCACTGGGTGAATGTGGGGGAGTGGCTGTCTTCACTTTTATCTTCCTGAACCTCCTTATTAGACAATAGGGAGAGGTGAGAAGCCTCATTATCATCTAGATGTTTCAACTAGTACCTGCCACAGAACTCTTTGTTGTACATTTCTGCTGTAATACATAATTCTGTGATATAGGCTATGAATGGCTAGAATCAAAAATAATGAATGATATTGGTAAAACCAGATGTGTGGTATGAGACAGAGAATAAAAAAAGGAAAGATCCCAGACCGGTAACAAAACCACAAGAAGGAATGTGGGGGCTTTGACTTCATAAAAGCTTTACTACAAGGTTAACCACAGACAGTGATGTAAAACTGGTATCAAAGTGACAATTACATTCTTTTAAATCCTTAAAAATATATGTGCTTTTAATCCCTGGGTGGCCATGCATGCTGTTTTAAAATAGACTCTTGAAATCAGTTCTAATAGAAAAGTGTATGAAATTTTTGGTTGACACGGCAATATCATTCAGCTTAAAGATGAACATGCAAGGCTGAAACAATCACTCTATTCTTACAAGCAGGAACAAATACAAAGATACTATGGTCAACTACTAAACAAGATTGATCCTGTAAAATAAACAACACAATGACACGTAGTAAACACATACGTGACATACTGCATCTAGAATACAAAGCTGCAGATTAGGATGGATCTATATTTACTAGCAGGCTGCTGATTTCAAACTACATGGAAATCGGTAGACAACATAATGCCTACTTAACCATTTAATCTGAATATGTGAGGGTTTATGTTCCTCTGTAACAAGCTATGTTTTGCTGTGATATCAATATAAAAACAGTGTGAGGTGCACTGCACAAGATGTTGTGCCTCCCAAGTCTAGAATCTACCTGAGTGGTGTCTGGACTATTAGGCAGCTACACAGATGTCCTCCTCTGGCAAACTGCATAAAAGCGCTCATTAATTCATAACAATTTTTAGTAGAATGGGCCTGAAGATCCTCCAGGGGGACCCTTCCCTGTTGAGAGGAAGGCAGAAACTACAGTTTCCATTATCCAATAGGGCTGCTACTCCCTGGACAGGGACCAACCGAAAGGCCTGGGACCAGAACCATTTAAACAGCTAATTGGAACAGTGCATCACACATGTCTGATCCAATCACGCCAGGAAATGCATGAGGAACATTAAGTCCACGTCCGTGTGTTCCTCGTCCTCCAAAAGGTGAGAGGAGAAAGATTAACAGCGAGTGGTATTTGTATTCTCAGGTTGTGCGTTGTTGTAGGCAGCCGTGTAATATACTGTGGGTCTGCTGAAAATATGTGTGATTGTTCCACCATCCCAGCCGTCAAATCAACAACTCTTCAACAAAGTTTTCACTGAAGAGAAGGCGAGGGCTCTCAATACACGATGCTGTCTGCTGATCTGTTTTGATGAAAAACAAAAGCTAGAGCAGGCACGTTGGGCAGACGGCGAAGAGGCAATATGCCAGCAATCTGCTAAATAAAGCCTTAAGGATAACAGCAGGTGAAATGTATAAAACCCACAAGGGGGGAAGGGGTCCATTCAAGTCTGAAGATCAATCACCTGGCTTTTGGCCGAGGCTTGAATTTTGGTGGAGTCGGAGCTTAATAAATAGAGCTGGTTTGAC
Source organism: Pseudopleuronectes americanus (assembly GCA_038501795.1). Lineage (NCBI taxonomy): Eukaryota > Metazoa > Chordata > Actinopteri > Pleuronectiformes > Pleuronectidae > Pseudopleuronectes > Pseudopleuronectes americanus. The sequence goes on from CM076723.1 coordinate 18,435,638, forward strand.
AAGAACAGCTTTCCAGCATCAGTAAACACACCAGATCAAAATGTACTAAAGCTGATACAACTTGAGCACTTGGCAGTAAAAAAAATATGTGCTGCATAATCAAGAAGTGAATGACTCAACTGTTGACCCAATCATTGCAAGAGAACACTGCAGTGTCTGAGAAAAAAGGCACTCTGGATATGGCTGATTAGGCAACTACGTTTTCAGAACATTAATTCCTCAGTAATACATCGGCCAGTGAAAGGAAAAACATCACCCACTTTGTATTTATCTCCCGACCTCTCAGCTGTTCCCAGCAGGCGAACCACTATGTCCAGAAAAGCCGGAGCTCTGGTTTCACAGCGTGTACTGACCTCTGGAAACCAAAGACACTGACCATAAACTGCTTTTTCATGACCCCCCAGCCCAAATCAATGGAAATCCTTTGGGATTAATATCAACATTACACCACCGCACTGGCAGCGGAGAAACAATCTGAGGAGAGGGAGGGAAGGGGGATGGAGGGGGGGGAGGGGGAGCATTACCTGCTGGCTACTGGGTAATAGAGATTTCCTCACCAGACTGACAAAAACCGTCAACAGACAAAAGTGGTCAAAAAGAGGCCCTAGAGGAAGGGAGCAGGGGAAGATGGAGGGACGAGGGAGAGATGGTGTGTGGGTCGTACGTGATCGAGGAGGGAGCAACATATAAATTGAAAGAGGTTGAGGCAGTGGGAGGGATTTAAAAAAGTAAAGGGTACATACAAAGAGAAAGGAAACGAGCGAGGGAGAAAAGGACAGGGGAGAGAGAGAGAGAGATGGGGCGTCATGTGAAACTGCAACCTCAACAGTAGAGGACGGGCCCAGCCTTTTGACCACAGCCCAGAGCCTCATCTCCTGCTGCTTATTGAATCCCCTATTTGTCGATAACAGTATTTCCTGCCAAAGAAAATAGTGCTGGGAGCAATTACTTCAGCAGGCCTGTCAATTTCATTTTGGGGGGTTAGGGTATAGCGTTGAGGCTCATTCCCTTCGCCTCCATCACCTCTGCCTCCCTTTCTCTATCCCATGGGGGAGTGACAGAGTGGCGTGCCTTCTATCGAGGGCAGGGCAGAAAGACAATGCCAAGGCGGCTGCACTGCCACATGTCATCTTCACCTGTAATGAGCCCATAACAAGCTGGCAGCTTCCTCAGTGCCCAGTGCTTGGCACACTCACTGATGGATACATTATTCAGGTTCATTGTCAGCTTACTGGAAAAACCGCATGGCGACAGGGTGTCTGGCCTGGGAGCTATCTGGGAGAGGGCTGACTGCATTCAGCCTCGCTGCCTCACTCTCTCAGAGACATCCACAAATATATACAACCCTCTAAATGTTTTCCTAACACGTATCCGCTGCAGTGCTGTGTGGCGACGGGTTATCATTAGCAAGTGATGCAAGAACAGAGGAAGAAAAAGGTCTGTGCTCAAGTCTTTGTAATTCATCACAGCCTGCCTGCTACAATGATTTACTGAGATGGTGAGTATGAAAGTCAACCAGGGCTTTGTGGCTGACTGTGACACGACTCGTCACAGCACTTCATGGTCTGTTTAAATTACGGCACTGTTGATTCTTCAACCTAATTTATAGAAGAAGCAAGAATGCAATAACTAAGGCAGAGTAAGGGGGGGGCAGTGGAGTCCAACAAATAGTGCACCTCTAACGTTGTTCAGTACTCATGCAATTGGTGCTCTGCCCGACGCTACCAAATAAACTAAAAATTCATTAATGATACAATTCAGCTGTACTATCTCAGACATATTTTCTTGTTGAAGTTGTTATCAATACTGTAAAACCAGAGAGGAGAGGAGCTTCTCCAAGCTGAAGTTCATCAAGTTCTACCTTTACTTCAGCAGCTACAGCTCCATCCTGGGGTAAACACTGATATTACAACCAGCATCACCAACTTCAGGGGCAGAAGTTCAAATACGCTGAATGAACATTTCTCATCATTCAAACATTGTGTTTGAAAAGAAGCTCTCCAACAAGTTTAATTCTGTATTTCTGCTTCTCTTCCACTTGTTTTTCTTCTTTCATAGTTTGGTGTCAACACCCTGCAGTCTGTTCAAATTGCAACAGAACCATGGTCCACACTAAAACACCTTTATTGGTCAGAATAAATGTTGGTCTGTTGATCCAGTCCATGGTCTGACACATCTTTCTCCTCTTTTATTTGGATTTGGATTAAACTCAAAAGTCAAAAGGTACAGAACAAACCAGGAAGGTGTTAAAGCCCTGTGAGTTGTCTGATTACTTGGACAAAAGGTGATTAGGTCCAAAAACAACTTTTATTGATCAACAGTTTTATTTTGAAGCCATTCAAGGTGACAAACAATATCTTAGACTTTAAAGCAACATCTTTCAAGCTGGACTAAAATATCTGTATTTGAGGGAGAGTGATAAGAACACGTTTCCAACTCCTCATAGTGTCAATGTGTCGACAACACTGTTGTTGAGAGGTAATGAATGAAAACATGTTCTCACCTCATACAACCACACATCCCGAAAAAAGTAATAGAGAAAAAGTTGTGGAATAATGAGAAATTTAATTAGTTCTTTGTGTGTAATTAATGAAAATTACTAGAGCACCCTGCTCGCTTGTAAAAAACATAATACAGATACAATCTAAGCAATTAGTGCATATCATGCTGCAAGATAGCCACATTATAACTTAATTTCCTGCTCATTAGGGGTTGGTAGATTAATTGAGAGCAAAGATAGCACAAGATCGGGTAGAAGACATTCTGCAGACGTGCACAGCCAATCACCACGTCTCGCTCTTTCTCTTACATCACAAATATGAGCTGAAAAAACAACACTGTCAACGCAACTTCACAAGGAAACAAGGGTTGTTCACAAATAGAAAAACCCACAAATATGAGAGATGTTATAGAAATGAACAATCTTAAGTTTGGCATGAATCTGTGGCAGCTGTGGTAAAGGTCAACGGCAACACGGATCAGTTGAGATGCTGGTTGGCTGGACAATGAGTTTTCCCTAGCCCTACTTAAAGGACAGAGTCCTGCTACTGGCAGATAAGACATTTCATCTCGCCACCAGGGCACAGGGCTCCCAGCTCGGTGGGGGATTTCCCACAAGACCGTGTGGCCGAGCATTTCATCGCTTTCTCTCCTCCATCTCAAATTCACTGTCTTTACTTCCTCCTTTTTTCCCCCCATCTATCTGTCTCTGTCTTTCACTCACTCCACACTGTTGAGGTGTTTTTGAACCCTGGATGACAGCCACGAAGAAATATGTGAGCATGCCTGTATGCACCGGGGGACTTTTCCTCTACTTCTATTTATTCTCTTCCTCTACCTTCTATGTTCATGGTCAAGAAACAATGGACGGACAGTTTTATCACATCTCAGCAACTATAACTCGCTGATAACACAAGACACAATTAAGCCTTCTACGTTTAATTAGGTCTACATCATTCTCTCAATAATCAGTGCAGTGGCATTACATCTTGTGACCGGACAAGACAAGGTTGCCACAACAGAGCAGATGACTGAGAACAGAAAGAAACAGTTTTGTGATTTGGCTGGAAAAAGCTCAAAAATAGCTCTGCAGGTTTCATTTTAAAAGGAGCACTGGGCAATGGACAAAGCATAATTTTGTTTGTGTGTTTGTGAGTGTGTGTTGATCCCCAAGGTCTGGAGGAAGAGCACCTTGTGACAACTGAAACTACAAGACCCGGATATTAAATGATTTGATTCCCAATAAATTTGATACACAAAAAATGCCCACAATAGTTTGCAACAGTTATTAAATTACGAGTAGCGGTGTGCTGCTTCTAGATTTGTTTGTGGTGTGTGTGTGTGTGTGTGCATAAATGCAATGAAAGGTCAGTTATAAAGAAATATGGGGCAGCTCAGCCATGAGGATTGAATAGACATGGAATTTATTTATTCAGAACTAGGATTTATCTAGGAATATGTTTTTATTAAAGAAAGGCCATGTTCTTATAAATGGATTTTAAACTTTCAAACTAAACGGGAAAAAAACAAGCCCCCATGTTTTGTATAGAATTTTCTTGTCAAGCAGTTATAAATAACGCATGCTTCGGTGTTTGCAGAAAATCTCTTACATGACTTTAGAAATCAACACATTCAGTGGTAAACAAGATGCATTCAGGCTCATTCGCAACAAATACATGTTGAGAAATTATGTTTTATTTTTCTCAGAGGCTGCATCTCAAATAAAAATGTTCAGTATGTCCTTAAGAATTGTATGTTTTTCATAGTGTATGAGAAAAATTTAAATTGTGATATATATTTTGTCAAGAAAGAAATGCCTTGGTATATTGTGTTATATGGCAAATGCTTGGCAAGGTTGGATGTAACAATCCTTTTGATAAATCTTTCTCTTCATCCTGACGTCATCATCTCAAAGCTTTTGTCCCAAAGTCAAAGTAGAAGTCAGTTGGAGGTCAACCTGTTTGTGATGCTTCCTCCTTGACCTTTACCAGACCAACAACATGGATGATTGTGTTTACCTCACACCCTTTCCTTTCATTTTCACACATTTAACTTTAGCCCTGACCAATGCTTCATAGTTCAAGCTCCAGAAAAAAAAACACCAAGCACGTCCGTCCTCCTGACTATGCCTCACATGTGGGCGAGGGGACAGCAGACCAACAGGCAATGTCAGCAAACACCCTTGGCTTGAATCCAACTGAATGACTGCCTGCAATATGGCATCATCAGTGTTTCAACAAGCAACTGAAAAATGTCCACAATGACACACAATTCAGTCAAGGAGATATGGATTCATTATCAGCACATAAACTTTAAGGTAAAGGAGACGCTGTCAGCAAAGCAAGGTTGAATCTGAAACAAAGTCTATTTGCCGGATGAATGAGAGTGAAACCACTCTACACAATGAACCTTTGCAGAACTTGTCAAATTCAAAAAAATGAAATGAAAAGAATAAAACCTAACCTGTTATCAAACAACTGCATGCAGTTTACTGATAATTCAATAATTAAAAAATGGGACAAGGGAGAAAGAGATGGACAGTAACAAGCACAGCAATTGATAAATGAATAAGATAATAATTAAAGATTTGTTAGGGGCGTTTTGTCTTGAATGGCAGCTGCAGTGGAGATAGACAGGAACAGCAGGGAAGAGAGAGGGGCGAACATGCAGCAAAGGGTTCAAAGCCAGATTCAAACCTGAGCTGCTGCAGCAGGGACTCAGCCTTGATGTTTGGTATTCACCTAACTAGGTGAGCCCGGAGCACCCCCCAAACACAGAGCACTTATCGACAGATCTGAATCACTGCTGCATGAACAAGTCGCTCCCATTTACTTTACTTATTTATGTACAATAATACAAGGGGGAAGGTTTTCTAATGTAATTTATATTATGATGTTATAAGCTGTAATTATTAATGAAAGGGGTCAAAAAGCTACTTTATGGACTACAATGAAATAAAAAAATGTGCATGTAGTTTAGATATTAGTTGTAGGTATATATATAGCTAGGTGTGTAGGATTGATGGAGTATTAACATGATTTCACATCATTTTACTTTGTAATGATTCTTGAAATTGAGGAAAACACTATAACATTAGTGCTATATTGTCAGCAGCTATGTTATAGTGATGCTAGTGGCAGCGTCGGCTGCTTCTCACAACTATTGTGTAAAAACCTAAGACCAACCTGCTGCTGGTTTGGAATGGGTGAGGTTTGGGAGCTCCACCATGATCTGCTGTTTAAGAAGTAGGGATTTAGACCTTGGAACACTAATGTCTGCAGCCACAAGGCTAAGAACTTTAGCCTCGCCTTATCGATTCTCACGGAACCGTTTCCGCTTGAACAGAGCTCGAAATATACATGAATATCCCAACTGCACACATGCACGGCCTGAAGCATGCACAAGTATGTGTATTCACACATAGCCACATGCACTGTGAGCAAAGAAATACACCTGAATCTTACTTAATTAACTTAATTAATCTTATTTTAAATACAGTGCTACATAATTGTGTGTATATCCTCAAAATGCAAGACAAGATTGTTGTTTAGGAGTGTGTAGGTGCACATATATCGAGTTGGTATATTTCTATGTGCATACTCGCATGTCTATGTTCGAATGTGTACAATGCTGGGGTTGTGTTCGTGTGTGTGGTGCAGAATATTCTTCTAAGCATCTCTCCCTGTGCTTTTCAGGACTCGTGCCTGCACTGAATTTCAATGACACCTCTATAAAGATAGGAGCAGATGTCAGCCCGCTTGCTGGAAGTCAGCTAGAAGAGAGTGAAAAAGGTAGAGTGAGTAAAATTGAGTGCACACTAGCTGCAGAGAGAAGTCTTAAGTTATGTGTCTATTTGCAGCAGTGTAATACAAGCGACGAGAAGGATTAACTTTAAAGATATAACATGAATGAAAATATGTCTTTTAACATGAAGAAACAAGCAAACTCTGCAGCAGACTGAAAAATGGCTGATGGACAGTGACAATGAGATCATTTCAGAGACTTAGAGGCCAACCTAAAACTAAGCCCTTGCTCTGACTCACCCATACTGCTTTCAAGATAATGCACTACACTCCAACCACTCACCAATCAATTCAAGGTCGAGGTGGCTCAATATTGTCCACACAAGTTCACCAAATGAACAAAGACATTCTGTATTTTATATGCAGATGAAGTGAGAAAGTGAAAGTGTACCAGTCAAATTTCCAGTTTCTAAAATTAAAGAAAGGAGGAAAACTTAAAAGGCTTGTCGAGCCATGATTCCCCTTAGTTCCCCCCTAGTGTACTCCCATTGTCCTGGTGGAGGGGGTTAAACAAGTGAGCTGTTATGCAGGTTGAGTCACACAGGATCTAATTTAGGTTTTCACTGTGGTCTCTGCTGCATTGATTGCAACGTGAAGGCCTAATAAACTCTGTTCTCAGTGCTCTTGTGTCCTGCTCTGGGATCTCGGGTATTAAACCAGGAGCTGTAGTTACTGACTGAAAGTACGGAGGAGGTCTATAAAACAGGGTTGAAGATGGGAAAACAACAAGGAAACTATGAATAAATGAGAAAGAGTACCGATGCTGATTTCTAGTGGGTGTCCTCTTATATGCTCCTTTGTCCTTCTTTGCCAACCGTCTTCACAAGGTGGTAACCTTGATAAATCATTCATACAGACAACACACTACAGGGGCAAGAGGTTCAGGTTAGTCTGATTTTCTTCTTTTCTGATTTTCTCTCCACAAGGATTCAGCTGAATAACAATGCTACAACAAACAACATATCAATTACCCTTTGTTGACAAAAAAAAATAGATTTTCTATAAAACAATGTGTTGCAACAGATCCTGAGCAAGAAATCACTTAGTTAAATTGTGAGAGAAGTGCTTTAAGTGTGTTTAGTCATTGTTTAGGATGCTACTATTACTGAAGGGTTTTTTAGGCGCTGTAACCTTGCATGAGCAATGGTCACATTTATGTGCATGATATTGGTATCAGAAATAATATGTAGCCTCACTTTTAAAATCTGTGAAATGTAAAAAAAAAGTTAAGTTTGACTTAAAATGGAAGGACTTATTAAGCTTGTAACAAGGAAAGGTTGTTGGTTCCATTTATATCCACTTAACACATGCATGTAAATGTCTATGCATTGCGCGACAGCTTGAGTAGACGAGCCAGTAGAGCCAGATTGATTGTTGAGTGCCTGTGCTCAAAGAACAAATGGGACAATATGTAACTGTCCTAACTAAACCTCTGTCCCTGAAATAGTCTGCACTCTTATCAGTACAACACACAAAACCAACAACCCATCATTCCCTCGTCATCGTCTCTAACCCAGGAACAAACTGCCAAGAATGTGCAATAAATTTCACAAAAAGAGAAAAAATTGAGGGCCGAGGACAAAAACTGGGCTCAGGTAAACATGATTTGGCAGTGACATTAATGATCTCCAATCCCTATACAGGTTCTGTGGGCAGATTCTGATGGAGGGGACAAGCATGATTTACGACAATGGTAGTCCTGGGAGAATGTTGAAGGGCCTTGCCAGAAGCAGAATGGCTGATATGCGAGTGGGTATGTGCTCTCTGTTCATGTGTCTGCAGCACTGGCCTCAACTTTGACAGGATTGTAAATGGGAGTAGACTGAGCTCTCTGACCAGGTAAACACAATACAGAACACACACACACACACACAAATCCCCCTGCCCATTTTGAATTTGGACAGTCCAACCTGCCCCTAACCTTAACCAGAGCCTCAAAAATGATTGTTTACCTCATTAGTTCCAGGCTCAAGGATCCATGTGAGGCCCATGTATATTTATTTATACAAAGGTGTGAATAAATATCTCAAAGAGGTTACAAAATGTCTCACACACACACGGAAACTCAAAAAGCAAGAAACAGCTCTACATTTCCTGAACCTCAAAGCTGTGGGTTGGATACATTGGATTCAGTTATTATCTCCAGGGTGGTCAGCTTTGATCTCTTCCTCATGTCTGTATTGGGGTTGTCTCATCTCTAATAACCACTGGTACATTTCCTCTCCTCTTCCCTGTTAGCTAGATGAATAAGATTTCAAATTGTCTGGTACTACCCCATCAGTGGAATAACATGATCTATGAAATATCTTCCCATGAAAAAAACCCATACTGGGAGATTATCTTCTCATCACACAGACAGCACAGCAAACAGATAAGGGTGAGAGAGGTGATCCGTGCTGAAAGAGAAACACAATGTGTATGTGTGGTCGAGATGGGGTGTGCACAGTAATGTATTATGAGTGTGTGAACATGTAAATAGAAATAGAGCAGAAAATGATTCAGAGAAGAGAGAGAGTGAAGCAGAACCAATGCGAGTTCAGTCATTTATGGGTTTGTCTCAACCCTAAAAAGGGGTTCCCCCCTCTAATCAGGCCTTATTGGATGTAGAGACAAATTTCTTCAAGCTTTCACACTATTACTTCATGTCCGCTGAGTGGCTGCAGCCCACTCAATTCAGCAGAAATACCTATTCATCAAGACGTCGATGTGCAGGCCATGCCTAATAACAGATGAAGAGATCCTTAACTGCCCATAAATGGCTCCAAACTTGAGAGAAAGCACTTACATCAGCAGAGCAACAGCAAAAAACAAACTCTCTCCCAGGTTGGGCCTGACTACCTCAACAAAGGAAGATTAATTTGCCTGTTGAATTGAGGCTGATGCCCCAGCCCTTGGCACGCTTCCCAGCTGATGTTGAGGTGCAGCGGTGCCTCCTGTGCACCGGGACCATCGGTATAATGTCAACAGTGCAGCATTACATGGAAAAGCAGAAAATGAACTATCCTGAAAAGAGCATATATTTCTTTACCTGGCTATGAAATGTTAAAGTCCCCACCTTAAACCGTATATTTTGAGGGGTGTATGTAAGTAATTGCTATAGCCTATGTTAATATCAACAGCCATTGATTTACTCATAGAAAGATGTCTCAGGCAGTGGAGACTTACACCAATGCTGCCTCCGGACTCCTGATTGATTCCATCTCCAAAAGCTTCTTGACTTTATAGAAGTTAGCATGCTAACCAACTAGCCTCGGTCAACCCATTCTCGTCACCTTGAGTGAGTCACTGTAGCTGAAGTGTTGTGTATTATGACCTTGGTAACTGAAGGTCTTTGTGTGTGACCATGACCCCTGCGCCTTTGACCACCAATAAATTACAATCTGGAGCAGAGAAAATTACATATAGCCCCTTTAACTTAAAGATGAATGGATCGTTAAGGAGAAGGAAACGGTACACACATAAAACTTTTGAGACCAATAAGAATCAGAGCAGCTGCTCTGTTCAGTTGCTAAGGAGCTTTGGAGTTTTTTTTGCCATTGAATTAAAGTGACGTCCATTAGCAAAAGATCAGTTAAACAGATATTGAAAATAAGACATCCCTGAACTATAACAATATTTCCATTCAAAATGAAAATAGTCGCATTCAAAACAATAAAAAAAATCTGGAATTCAAAGAGGACAATTTGTGACGCTGAATTAATTGGATACCTCAACCTGTACAGAATGTTAGAGGAAGAACAGTGAAACTGGGAAAGTTGTTCAGCAAGGAGGAAATAAGAAGAGTAGAAATGAAATTATATTTTTTTTTAAATGCAACTGTCTCCTCAGAGACACATATCCTTTTGTGTCAATGCATTTGAACTACTTCAGACACTCTGCCTTTTTAAGAAGAGGCCACCACAGGTCTGACTTCCTCTTCTGGCTTCTTTTTCCCCCACCTCTGACAGGTGTGACCTTTCGGCTGTGCTCGTAGCGGCCACTCTCACCCCCAGACAGTAGGCCTGGATTAGTCACCATCTCTGAGGATTGTGGCGCCTTGCACAAACGCACATGTGAGGCCCAAGCTCTCTCCAGCATGGCCGTAGGGCCCGCTATGAAAAATAGAACACCTAATGCTGGGAGATAGAGACATTCATCAAAGACCAGGGCCCCTGCCTGCCTGCCTGCTTTGTGTGCTGCCTTCCCTCTCAATTCGGCATCAGTGTTGAGATGCAGAAACAACTCACTTATTGTATAGTGCGTAAGAGAGATGGGGAATGTTATCCTTATTGTTGGAAAAATGTAATATTAAGAGTCCCCTGCTTTTTTAAACAATCCTCATGTTTGCAGTGATCTTTCATATTTAGAGGGAAATTAGGATATCATAGTCTTGTGAGGGATTAGTCATCAACAGATGGATATGTATGGAGCTGCTTTGCCACTTGATTCAGCCCAGCAGGGTGTCTCTATGAGCCATGTTTTGAATGACAATCAAAGAGAGACCCTTGAGAATAGCAGGAGGGGGGCACAAAAAGTACCCAGGGAAATGGTAGCCATGCCAACTAACGCCGTGCTGCCCGACCAGTTAACCTCTGCGGTGAACTGCTAAACCCTGGGGTATGGCTTGGTAATAGCATCTCCTCCTTTACATCTACGCTCCATCTTTTCATTCCTCGCTGTTGATCCTGGCAGGTCACAGAGGAATAGGGGAGTGGTCATACCGAAACTCCAACATGGACATGAGGAGAGACTGCTTTCTCTTACTGTATTGAACTTCCACTGTACCAACAAGGGGTTAGTACAGTACTGGGAGGAGGTGGCTCTGGAAAATATCAAAGTCTAAAGGTTCTGTGCCATGGGATTTCAGCACTGCCTTGAAGACATGGTAATGACACAAGAAATGTAGCCAGCTCAGAAATCCAAAGTTCACACATAAGGAGATACAAAGAGATATTATGCATCCAGACTCTATGTGGCATGTTTGTTGTCTAAAAGCGAAACATCAATTAACACTCTGTCTAAAGAATAAAAGTAACGTGGTTAAAATGTAATGTTTGCAAGCAGTGGTATTGTTGTTCTTTCCGTGAATGAAGGTGATTTTTTTTCAACAGGGCTTTTACGTGACAAGCGAGGCTAGCCAGCGGAATTCAGGATGAAAATGCACCATATTTCTCAGTAAGACCACAACACCAGGTGCCTTGTTGGGTCAATGCCTTCCTTCAACCCTCATTTACATCTGGATCAGCATTTGTTTTGTTTGTGCTCCAGCTGTCATACAAAGTTGTTTTTAAAAAAGCAATAGGAAAATGAGAATAACAACAATACTCACAAAATATTTAAGCATTGCAACAATCTAAGATTAAAAAACCTTCTCTTCCAGTTATGTATTTTGTTACCAATAAATGAAGAGGAACTGTGTTAGCATAAAAGTTTTCTCACTAATAAGAACAGTGTTGCTGCTTCATGTACCCAAATGGTTCTGCTTGCTCGAGTGACTGAGCATTGCATCAGGCATGTAGATTGTGTTCGTCTATGTGCTTTTGTGTGCGCCTATGTGTGCATTTTCTGCCAATGCCAAGGGCCTCTCAGACGTGGGGTGTATTTGGGAATGGGATTTAGTAACACACAAGCAGCTCTGGCATGGCTGCTTCAAAGTGGAGGCAGGCAGATATTCCTTCTCTACATGTGTGCGTTCCCGTGATTGTGTGCACATTATCGTGTGATGTGCGTTTTCTCATGGATAAACCCACTGCTGCTCCAGAGGAAGTTAATTTGAAAAGCTTCCCAGGGTAGTAACACAGCACACAGCCTTGTGGAAGGGAAAAGGTGTGTTTGGATGATTTCTAATATTACAGACGAGGAATGAGGGTAAGGTCGGGTGGATGACGGTATGAGCTGTCTTTCAGTGTAGATAATAAGGTAACATCTTCAGTTTAAGTGAGCTTGCCAATTCTACAACACAGATCGTGTCTCCAGACAACAGCGTCAGGGAGTGCTCCATCAGAATGCACGACACCTGCTCTCTAATGTAATAAGTACACAACAGAAGCAGAGGGATTTCACCAGGTGAGTGCTTTTCAGTGTCGAACAGGTTCCCCTGACACAGAAACACATATGAATGAGATCACACACATGGCTGTCCTCATATATATGTATAGATCCATATCTAACCAAACACAATCATGATGAGCTGAGATACTTGCGCCTCCTTTTCTTTTAACCTTGTTTGCCAGTGAGGACACAGAGGTAGAAGTGTATTTCTCCCCCCACTAGAATCCCTTTGGAAACACATATTGCATCACTTTGACAAAACACTCCAGACGAGCAGCACAAACCACCAGGTTCGGACTTTAAATGATGCCAGTATATAACAAACTATGAACATTTGACCTGCCCCAGAATCATTCAGCATGTCATCTCATTCCATTTTTGGTCTAGCTGACCGTCTGGTTCCAGCCACCACAGAATGATTTGCCTCTTCTCAGAGACTGTTGAGGAGGCAAAGATCGCTCTAACTTCTGCTCAGTAGGCTCCTCTCCGCCAGCCAGCCAAGTTACAAGATTTATAATTTGATCTGAAAATTCGTTATCTAAATTTGCCTGGTGACAGGGACAGGATTTTATGATTCTTTTTTTTTCCCCTCCATACAGACAGTATTCTGGGCTGCCTAAAGACTGACAAGGATAAAGTTAAATGAAGGAGTCTGCCAAGATGGCAACCATAAAATTCCATCAGCTAGAGGACTTTACTGCTCGGGGCCCTTGCCCAATGGGCAAAAGGACACAGACAGATAGAGAGATACAGGGAGAGAGAGCGCTCGGAAGAGGAAACAGATGGGAAAAGGAAGAGGATTTATAATGGGTGACGGTCTCCTTTTAACCCCAATATTTGCTAAGAGGAAAAAAGGATGGTGAAATTACATTACGAGGGCCGCGATCAATAACCACAAACATTAAATATTCCGTGAGACTTTCTGCCGATACACACAGCTGCATGTGGAGCAACACCACTCGGAGCCAGCATCACCCGGTGTAGTGATGACAGACGTGTTCCTGATGTAATCAACTGCTGCTGAGCATCATGGCCCTGCCTTAACTTCATCTCTCACAGGTCAGCAGCTAGATACCATGAAACCGAAGCACAGAGTCAATACTAATGAGAGGAGACGTATTCCAAGTGGAACTGGTGACAGAGGGTATCAGCAGCCTTCCCCACCACTATCTGCCTATCAGTGGGTGAGCAAGGCCAGCGTGGAGATTAGGTTTCAAGAGAAATGCGGTGGGTAAGTATGACTTGGCTGTCACTGCATCTACAAACACCTCAGAGAGTTGTCACAATAATGGAATTTTTGTTTGGAGAGCCGGTGGTAGTAGTGGGAGCAGCACACCGATAAACAGGGATATAGGCTCAGCTGTCAGTGCAGATGTGAAGCAGGATACTATAATCAAACCTAATTCTACATCAGTGAGGAAACATCAGTACCACAATTTGTCCTGGAAATCAGGATCGATAGGTGATTATAGAGCCTTAATTTTACAGGTTTTTGTTTTAGCTAAACCTCACATATCACATTTCTATTTGAACCTTCTCTAAATGCGCCCGCCATAAAACCAATAGCAGAATCAATGTGTCACAACTCATGGATGCACAGCATGCACATGCAGAGACAATGGCTCAAAGCAGCTGTTCTAACCTCTGAGCTCTGTCTATTTTCACTTCCTCCACGATATTTAATTTTAACTTATGCAACACATCGTATTGATTGTTTTTAAGCACGTCTCAACTCAATCTACAAAAATATAGATTAGTTCATGTTTTAATAATCTGCCTCTAAAAAGAACTGTTGGTCTCCTGTAGATTTGGAAGTTTCTCACTGAAATATTTCCTCCTTGCAACACGAGTGCAAGACTTGGAAGATTAACATGCAAAGAGGTGCATCAACTTGCTATGCACCAGTGACAGCAATAATGTCCCACTGTGGACGCAAATTCCCTGGGGTTTAATCACCTCAATATAAAGAGTCGAAAGGAAGACTGCATCCTGATTCTGAGCAGGAGTAACATTAGCTCAGTCAGGCTAAGACAAGCATCACATTCATGGACCAACAATGGAACCAAGTGCTGTGGTAAATTGGCCTGTATAAGCTCCATAAACCATTTCAGATAATGCACAACTGGTTAGTGGGCAGACATAATGAGGTTTAGCGCATTGTAAATGCACACAATTGGCCCTGTTTGGTAAAGTGCGATGAATGCACACGGTCACTGGGGTGTGAACCTCTTTAAGCGTCTCGAAGAATTATGGGAGCAGCGATGTCGATTGTGCGCTTTGGCTAAAAAACGTATCATTATCTAGCATGCACGAGGATTTAAAAAGCCGAAGTAATTCATCATCAAGTGCATTCCTCAATCAAAAGTCAAGGACCCTGTCTTTCTCTCTCTGCTCTTTGTGCTACGTTTCGACAACATTTGGCATTTTTATGAAGTATTTCTTGAGTCCCCAGGATCCGAGGCAGCTTTACTCTATTTCCCTCGGTGAGGGCTCGGCGCCAGCATGAGTGGAGTGAATGCTGTTTCCCAAGTGGCACCCTGAGAACGCACCTGGACTCTTTAATGGAGACAACGGCACTGGAACAATGAAATAATTGACAACCATCCTGTGGAGCTTTTCAGCTCGGGCTCCATTTGAATGTGATGACAATAACAACCAGAGGAAGAAAACAACACAATGGCAGATAAACAAGTGAGTGTGAATATTAATGTCAGGCTTAGCAAGATCTCCCTGCCCTGGCAACACTATCAGAAACATCTAGGGCAATTAATTAGAGAGGGGGACTTGACCTTCAAGGTGCATCCACTGCAGTTGTTTGTTGACAGGGAACAAGGACAGATTTGCTCATTTGAGATTAGAGGGGTGGGGGATAGAATTAATAGCTGTTTAATATTGGATGGCATTAGGCTGCTGGGCAAAAACAGGGCAGAATAAGCCAGATGACTGACACTGGGAGATCAGACTGAAATTTGTCAAAACAGAAAAGCCACTAAAGCTCCAGTTTGGTCTCGCATGTGAGGCTCAAGTAGAATACTGTTCGAGCCAGTGTGTTTAGAAAACATCCCAAAATAATACACAAACACAACAGATAATGCCTGATGCAGTAATGTTAACCCATTACAAGTAGTATCCAATATACTGAATGACAAATACTCACACTGACCTTCTGGTAATAAAGCTCCAATCAAATAGTAATTATCTATTTCAAATCAACCAATTAAATAATTGTTGTAAAACCCAATGATCAGGAAGTAGCAGTCCTGGAAAAACCTGTGGAACTTCTGTTGTGTGTACCGGGCAGCATCTCTGAGCGCTCAGCCATCACTACTAAATCAAACATTACCTTACTAGTACTGGGATAATTATTTCTATCAACCTGACAATTGGAAGATTCTTTATTCATTAACACCTACTTAGCTTCAGAAAATGCCTTTTACACAAAAGATGTCACCAAAACAAACGTAACGACATTAGAGTGAAACGTTGTAAAATGTATGTTTTCATGTATTTCGATTAACCTTGACAGAACTTGAAAACTCTTTTAGCCATTGATTTTTTATCCAGGTATAGAGTTAAAGTGAAACCTTCAAATGCCTGCACAGTATTATGGGAGATCAATCCGTTGCATCACCTGAGCTCAGCTGTTTGAACTAATGCATGGAGACCAGAATGAATCAATACTTTTTGACATGTGAAAAGGATGTAGTAGATTCCAGCTTTTACTCACCCCCATTTACTATGTAGGCGCACAATACTGTTCTCCCACTCAACGCCATGAAAGGAGAACAGTTCTATCACAATACAACAGCCGGTGTGGTTGTTAAATTATTTTCCTACTCTTCCTTCTTGTTTTCATATGTCATCTATGCAAATGTGTGAATATATTTGTATTGTTGTACTCCAAACATTTAGATATTTGTTCACAAGTGCATTGTGAAAATGATGAAAGGTGGCGGGGAGGGTAGTAGATCTTTTGAGACTTGCCACAGTGTTCCGGTTTATGAGCCAATGACAGGAGACACACACCCGTCCACATCAAAGTTTATTACAGTTCATCACCTCCCCACCTGCAGTGTAATGACATTTAGCCAATCCTATAAAAATCCCAGGAAACCTGTGGGTGTAAATCAATGCCTTTCCACCTTTCCAGCTGCTGCTCACATCCATTATTAAAGCGTCCACATCATATTAGATAGTGCATGAGAGCGCTGCTATGACAAGCATGTGTACAGGTATATATACTCATCTCCCCCGCGCTTCTGGCTTGAGAGAACCCCCCACTAAAAAAGTAGACATTAATACACAGCCATATCGCACACACAAACACACACAACCAACGCAGCATACTGAAGCAGCTCCCAGAACCCCCATCCCCGTGGAAAAAAGGATCAGTGTGTATCTCCGCTGACAAGCAGTTTACATAAAATCCCATTCGTTTCATCTTGGCAACCTTGGTGAGTGTATGGTTTTGCTGCAGCCTTGTGCTGCACCAGCTCCACCTGTCTGGCACTGGGCTTTATCGTGTTCCAAAAAATGAGTTGTCCACATCTGGCAATCAGAGGTTCCCATTCCTCTCACACTTATTTAAACCCCTAATCAGATACACTAGTAGTGTTTAGATAGAGTGCAAATGTACGGTAAAATGAGGTTTGCTTCTGTGATAAAAATGTGTGTTTGTGTGCAAAC
This sequence comes from Pseudopleuronectes americanus, assembly GCA_038501795.1. Classification (NCBI taxonomy): domain Eukaryota; kingdom Metazoa; phylum Chordata; class Actinopteri; order Pleuronectiformes; family Pleuronectidae; genus Pseudopleuronectes; species Pseudopleuronectes americanus. The sequence continues at coordinate 18,452,656 of CM076723.1, forward strand.
CGGCCGGTACACCTGCATTCATGCATGTTAGAATATGTATGGTTGTTGGTGTGTATTATACGAGGAGAAGGTTTTGTTGTGTGCCTCTTATTGCAGTCAGTGACTACCCTCTGCAGGCAGGCTGAGTGAACAGTTCCAGAGGCTGGGAGAAGGGGGGACATGTTAGATGAAACCAGGAGAGTTGGGTATGGACTTAAATGTTGATTTACGATACAAATAAGATCAAAAAAATGGTGTATGATTGTTTTCAGCTAATTTTTTATTATTAACATCCATTTATCAACAGCATTGACTGTGAGGCAGGAAGGCTACTTGAATTATTTTCCAAAGGACACATTTTTTAGAGCCATTTACCAAATTGATGATCTCCGTGCTGGTTTCTGACTTCTTACTGTGAACCATTACATATAATGAACCTTCGTGGAAGACAAGTACATTATCAAGGGGGGGGGGATATGTTTTCATTCATTGTCACTGTGCTGTACACATTTATTTATTTGTCCTCTGGCAATCTGAGCACAGCTCAAGTGCATTAAATCAAGACATTTGTAACATTCAGTACATTCTGATGCAAATGTTAGCACCTTGCAAACATAACATCCATTTATGAAAATATCCCTATCATAAATTCTGAGCTACTGAATGGAAATCGACATTGGTTCAATGTTGGTTATGAAAGACCGAATCCACAAATTTCAATTCCATTCATTTGGCTCAGGGCCATCTCGATAACCAATTGTTCAATATGACTATTTATATCTACTGTAGTTTGCAGCACATTCTACGCCTTTCAGCTGCCACTATTAAAGGGAATAGCTCCATTTCCCCTCAGAACTACTTGAAAAGCACGAGGTGCACTGGAAACTATGAACAAACAAGAAAGCTAAACTATCAATACCATTGAAAGGTACGTTATCATTTCCATCTCTGTGAAGATGGGAGGGACATCAAGCTCTATTCCCCATAGGTTAAACAACAGCAGCTGAAGTGCCTCATTCCTGCACATTAAAAAACAATGCACCACATGAGTCTTTGAATAGGATGTTGAAAGAAAACAGCCAGTTTCCTGTCAAGGTGAGCATCCTGAAATTATTAACATTATTTACAGCATTGACATGCCACGGAGAAGAGTGAGGCGAGGAGAAATAAGCGATTGAAGATTGGATTTTAAAAAGGTGAAATATATTGCCTGGCGTGATGTGGAGCGGAATCTTAATTTTCTCAGCTGGAGCAAATTGTACAATACAAATTGTTTCTGAGGAGGGAGGGGTGCCAAACAACATCATCAAGAGGCTGTGGTATATCCTATGAGTATGTCTTTAATTTCTTCCCCCCCCCTCCTTTCCTCACAACCTGACTTTCTAGTCCATGGCCCTGGCTCTTAACACATGTTAAATACGGAGGTCAGCTGGATGTTAAGGGTCTCTTGGTTCTGCAAGAACCTGCTTATTAAAAAAGTGAGCTCAAGAGGAAGCCTCCATGCTCCACCTCCCACTGCACACAACTACTTTACCGAGCTAATTAGCTACTTGGGCCAGTAGCTGCTGTCAGTGGGGAAAACAACATATTTTACCAAGTCAGCTTCTACTGGCGACCTCGGGTGAACTTTTCATTGTAGAGTTCTCAATGTTACACAATAAAAAAAAAGGCTCATCTTCATAAATAACTACAAGCTTGTGTCATCAACGAGCTGTTAGGGCTCCAGGTATATACGGTGAAGTGATTTTCTAGTGGATATGACGGAGCACTAAGAGTCGTGTTTTTTCATGTGCTTTGATAAAAGTCCACCACCACTTCTCCTCAGTGTTGGAGTGTCCTTCATGTGACTGCCTTGATCCAGTCGTGCAGGATCCAATCCAAACACTGAGAAATACAATAACTTTACATGAAAATAGCAATTACTTCAGACTCACTTCAAATGACTCTGGATTTTCATTCACTTAGTTTGCTGTGATCACTTATGGGGATCATACCTTTGCATGAGGTCAGAAAAAGAAAGACTATAAGGTTGTTGTATATTTTTAGTGCGTCTCCTTACTAATTGCATTCCCGTGTGGGGGGGTTCTGGCAGTCCAACCTGGATCTTTGATTAGAAGAGACTCCCCCATAATCACAAGTGTATGACTATGGCATTAGGCCGGATTCTTCACATCAGATTTTGCAATCAAGAAATTGGCGTGAGGGATCGATACAGTGCAGCACCTCATCTGACGACAGAGAGGGGAGTGGAGAGTGTGTGTGTGTGTGTGTGGATGAGGATCAGGATCAATTAGGAAGTGGCTGCCACATCCAGACATTACTTTTAATCTTCTAATGCATCGGTGCAAAAGCATGGGGGTCCAGCGTTTGTCGGCTTCTAAGGAAAAGGAATCGATCCTTTCCGCACATCTCGACGCCAGCCCGTCCCTCGAACTCGAGACCTAATGAAAGGAGAGAACCTAAATCCGCTTACCCTCCCTAAGTGAAGAACTGTATTTGATGTCACACTTTGGGGGAGCCTGAAACATTTTAATCCTGTGAAATAGTTTCTAATACATCTGAATACCTGGTTAATCTCTCTGATGTACTGTAGTCTGCTGTAGTGCTATAGGCTTGCCTACTGTGTTGACATCCTATTTCATCACACTGATACGTCAAGCACATGGAACGGTTTGAAAGGTTCTGAGTGACCTGCACAGTAACACAATCAACTGAAATACCAGATGTTGAAGTTCTTCTATTTGTTTTTCCTTTGCAACGAAAACTGATTCCTGATCTCACAATTGCAGCACTGTGTGTAAATGCTTTATTCTGTTGGATAATCTAAACTGTCTTAAACAGATCCATGCGACAGTTGTGGTGAAAATAATGCCGGGGCCTTGGTGTATTGCATGGAGTCCTTATCAGTGTTGTCCATGCGGAGTGTGTGGCTCATTCAATTAATCAAGCATCATTTAAACCACCAGGCTTGGTGACAGGGGACCCAATCACTGGTGAAAAAAGCCATTCCCCGACATTCCCACTCCATGTCTCCTGCACTAATGCACTGTGGCAACCCTCTAACTATCCAATTCCAGACCCAGACCCCCACGGTTTACACAGTCCCTTAGCTTCTTCCCAGTCCCCGACACTTCACTTTCATTAGACCCCACACCTCTATCAAAGGAAGAGCGGAGGGAAGCTGCAACTCTATATGATTTCAGAAACCTCTGAGGAGAGGGAAATAGGGGGAGAGAGCACAGACTGCGTGGAGAGAAAGAGAGAGCGAGAGAGTAAGTGTGATGACGGGGGAAGAAGAACCCAGAGAGGGAGTTTAGCCAAAGCAGGAAAGCTGAAAATGTCATTTGTGTGTTGGTGCATGAGTTATACAGGGATGGACAAAATAACCACTGCTTCAAAAGGAGTATTAGCATTTAAGCGACTGAGCAAAAACCCCACAACTAAATGTGATTGATGTCAAATTAACATTAAGTGTCTACAGCTTCAAAAGATGTATGATAATCACAAGTTAAATGTTTGAATTTCTGAAGCAACGTGGAGCAGAGGAGTCATTACCTGAACCTCAGGCTCACAAGCATCAGTCATTCGCACAAAATACAAAACTTGTAATGTGGTAAGACAATCTGCCTTGAAAGTCACAACAATATATTTTGTATAGAACTACAAGCGGCAAAAGATTGCCTGCTGCAGTTCATACAGCAGAAACACAAATTAACAGCTTTAACAAATATAACTATCACAGACCTGGATGTTTTGAAAACAAAGAAATATGGTAAGTATTGTCGAGACATGTGCCTTTGAAATGCATCCATATATTCTACACAGCTATTTAAAATATAAAATGTTGTACTTTTACTTGTTAAATAACTTAAATGATTTTCTGAACTTCATGATCAACCACTTCCTTAATTCTTTATTAGAGACTTCATGTCTTCTCATTGTTGTGAATGTTTGTTGCCAAATTGTGAGGCCGCATTTAGCTGAAAACAGCTCCTTCTTAAAACCGTGAATTTACCAAGTCGATGCTTCCCCACAGATTCAAGGATGAGTTCATAAAAACCCAGTTGAAACCCAGTAGTCGACGTCGTATATGAGATGACAAGAAAATCAATGAATAGAAAGTTTTGGTTTGCAGAAAATTGTGTGAATTCCGACCATCGCTGAACAAGCGTCAATTTATTCCAAAGTTGATTTCCATTATAAAAAGAGGAGCTAAATGACTGCACGGGCGTAACGATCAGAATCAGGCCCTTAAAACTAAAAACATCCTTCTGCTGTTGGGTGTTAAAAATATTATCTTTAGTCTGTGTACCAGTCAGATAGCAAAAGGAAAACCAGTACCACTTCTGTGTAAGTGTGTGTACCAGACAGTGAAAGGAAAACCAGTCCCACTGATGGATTCCAAACCTGACCTGAACGCTGACCCCAAACAGCAGCAGCCATGTAGAGAGAGACAGACAAGCTGGCACTAAGCCTGCACTTGCTAACATCTTCTCTTTCCCTAGCACTCTCAAAGACAGTCAAAGCTTTAAATGGTGCAGCTGAGTTTCTTGAGACCAGTAGCACCGAAACCACTACACCCACACACATCTGAGAATAAATGAGATTCTGTCCTTCAGAGACGGAGAAGTTAGAAGTCTGACATCCACAACAGGGCGGTGATTTAAAAGGTGGAGTGAAACAGAAAATAAGTGAGGGGAGAATAAATTTGCGAATGTTCAATGACACTGTGAAATTGTCAGTCTGTAAATTTGAGAGTGTGTGCGTTTTGTTAAGCAATAGAGACAGTGGAAAAGATAATTATTGCTATGAGAGCAGGGCCAAGCAAAGTAAGTGGACATTCAAAATAACTAATAGTACTTTCCTACTAGTATATCTGTGTACATATATTATAAATATATATATGTAACGGTTCTGATAAGTACTATGGGTAAAAGAAGTCTACTCATTAAAACCTTTACAGTACAAACTACTAATGATGTGAAAATACTTCCTGACTGCAGCAACACACCCGCCAGGTATGAAGTCAATAAATTGATCAGCTATCAAGAAAATCAAAGGCTGGACAAACGCATTGATAATAGGATGCATTGCTGGAGTTTGTGCAGATTTCAAAATGATCATAGGTTTTACATAATTAAGCAACCAAACAAAATTTGTATGCGGAAAGAATAGTCACCAAGGACAGGGTAATCTAAAGTGTTGTTCCTTTTTATACCACTAGAATAAGAAATGTGCAGACTCCAGGTTCCATTCATTTACATCAAGGCGAGTTCAATATACTTTTCTGAAAGCGCAGCCCACTCTCTGTAAGTAGGAGCAGCAGCACAATATCACAAGGCCACATCATGACAAACTAGCACAAGTACCATTTAATATGAGCAGCAAAACTCAAACCTGCTGCACTTGGCAGGGAAATATATGTATATTCACATTTGATAATGCTGCCAGACATGATGTGGAATGATTTGTGGGTTATTTTTATGAAAATTTGAGGCAAAAAGGTGTTAAATGAGAGATGTGTAGAGTGGGAATCATGCTGCGTGTCTAAACATAATGGTGTGCCATGGTCATTAGCACGGAAGTTGAAATGTACAGGGTGAGATAGAAATAGGAGTCCCTGTGGTTCTCAGCCACTCCAATTTCAGCCGTAGTGTCCCAATTAAAAGAGATGCAGGGCAGAAGAGGTTCCTCTGCTGGGCGGGAGGAAAGTGGTTCACAGACCCCAGGCTGGGAAGAACCACGAGGCAGCACATCGCTCAGATTTAAATCTTAATCTCCAAAGTAAAGATGAAAGCTCATCGCCTATTTATGTCAAGACTTTCCCCCTGAAAACAAATTAATATGGCTGCACTATATGTTGACTGATATTTGATTCTTGATAATTACATCTACTCATATATCAGACAGTTTTATTCAAAGCAACTTACACCTGAGGGACAACACTTAGGTTCAGAACAGTGGGAGACCTTGAAGAGAGTATTAAGTGCTTTTTCTGTTAAATAAGAAAAAGAGTTGAAGTAATTCTGTTGCCTACTCTTTTCGATATGTTCTCCTGTTATACAATCCCCGCGAAAATTTGCTAATTTTATTAGAACAAACGTTAAAACATGTTGTGGGCCCATTTTATACAGACATACTGCTTTAATGCTGTAGAGAAGATCCTTTATCATGAAGCATTTACACGGCAAAGACAAGATAAACACAAAAAAGACTGGAGAGGGGTAAAATCGTTTCTAAATAAGAAACTCATAATAATAAATGTTATTGATAGGAATGCCATATACACTTTCAAGTGAAATAAAGTTATTTTTCTTCAACTGAAATCCTCGTTCATTGTAACAAAGTACACTGCCTTCTTATTCTTCCTTGTTTCCACAAAGAAAGTGACAACAGCAAAATCCAACTCTGAAACAAATGTATTTAGTTTTGCTTCAGCTGCTCAGTTGCATTTGTTCTAAACCTGGCTCTCCAATTAGATTCGTCTTTCCTTCATAGCAATTACATGTTTTCTTTTTTTTTCTTCCTATTTGTAGCCATCTGCAAAAAAGGGTACTAATTATTTTGTTACTGGCTTTTTCGTCCTTAAAACTTAATGAAACAGACAGTCACAAATAGGCTGTATAATCACTGGGCCTGGGAAAAGACGTTGCCTTAAAAAGACTTATCATTTCGCCTTTATTTGATGAACATAAACATTAAGAACTGTAGCCTCAAGACGTATCTAGCTGCAGAGACAGGAAAAGAAAGGAAAAAAAGAACTGCACACGTTTCTGCTGACAAAAGGTCAAATCAGAGGAAAATAAATCCCACTCTTTATAGTGTTGCAAATATCAGTTTTATGGGAGAAATGTCTGTCGTAAAAAGTGTGTGCTCTTTCATGTTGACTTGCCGACATAAGTCAAACCTTTAATAACAAATGTGTGAATGCAAGACAACAGTGAACATGTCATCTTCTAAAAATGATCTGAAACTCCCAGGAACACTTACAACATGTCATCTTGTTTGGATTTCCAGTAGTTGCTCTCCCCTCGTTTACACCATACTACACAGCGTATTATAATATCCACTAGAGCTCCAGGAAACAGGGATCTCATATCACACTATCAGTATCACATCGATTTCACCATGTACGTCTGCAGCCTCTCAGGAAAAGAAAAAAAATCTTACACTCCACTCAAATCTAACATTGAAGTTAAACACGTTTTTTTAAGATGTGACAGCTTTTCTATAACGGTGCTTTCATCAGAAAGAGGAACAGGTGCAGTTAATGTACATGACTAGAAAGCATGGAGGCCATTTGTTCCCTGACATCAAATTAACTCAGTTTCATACAGAGGTGGTAAATGCCTGCTACTAATCCATTGCCTTCCACCTGATGCAACCCGGAGACAATCGCATGCTTCAGCTGCAACTTCGCCATCTCACGAGGAAGTCTTGCCTCTCTGCAATCTGCAGGCAAACCATGTCAACATATGGAAGCAGGCGGGCGCTCAGACACACAGATGCGCGGTAGGGATACTTAACTGTCTGTCAACTTGCATTATGGCAAAGGAAAAAGGCGGAGAGGAAAACGGAAAAGAGAGGCCAAGTCGGAGATGTGTGTGTGTGTGTTTGTGTGTGTGTGTGTGGCTGCCTGACTTGATTTTCAGCCTGGTGCCAGCAACAGGGGGGGAAGTTAATGAGGTTGTCCCATGGTCCTATCACTACCAACCCTACTGTCCTCCAGCACCCTATATATATTCCCATTTCCTAACATCATGAAGGCAGCTCCTCGCCATCTTTCTCTGTAGAAATACAATCTCTCCACATACGGGGCCGACTGAGAGCTGGAACATCCTTTGTTCATAAACACAGGCATTGAGGACTGAGTCGACTGAAGGGCGGCCGTGTGAAGTCACAGTGACATGGCACACATGCACAGACAATGTGTCATAAAGTCTCATTGCCCAGTCGGGGCTCGTAGAGACGTACAAGAGGCGTTGATGATAAATGTGACCATCATAAAAGCAAGAGGTTGAAATTAGTCAATGATAATGTGTGTGTGTGTGTGTGTGAGTGTGTGGATCCAAATGTCATCGTGGAGCCGACAGTGATGAAGCCAAGTAGGTTGAATCATGGAGCCCGACACCGAGGACGAGTGACCTAAGTACCATTTTCATTACGAGGTTGAAACGAGGACACGGGCTAGCAAGACATTTGAAGGCGGCGGGGTGCACCCTAAGTACAAACTGTGTCACTCCACTTCCTGCTGGAAACCAGTCAAAAAACAGAGCGGCTGGAACAAACTTTAAATCATCTGCTGAACCAGAGCAACCCCAGATATCGTGGCCTTCAAACAAAACCCCAATCCTTGTGCAGGACTGAGAAGACTATAGATCTGTAGCTTTAAAGCAGACAGAGCTGATGAAATGTGAGGTTTCTTTTTCAAGATTTGTCTCTATAAGACTGTTCAGCACGCGATATGAAACACAGCTCTTCTTTTTGTTTCGTATATATATATATATATATATATGTGGGAGGACTGGGAAAAAATGCTTACCTTTCCCATGCAATTATTACTGTAGTAATACAATCTGTAAATTATTAAGTTGGTGTTACAATTGCCTAACCTCATCCAATCATGCTGGTGTGATCTATAATTCAACAAGGGCTGCTGAGGTTCCCTTATTATTACCAACACACTGGAATTCCAAATGAGCTCCGCACTCGCCCTCGCTCGGTGTCACTCTATCAGTCTCTCTCCCCGTCGCACTTTCTCTGTCTCCTTCAGAACTAGACAACAGAAACTCCTAAATTCATCTCATGCATTTATTACTGCTGTGCACGGAAATCATCATTAGCAGCCACTCTTTGCAATAAAAATCTAACTCTAATGGGAAATTGGGCGACGGTATCAGTGTTGCTCCAAACGGCATGAGAGAGGGTGAGGGAGTGAGCGTCACCGGGAAAAAAAATCCTGTTTGATCATCTTCCTAATTACGTCTGTAACAATACCCAAGTTGTTTTTCACAGAATCAGCTAGAGGATATGCAAATAGGCACCGCTGCACTGCACTTGTATGCCGAAGCCCGGGAAGACGCTTTCTTATTTTGAATTTCAAAAGGAAAAGAGAAAAACGTTTCCAAGAATTCTCTTTATAACCCCAGGCATTAATTCTGCATATTACAATCAATTATAGAGATCTGAATAGTAGATTTATCTATGGAGGGAACATCTGGAGAGGAGCACTTCAATGAGACTATTGTATCTAAAAAGGACTCTTCTCTGAAAATGAAATGTTCTGCTGCGACCAAAAGGCTCCCGGGGAGGAGAGATGGGGTCAGGGGTGCAATTAGGAGGGAAAAGACGGCAGACAACTCCCTGATTGATGGTGTTGCATATTCAGGAACACGCTGGTGACACAGGAGGACAGGCAGCCATGGAGGGGCCACGCATGCCTCCACGCAAACACCAAAACACAAGCATAACGTATACACCCAACCACTCGCCACATAATGTACACACACACAAATTCAAGAAAACTCTGAATAAATAGATGGAGGAACACAGATGCCGCCAAAAAGGTGACACAGGGTAACTTAAGTACTAAGAGTATTAAAATGATGTGAATCTTTTACAGTAATTTGATCTCTATATAGCAATGTAAACCAATAGGAGATGTTGCATTAACGAGTTAAGACAGCCCTCTCCACTAGGGGCTGGCAGCTGTCTAAACATTTTTATATGAGTCATTGCTCGAGGGTGAAAGTTAAATGCCTGCTTTAAGTGACACATTTGAAAAATATGAGGTAAAACAGTCAAAACTCTTTTATTATATTGCCATTGAATTAGTCTCTAATGTAGTTATTGTTTGACTCCTCAGCTGAACTCGCCACCATCATCTGGAAAACTTTAAATGAAAATAAAGCAATATATTTTGGAAAAATGGCCCATGGCTCCACTAGAGTCCAGAACTGAAGCTGTTGTGTTGGTTCGTGGTGGCCCAATATTTTACTAAGACATTTATTTGTTTGTTTAATCTGTCCATCACTGCGTGTACAACACACATCCACACAGAAAAGAAAGAAACTCAATATCATCTCCTCCTAAAATCTACTGGACAAATATCTTCCAAAACCTAAACCACGAGCATTAGATATCTTAAACAAAGAGAAAAACTCCAGGAGATTAAATAGTTTGGGTTCAAGAGAGCAATCTTCACATCATGAAATCCTTAACCCTCCACTTCCACTGCTCTCAAGTGTTAGTCAGAACACTTGGAGACTATAAATCTGACATTCACTACGTTTACATGTGTCCGATTGAAACCCGATTTCTGGCGTTGTCGGGTTTCAATCGAAGATCCACTCCATGTAACTCCACAAATCTAGATTTCTTGTGTCCGACTGAAGTCGGATAACCACCCCCAGATAAGTAGATCGGATTTGGCTGTATATCGGACAACGCGAGCATGTAACTCTGGAAGCTAGACAACAACTGGAGATGATGTCTTTGCGCATGCTTGAGATCCTGCCCCCTCCCTCCCCCCTCCCTCCCTCCCTGGCCGTGACCCGGAAGTCGACAGGTAGATAAAATGTCGCTGCCCGGTGCTGGCCGGCACAAACATACAAACAAACAACAATATGGAGAACACCGCAAGATCCAACACCAGAGTCTCGCATTACTGGACCGACGATGAGACGCTGTTGTTGTTTTTTGTTGGAAGTGGTGACGAGGTCAAGCGGAAATGGCTGTATCACCACTAGCTGTAATGAAAACAGCGCCACCTATCGTAGCAGGGTATGAAATGCTTTCGGACAAGAGTCGGATTTCTCAGTGCCATGTACCCTGAGATAGAGTAGTTAACCCCCCATGGATAGAGAATCCGGGCTTCAGCCGAAATCGGGTTTATGCCATCATGTAAACGTAGTGATTGTCAGCAGGCTGCATTTTTGAGGTTGCAAAACAATTAAGTGGTTACCTACAGATTCCAGGCCACTTGTCAAACTCGTTGTAGATTTGTGATATTTCTTTTGGCGTATCTGGCACTCCACTCTTCAAAAATTTATTCAAGAGCACTGACTTTTTTGCAGCTTGCTAGTGTTGCGGAAACTTGTAAGTCACATGTGTCATGTCCCAGTGTCAGTGTTGGTAATGTTAGATGAAAGCTGTGATGCAAAAAATATTCCTTGGATCAAAAAAGTCCTTGTCTGAGAATATCTATATTGATGCAGGTGCTATCTTGACTCCTTCTGCCCTTTTAACATTATTTATAGAAACCTACACATCAGCACCTGCAGAGTCCAGGTCCATGTGATATTTATTTGTGTGTATGTTATGATTCAAAGACAAAAAAGTCACTGATAAGACCTTTTCGTGCTGCGCGGCCCCTTGTGCACTCGTGCTCTTCATGCTCCTCTGTTCAATAATTAAACTGACAGAGTTGGGGCAGTGACCAGGTGGCGCCTGTCTCTTATCTATCTATGGAGGTCCACAGAGACAAAGACATATGCATTAAGCAAAGCTTTTAACAGGCTTCAGCCCAAGTGAGAGCTGAACCTTTGCCCAAAACAGGAAATGAGAGGCCCGAGCCGGCCCCTCAAGAGTTTTGCACAGACCTGGCAGGACCGCTGCTACAGCCAAGGATAAGTGACTCTTTTCCCTTCACATGTCACCTCTCCCGGGGTGAAGAGGCTAGAGAGTACACCAAGTTCACAGCGATGTGGCAGAGTGCTTGTGAAATTCAGGAAAACTGGCAAGGGAGAGGGAGGGGGAGAAAAAATGCTAGGCCTGATGCACAGTGGCATTTGTGAGAGTGTGCACAAAACACGCAAGCATGTGGCAGGGCATCTGAGCTGCTCATGACAGTGAACCAATGTGAACAGAATGTAAGTGTAAATGATTAATATAAAGGTGTCCTCATGATCTTATAGATTTGGTGAAGTTTTGACACAGACATTTGTTTTATCATTACATTCGGAGAGACAGGATTTTACTGAGATCCCACAGAAGAACTCAACAAAGAGTGTTAGAAAAACACAAATAGACATTTAATTTAACCCCAATAATGCTTCCAACCCTTTGACCCAATAATAAGGCAAGCTTCTCTCAAACAGGACATGACAGTGCTTGGTTACATTGACTCAAAATCGAAGAGTAACCCTAACCTTTGTTGGCTAATTGTTACGTCAATAGAAACACAAACTGAAATGATTTTGGCGGCACACACTTGGTCGGATAAACCTTTGTCTCCCCTGCATCATAAACGGAAGCGAATGCAACCATTTTGCATGTTAACTGATCTGAATCTGAAGGCCAACCGATCGGCCTACACAATCACAAGTGAACCAGGAGAAGCACCAACGAGTACACACACGCACGCTTTCACAAAGGCACAGAGGCACAAACAAATACACAAATGCCACAGCCGGCTTGCCATCTCTCTGTGGACAGGAGGAACACTCCCGCCACATCATCTCAGAGTGCTTTTCATCACAGTGTGACAACATGTCAGCTCCAGTCCCCGTCACTACGGCACACTGCATTGATATTCACCAACTGTGCAGCAGCCTGGGACACAACACAACAATGCCAAAAATATGACACTGGAAGAATAACTCTCCGGCATTTACTTTTCCTACAAACGCCCACGTGCACACGGTCTGGTTCTCATACACGTGTGTGAGTGTACGAGGCAATTTAGTATCAAACGTACCAACAAAAGCAGGTGTCCAGATACAGAAACATTTGATTTTGTGTGGCTGTGATTGTCTCCCTGTGTGATATCAGGGATCTTCCCTTCGACCACCTGTCAGCTAAAATGACAGACTGATATATTGACGGAGTTCTGCATGTATTCACTCAAAACCCAGCCCACAAGCTACATTCAAAAATTACTATTCAGCACCCACTCACATTTACACCCCTGGGGCAGAGAACCGGAGACTCGGGGGTAAAGGTGGGTGTGATGAGAGGGCAGCGTGTGTGTGTGTGCGTGTCTGTGTGCGTGTGTTTGAGTGTAAAATTCTACCCCATGATGTAATTACTGTTATTCTTTATCTTTAATTTGCTAAAGAAGAAAAAAACAATAATTCCATGAAAAAACAGTGACTGGTAAACAGTTGTATTACTTTGCCATACCAGGAACATATTAGAAGTCTTATGAATGCATTTACATTGCAGGGAGGCTGCAGAATAAAGCATGAATCATTGATGATCTCCCTTGACATGAAGGGGATATGAAATTGATGAGGAATCAAACAGGCAGCCAAGTCAATCTGCTCAACAAATATTGCCTTCACTGGAACACCAGGTAAGCATGTAATGAAATTTCCAGTGTAGTCTAAAAAAAAATATCCTGCACTAGAGTGTGATTATGCCGCCTCTCTTTTGAATGCTCGGTATCTCTCACACAAACACACGGCCCTGAATGTGAATACAAACACACTGGCTGGGGAGATGCATTCAGCGGAGCAATTAAACGTCCCTGTGCGTCTGCATACAAAATATCAGCCAAATCAGACTCTACAGGTATCCTCTGCGGAGAGGAGGTGGTGTGGATTAATCCGCCCCTGCGTGTCGGCGCTGCATGGCTGCTCCACCAGCCAGGACTGCGGGCTTGTTAAAGTTGATTTATTAGGCTTCTGTTTACTCTGGCTTTCCCAGGAAAGGCAAGGTCAACAATAATGGTCCTCTGAATGGGAATAAATCTCCACCAGGCTACATGGCCCACACTGCTTCTCCCCAGCAACCTTTCATGGCATTCAAGATCAAATCACCCTCCCATACCACTCTCATACACACACCCACACAGATTCTATCCCTTAGTAAACCGGGGTATCACTTGGGAACATTTTTAAATTGGTGCCCCTTCTGCGATGACTTTTCTTCATATTGCATCCTCCCTCCCACTCCCCCCCTCTTCCTGCACCGCTTGATGTTGCATATGTTCATACATGTGGGAATGAACAAGCGTTAAATCAATTAAAGCCTTCATTTTTACACAGCCTTGAGGTAGGAAGGGGAACAGGGAAACAAAAGAGTCAACATGGCTTCTACAAACCCCGCCTGATAACAAGGTACACTGGCACACTTGCTTGCTGATAACAAACTGTGCATCACCGACACATGAAAGTTACCAAAACATATTTCCCTCCCCCTCTCCCTCTGAGGCTGACAAGGCTGTCAAGACATACAATCCATGCCTTCAATAAACAGTGTAAGAAAAACAACTTTGCTTCTTTATCTAATATTTATTCCGTTCCAACCCTATCATTCGATCTGTGTGGGGCAAGACAAATACAGCCAGAACTTCAACAAGTGAGGATTCCAGTGAAGGTCCACACACATACTTAGATTCTGCAGAGCAAATTGTGAGATTTCAAAATCAAACACAGATGCTGATGGACAAAGAAACAGGCAGTGGCTCACATTTAAATGCGTGTTCTCATGTTTATTCTGACAAAATATTTCACTCTAACCAACAAACGGATCTTTCAGTACATCTGCCCTGCTTCACTTTGCAGGAGAGAGTTAGACAAAGATGGAATGGGAGAACGCGGATGTGCCATTTCCAGGCCTTTTAACATTAAAAAGGCAAAGGATCTGTGCAGAAAATACGATGAATATTTCAATGCTCTGTGGACTGCTCTGCATGGTCAGTCAAGGACAAAATATGGATGGTTTTCCAACACTGATCTATTTACAGATATAGCTAAACGTTTTTTTTTCTTCTTTTTTTTGTGAAGCTACAACCTTTCTGCCAAGCTCTATGGGCAACCATGAAATTCAAAAGTCATAAAACGATGTGTTTTTCAATGCCGACGGTGCTTTGAAATGAAAAACCATGTATATGTATGGCAACAAATGTATTGAGGAGCAAAGGAACAGTTAAAAGGGACAGCTACTGGTGTCACTCTGCTAAGGTGACTCACCTTGTGTGGAACCACCTTTCAGTTAGCGTTGCCCAGGGACAAATTATAACGAAAGACGAATAAAGGTCGTCACTCGAGCTCTGCCATTAATTTCCATCCTCAGCTGGCCCTGTGCAGAGACTTTGGCCATGAGCCGCTATCCAAGCTACTGCATCAGGCCATTTTCATTCACATAGACTTCATACTTATTCAAACAGCACATATAAATAACACGGACTGTTTGATACACTGGTGGAACTGCACGCCATCTTTTACCTCCCCACCATTGATAACAAAACACAACTAAAACCAAACTGAAGAAGTTTGCTGCAGCCAAACGTTTCGTTGAAAAGGAGAGTGAATTAAACCCCACTGTTGTTGTTAGAGGGGTTAACTACCTCTGTTAAATGTCATCATCTTTTTCTCTCCTACATTTGTCACTTCTGTGCCAAATTACAAACAAATGTGTCCTCGGTGATTTGTCAAGTTTCTGACATGTTGATGCAGAGATCAGCTCAGAGCTATTTGATAAAGTCATTATCCTCTCTGTGAGGTTGATAGAACTCAACGCAACTTCAGCGGAAACCCACTGTTCCACCATCGTACAGCAGAGTGATCCGGTTTATAACAAACAACCAGCTATTTAATATTCCCCCACAAGTGCTATACATTTTCTCTAAGGCCTCGGGGACAAACTGGCCAGATTACCATAAAGCTCTTTACCAATACGCTTAGTTTAATTTTAAGAAATTAACTCTTGCCTGTAGCGTTGCCCCCCCGAGCACAAATGAATTGTATGTCAATGCATAGCCAGCGGTGCTAGTCCATACGACGGCAACACGTTATCCCGCTATCTAAAAGCGTATTGTGTATTTAAAACGCTCCGCAGAGGAGACGGCAACAAATGTAACAATGCAATTTCGGAAATGATTTAATTATTTTGCCCTTAGGAAATATGTAAATGTAAAACAGTTTTGCGAGCACATGCTTTTATTTCAAAAGGATCGACCAATATGAGTGAAAAGAGACGATGACAGCTATAAACATAATAAATATTCATTGTCAATGTTCAACCTTGTCCCTAACAGAGCTGCATTTATTGTATCTGTTAGCATGTAAGTGTAGTGAGTTACTTAAATTTGAAGTCCTCAAAGCAAAGTGTCCATTAACAGGAGTTACAACACTGATTCCTTTCACTGCCACTCTATGAGCAGAATCTCCCCAAATCTCCCAAAGTTGTATTCTCAACTCCTGTTCAGCTATTTTGCTTTCACCCCCATGATTACCTTGCCCTGAACTGTCAAGCACGCACACACACACACACACATACACACACTTATTCATGCCCCGCTGATGCACCGCTTCATCCATCATTTCGAGGCAGTCTTCCCCATGAATCAACCATTTTTCTTCCAGCAACTGCTAACCTAATGTGAAGTGTTTTCTCAAACTTGAGTGCCTATGATAACTTTGAGTGAGCATCATTCCAGTCATTACATCGTGCTGAACCCTGTGTAAGTGAGGCACTCTAACACCCCGTAAATGCACCACTCAGTCTACAGTTCTGATGAGGATATACCTTTTTGATATGCCTTTAGTCCATTAGCCGGTCGAGGGGAATTTACTAGCATATAAAGAAGAAATAAAGTCGCCTTAATTTCCTCTACACAATATTGTCAAATCAAGGAGAGGCTTAAACATCACTTGTAGATTCGGCACAAAGGAGGCAGGTTTTAATGGTCATTTCCCGCTTTCAGGTTCTGAGATGTTATAACAGTATAGAAATAAAATTATCGAATATATAGAATCTTCAAGAGGATTCAGGGTTAAGTTCCTTTTGCAGCAGAAAGCCACTTCTGCAAAATTATTACAGGCGTGGTTTCAGAATGAGAGCAGACGCACATTAAAGGTTTTATCACCTTTTATCGTTTCACACTGACCTGTGCTTACTTCACACTTCAAAAATAAACACAAAGAAAAAGTTCAAGTTCTGACCTGTACAGTACCTGAAGTTTACTTTATGCCTTTTTCATTACAACACTGGTCTTACTTAGTTCAAATGATGATGGCACACTATGGTTGAAACGGTTGTAGCCAGATTCTGAAAAATTGGTGTTGTCATCATGTTGATGCTTCTACTCCAGACAACAGCAAATGACATGTCTAAATCCTGACAGCTCAGATTGCACAGGTTCCTGCAGCAGATAAGTCGTCTCTCATCTTGTGTTCAAGTGGGTGATAAACTACCTGGAATAAGAGCCTCCTGGTTGTATGTCTCCACTAAACAGTCAAGTTTCAGATTACGTGCATGTGTACACAGACTCATAACACATTCTTTCAGTGGATAATTTCTAGTGAGAAAAACACTGCTCACTTACAGACGAGTGGTGAGACACGCACTGCTTTGACACCAGAGTCCAAGTTGATGTTTGATCCATGAAATTCCGTCCAGGCATTTACTCCATGTGGGTCGAGACCCCCCCTTGCCCTGCCTCTGATATGCTTACTATAACATTTCAACACTCCTCATGCCTAAAACCTAAAAAACAACTCAACCAACAAGGATAGCAAGCACTAAAGTACTGCGTTCACAAGAATGGGACGACTGTGTGTGGTCACAGGGATCTTTGACCAGGGATTAAAGCAATTTTCAAATGCTCAGTTATCTAGATTTTGAATGTAATATATTTCTGGACAGATACCAGCTATATTGATCCAGCCTAGAATGACACTGGATGGGCCAACACTTCTTCTAATGAAGAGGTTGATGAAAGAATATTTACCAGACATTTAAAGAAACTTTTCAAAGAACAGCCTTTTGGATTCTCAAGTGTCATCCAACACAAAGTACCTTCCTGTATGATAAACTCAGTCAGTGTTTGACCGATTCATTCTCTTCTAGGACCATACACCAGTGAATCCCTGCACTCCAGGACTGTTGCAATCAGAAATAGTTTGCTCGAGGCAAGAAAGACAAAACCAATGGAGAGGAAATGAGGGGAGTGACACAAGACCAGCACGGGGCTCAGAGAGATAAAGGAAGCACAAGACAAAGAGATACGAGAGAAGAAAATTGAGAAGAAACAGATTTAGTTCATGTGGAAGGGCAGACTCAAAAGAAAGAGCGGTGTCGTACAGAAGAGAGCCACAGAGACACATTTCAACAGAAGCAACCAGTGTAATTGTGTAATTGAACCAGACACAAAAGCACTATATCTGTTAATCAGCTTCATCAGTACCTCGTACATAGATACTCAGAACATTCCAGTAGCAGAGAAAGAGATAATTATGTTTTTCCTTCCAAGCCTCGATAACTTACAAGTGATGGGTTTATCTGTGATGACTGCTTGAGACGATGCATGGCTTTTTAATTCTGCTTACTTCTCTGTGAAACACTCCCATACAGATTGGACAGATACGGTTTAAACATCACCCCCACCTCGCCCACAGCTAATTCTAAGACACTTGTCTGATAAGATTGAATGAGACTGCTATCAATTGTATTGAAGCAAATCATATCCTTTGCTTATTAGGCATACCAATCCGCCCGTGAACGCCAACTACTTCTCCCCGAGTCTTTTCCCGTTTCACTGTTCATCAAACCTTTCAAATTGAAGAAAGCCATTGTACTGTGAGTGACCCAGAAGCTGCTGAGCTAATTTTGTAATAATGCTTTATGAGACTATTGGCCGCCAGCAGATCTGACCCTCAGCCTAACAGGATATTATCACTGGTGATGGGAATTTCAAGAAGAAAAAAGACTATTTCATTGTCACTGATGGGAACTCTTCAACCATTATTCTTACACCGAGCCCCGACCCTCCCACCCCTGGTCCCTGTGTTTCCTCTACACACGTTTTACTAGCATTTGGTAGCAACAACCTTCTTTTGTTGTAAATAACAATAATAATTATAATATTAATAATAACTTTACTTGAATAGCACTTATCTAAACAAGGTTACAAAGGGCTTCACACAAAGGTCCATGGAAAAAATTAGGATTTGATTTTAATAAAAGATATTCTATTCATTCCAATTTAAGAGCCACATCGTAACATAATAAGGTCAAGACCTTAAGTCACTTTGGCGACTGTGGAGAGAAAAAACTCCCTCATTAACTGGGAGAAACCTCTGGTTTAACCTGACTCAATGTGGGCGGCCATCTGCCTATACTGGTTTGGGTGAGCGGAGAAAAATGGGGATGAATTAAACAAAAACAAAGATTAGTATAATTTCCATGACAAGATGATAGTGGCGAAAAAATATTTGAATATTTATAATTGGAAAGAAATGTAAAAATCATGACCCATCCCTGATTATCAGGCCCTTCTCCAGGAAGTGAGCACTAGCACACATCTCAAAACTACACACAGAGATTCATTGATTCTATACTGCAAAGAAGTAATTTCCATTAAATATAACAAAAACCATGTAATCCTTCATTTTAAATGTCTCTAATGGATGAAACATTCACAAGCAACAGCTATTTGACTCTCAGCAGCTAATGTATTGATACAACCAGGTGGCCACTACCCATTAGGTCCACAGGAAACTAATCTCTCCTGGTTCTCTGTAAATAATTAGTAGATTTTCCGCCACACTGATTCCCAGTCTGATCTGCAGTTAAAAGAGAGTCCCATTTCATCCCTGCAACCATCAAGACATAATCTGTTTAAAAAAAAAGATGAAAAGAGATGTGATTCTTATTATCTAATTAATCCTGCCCATGCCTCGAGGTTATTTAATTTGTTGAAAGACCATTAAAAACCCTGCATCCGGCAAATAAAATAATGAGGATCCTAATTTGCTCCAATTTCGGGAAAGCAGTGCCATAAACAAGAGCTGGCAATATCAGGCCCTACAGACAGGCCAAGCTACTTACAAAATTAGGCAAATGCTACTAACAGAGAACTTTCAGAAATGTAATACCTATGACAACAGTGACGGTAATTTACTCATTGTGCCTACATGATGCCCCATAAACAGGAAAACAAAGCATTAACGTGTCACAGGGAAATGATATCTATTTAACTGACTCAATTGTGGAGCTTGGAAAACTGTTGTTTTTTTTGTTCAACAACTGGATGTGTCTGTTACAGCACAGGGAAGAGACCAACTAATTCATCAAAGAGGGATTAAGGGTGTTCAGAAGCTGGGCTTGTCATTTATGTACCACATGAAAGGACAAACTAAAACCCATCAATGACAGATTAACAAGGAAAAAAGAAGAAACGCTCCAGGAATATAGTTTAATAAGGAGTTCAACTGCTGGGGTGAGAATCAAGGGAAATGACAATGAGCCACATAAGCAGTCACTCCTGTCTAATATACAAAATGATGGCAAGCAATATGGATTCATTTGAGGAAGAACCATTATTCAAAGTAGTCTAAATCTGATTTGTGAAGGGACCCATTGAATTCATTTCCACGATTCAAAAGAGTTTAGCCGAGTGACGAGCTGAGAAAAAGAGACTCGCTCCAGCCAACTTTAGAGAAAAAACTTTTGCCCATCCATGAGTTCCTCAATATTCTTACGACAATCCTCTTAACATCAATCATATCAAAGTACATGCTGCAGAGAGGCAGCACAGAATGTGTTATTTTTAAAAAATCGATCCGTAGCTTTAATTAATTCTTTGGTTTTCTGAAACCAGCTCCCAATCGATAAGGACATGGCACTACTTGAGGAATGTCATGGATAACACTATGATAATGTTGCATATTAAGCTCCACTTTATCTACAAATGCCGTCTGAATTGCGACCACCATCAATATTCCTTAGGCACCCTCGAGACAAGATTCATGTTTTCTAATAAAAGTGTGATTCCCCAGCCCTGGTCTGGCTTGATGCCTAACAATAAAGTCATTCAAGGAAATCTTGACTGAACCCAGAGAAAAATGGAACTGTGTAATTGTTCACAAAACAAAACTAAATGCAACACACAATAATCATGAAACAGAAAAACACCAAATAGCTCTCCATCCTCTTCTGGAGGATAACTAAATTCATAGGGGCAGAAAATCTCCAACCATATTTTGAGCTGCTGCTTATTCCTCTGTGTCTGTTTCCTCCAAAGTAATAATGTCCAGCAGCAGCGTGTCTGACCAGCATATTAAAAAAGCCTCATTTAATGTTCAGATTACTCCAAGGAATAATAAATTCACTTGATAATGAACTAAAGGTTTACTAGAATATAATGTTTTTTCGAGTCCTTGCTTTACTTTTTACCTCTTTTTCTCCTCTCTATTCTCTCTCTCTCTTACTCAACCAGACGAAATCCTATTTTGTCTGTGTGCATTGCACACATACTGATCTCAGCATGGCATGAACTGCATTCTTAGGGCTTTCCATAGCTGTGTGCAAAAAAACTAATAAATCTAAAATGCCTGCCCTTCTCTCCACACATACTGGGGATTATGCCTTGATAGGAGCCATGGTTTTACATGGGGAGAGGATAATACAGTGGAAATGGAACCCTGCTTCTGGAGCATCAAGACGGACTATGAAGGAAACAGTGCTGAACGAGCACTGGAGTCACTGACGTCTCTTTGGGTTACGGCTGGAAACTAAAACTCAGAGGAAAATGGCTCAGAGGGACTATTGTTAGCTTAACATGTTCTGTCCATGATTTGTTATTACAATGAGCGAATAATACGGCTTATCATGGACGTTGTTTCCCTACCTCCACCACAGATCCATGGTGAAGCTTTAAGTTTAATATTGTAGAGCAGGGATTTACAGAAGGTTGTGGTTGTTGCCTGTGAGAAGGAGGAAATAGTCAGCTAGAAGGTCCTCTGCAGAAAAATACGTCTACAAGAACTCAAATATAGAGTTTACTTAATGCACGTGAAGCATCCCTCCAGAAATTTAGATTCGGGAATTGTTGCAAAAACGATCATGTATACATTTATATATTTATAGTGGTGAATTTGCAGTAGTTGCCATAAAAATTCAAAAGGTGTTTGGACACCATGGCGTTCCTTAGCTAAACACACAAACAGTGCACATACAATAAACTATCTACCAACTGTTCCCTGTGACATACTGATGTAAATCAGGTGAGAAAATCCCACATATGTGTAAGTTAATCACACGCAACCCACCGCAACAATATATCAGCAAACTGAAAATATATTTCACTACGTGACACCACCTCAAGCCATATAGGAGGCAACATGTTCCCCTCTGAGCCCGAGCCAAGCTGCTCCTGAAGTGGGCATGTGGGAGGTGACACATCTCAGCCCACGTGATAAAGTGTTTATATAACGGTACGATATGTCTCAGCAGGGAAATCATTATGGTTCAAGCACAGACCTATACATTATAAATCTATGTTTTAAACAATATCTACCTATTTTCACACATCTCCTGATTAGATTTCTATACTGTTGCTATTATTTGCTCTAAAAAATCTTTAAGAATGACTTTAAATGATCCAACAGTATCTGAAATAATACATTTGGTGGTGGCTTCATACATAAATGGATAAGAAATGTCTACAAAAGGAATAAACTGATGCAGAAAGACTAGTGCGTAGTAAAAAGCCGTTTTTAATAGAAAAGAGAAGTATCCAACCTTCCACCTTTTTCACAGTCTGTTGTTAAAGGTGTAAGAAAGTGAGGGTATAGAGGTGAAGCAGTTACTTCCTTCACTCCGTCTTCAGTGTGATGTGTGCCTGCTTGCCATGCCACACTAACACATTATGTTTCAGAGCTCTTCTCTCTTTAAACACTAAAGATCGGTCTCTGCGCTCAGTACCACTTACCAACTTCAAGGTGAAGCAAACGCCAAAGCGTTAACTCTACAAAGTACATAAGTTTAGAGAGAGACGCGTGCTCTCGATAGAGAGCTGGGAAGAAAGCGTCAGTGGAGGAGGGGAGAGGTGACAGGCATGTGAGGAACACCTTCTGAAGTGTCAAAAGATGGGCTCATCTGATGAAAGAGGATAGGAAAGAAGAAGGGAGTAGGGGAGGGAGGGGGAGAGCGAGAGACAGAACAAGCTGATGTCACATCTGAGGCAGTGGAGAGGCTTTCAAGTCAGGAGCATTGGCTCTGTATTCCACACAGGAGCCTCTCTGGGCAGATTTTAAGAGTTGTGCATGTATATGAATTTGTGTCCCTCTGAGTGCGTGTGTGTTTGATAAAGTACATGATGCATACATGTGAAACAGTCGTTACACCTAAACAGGAAGAATGCAAATGGAGAAGGACGCAGGTTTGTCTGTGAGGGAGTTGTGTATCTGTGTATGTGTGTAGTAATATAAAAGTGAAGATGTGGCCGATGTGCAGGCCGACATGAAAAAGTTGAATTCAACACATGAAGAGATATCAACCATTCGCTTGATTTTACCTGGGGTATTAATTGCACACTGTGGCCCCTGCTCATCAGTGTCTGAGATAAAATGTCAGCAGTGTAATGATTAACATTAAAATAAACATAAGACCACCACTCCTGAAACCTGCAGAATCAATGTGCTGGCCTAAGCTTGCATAGAAAATTGCTGCAGAACAATCAATCCCTCTTAGGTTTTGTGAATCCAGTCGGGTGGCTTAGCCTGGAGGAGACCAGACAGGGGCATCAATGTGGGCACAAGGGAGACCAGGGGAAGACAAAGCCTTGTCAATAGTACTTCGTTTTCCATCAGCTCTGTTCCTTAATCACCCCGGTCTTAATGCGCCTTCCTCCCCGACAGGCCCACTCTCACTCCGATATATCCACCGTGAGCCGGCCCTAAACAAACGTCCACCTGCCTCTAGCTCACTCCTTCTCACAGTGCTGCCCTCATCCATCTAAGCCAATAGCAAAGGTCTTCATTACAGAGTGTGTGGCAAGAGGGTTGGGGAAAGTTTGTCCTTATTGATGGCGCGTCTCCATTGTCTTTTTCCTCATTGAAAAAAGCCCTGCGCTCAGTAATTACCTTCCCTTCCTCCCCCTTCCTGGTCAAGGAGCTGCTACTTTAAGTCCTTTCAAAAGCAATGAGCTCAATGTAATAAAAAACTAATTTCCAATTCCTCTAGACTAGATAAAATACAACAAGACAGAATATTTTGTATAATCTTTGTTTCTGAGAAAAAGCTATGTGTGGTATAGACAGGTACAGCGAAAATAAATACACCCAATTATTTTAGTTGTCTCGTGGTAAAAAAGTATGTGCATATAATTAGTATTTCAGCAAACAAGGAAATAATAAACTGTAAATGATGTGAGCAGAGCAAAAAACATAGTATGCAGCCTGTGGTGTTCCAAATTGTGAGACGCTACAACAGACCTGACTGGCATTAAGCCAGATGAGGGTTCAGGCACACCTGAACACTGGTTAACACAACTGTGGCAGAAAACTCATCTTCGTTGTGTTAATTAGCAGCACACCACAGTCAGAATCTCAGGGTGTGGGTAGGGGGACCTGAGGGAGAGCAGACTGTCTTTGCGTCTATTGCGGTAAACGGCTGGCCTCCCTGATGAGCTCCCATCAGCCCTTGGTGCCTCCTGCCGTCACGTCCCACTTGATGGTAATTATTTGGAAGGCAAGCACTCGGCAAATGTTATTATTTAGATTTGGGGGCTGATTTACTGAGCCTACTGCAAATTACCTTCATGGCCACGAAATTCTGCTTCGCCGCATGTTTTCAATTTAACAGAGTATTTAATAATACCGATGCTGTAAATAAGCGTACCCATAGTTTAGTTATGTTCAAAAGCACTGGTGCTAATTAGGACCTCAAGCTACGTTGTTTTTCTTGTGCAAACGAGTTCACATATTACAGAAACTCAATCACCAGTGTATCAAAGTGCTGCATTTGTGCACCCACCTGCTGTCAGCTGAGGTAGAACAGGTTCTGTCAATGCATCGCTGAGCTTCTGGCTGGTGCTGATGCAAAGTATCTACAGTGAACTGTGTCTTTAACTTTCACTTACATTGTTTTTTGTGGTAATTTTACTAGTTTTCATGATCATATTTTCATTTCTTGAAAAGATGAAAACAGTAAAAAATTGAAACTTTCCCCTCTGATTTCTTGTTTTCCCTCTTTATCACAAAATCCTTGGTAATTGCAGCAGAGCATGCTATATTGTTTTAATCTTTTGAAATGGAAACATTGGAAAAACACTGGATTGTCCCTGATGTTTTTGATATTTTATATATTGTTTTCATATCTGATGTGATCCTAGTGTGTGAGAGCAACAGGTATCAAGTATCTGCTTCTCAATGAGTACCTATATCTACATAAAAGAACCAACATTCTGGACTGACCCCTAACCCTAAAGGCTGTGCTGGGTGGTTGATCTTGGATGACTCCACACATAGACCTAATCAACAGTAGTGCACAACGTGACGAAGCTGGTAGAGGAGAGAAGAGAAGAGGAGAGGAACAGGGGAGAAAAATGAGGAGAAAAAAAAAGAAGGGTACAAAGCCCCCCAGGAACTGCAGCGCACAGATTTCTATTTATAGTGGCAGGACTAGAGCAGAATGACAGGCATCAGATGTGTACCTGGAGCAATGCTGCGCTCGCACTGACAAAAACAAACATACCTTAACATATGCATATTGGCACACTTCTGGAATTAATTTATCTCTTCCTCTCCTTTTATTCCCTCTCTCACCGACTCGCAACCTACATGGTCAAAAACTCATCGCCAGCCCAGGAGCAGTTCTTTAAGCAGACTGAGAGGCCAAGTCAGAGGGAGGAAGACATAAAGGGGCAGAGGTAGAGGGGTGTTGGTCGGGGGGGTACTGGCATATAATCTGACAAGCAAGCCTCAATCTGTGTGTGTTAAAAAGAAGTCAAGTGCTGGTGGGGGGGGGGAGCTGTTGACAGAAAATAAACAACATTGGATACACACTTTTCTGAACTTTGAGTGAAAGCATTGCAACAGATGGTAACAAGCATATCTGTGCCTGAGCTGTAACTTATGAAAGTATTTATATGGAGCATCAATCTGTCCTGTGACATCTGTCAGAGCATCACAAGCCGGTGAACTGCACTGTGGAGGCAACTCTACAATTTGTACCTTTGCCTCCATGAATTCCCCAGCAACCGCGCCCAACTTGAAAGTTAAATCATGGCGCTGGCACAGCTCACACCAGTTATTAACTGTAAGTTTAAAGGCTGCACACTAAACCATCTGAGGTAACAGTTATGCTCGACCAATGTTTGATATCAGTATGAGGTGCTATTTTTCTGCTGCAGATGCATTAATGCAAAACACCACAAAAATTGGTACCAGTCAACTTGCGGCAAAACACCAAGAAACAGCCGTCTTTGTTCCTGATTGTATAAAGTGAAACATTGATTAAGTCCAGTGTCACTTACTGATTGTGTTTTTGATGTTTCAGACACAATGGCATATTGTTAAAGATGTTAAAGATCAAGATGTTATTAAACACATCTTTGTAATGCCCGGGTTAAATGTTCTATTAATTTCTCCTCATGAAGTCAAAAACCACAGGGCAGTTATTTACTGATGAAGTGCACAATGTGATCCGTACGACAACCCTGAGACCAGGTAACATTTGGAAAGAGGAAAGAGGAATATGTAGAAAGAGAGAGACAGGGGCAGAGGAGGCTTTCAGTGTCCTACTGTGTGTAGTTTATCGCTCTCCGTGGTGTTAAGAAGTCGGCCACTGCAGACACAATATGCTTCTTTTTATGAAATTCAAATGAGCCAATTTCTCATTATTCCATGGACTACCATCAGTGTTTTGGGTAACATGCAAATGCACTTTAATGAAATTTAATAAAACATGGCCGATCATCACACAACTCCCTCAAAGTTTTAATCTACTCAGACTTGGAAGTTGATTACTCTGTGGCCACTGGAAATAGGGCCTATGTTGCTTTTTCCCACACTGCAGCAGAGGCAAACCAGTAATGTGAGTTTACCAATAAGGACGGAGCGAGTTAAGAGGCTTAGCACCACAGGAAGATCCACCTAGCTGGGCCCTGCTGGCTGCCCCTGGGCTCCCCCTATGCCCGCATTATCCTCCTGACTCCCTCCACTCATCCTCCTCCAGCGGTGGGACTAATCCAGACTGAGGGGGTAGAACCTTAACCCAGCAGAAGACTTTAGACCGAGGATGGGCAACCGGTGCTGCACACAAACACACTGCAGCCAGTGAGAAAACAAAACAGAAAACAACTGGTCTGCGTAGTGTTAAAACCATCAAGCGGCTGCGGCGGCTGGACAAACTCTCTGATTGTTCATTATGTTTGTAATCCAAGAATGAACCCACACAAATGCTATACCACAGTTAAACAAGAAGAACTCCTCTTTGTCCATCTTCAATGTCCAATAATCCCATTCAGGCATACAGTGTATTCTAATGCATTTCAATATGCAACGGCAGACTGGTTCTACAGCCATTACTGGGTAAACAGATCCCAAACCGTACCCACATATGATCAATAAGTGATGCCTGCCACATTGAATTCATCTTTGCTTTGATTTCTTTATTTATCATATTCACTAACGGGAGACAGAGAATGGTGTAGCGATGGAGTTGTGGCTGGGGTGCAACAGATAATTATTTTGTGTAGTGTGTGGTTCCTCGGTCCCATAATGGCCTGAAAGTCTCCAGCTCTTCTGGGAACTTGTTTGGTTTTTCATGTGAAAATAAAGCTTGAGGCTATTCCACAGTGTATCAATCAGTGTGACTGAGGGTTTGAAGATGCATGAAACAAACCAGAGGGCCGGGGGAAGGAGGTCAGCATTTCCCCCCCCCCAAACTGTGTCGGTCAGCAGAAATGCAGTAGGATTCTCATCCCCCTGTTGCCGTGCATAACGCTTCTGTCAACAGACCTGGGCCATCTGTCTTGTTATTCACAGCATCCTTGTTTTTTTCAATAACCCCAAACTGTGCTTCGTGTTTTAAGTGAAGAACTGTATTTATGAATAAGATAAAGAGACAACCCGCAATTATGAGGCAGAGTTTAAAGAAACTAGGCAGAAGAAAGACAACTTTGTGAAGCATGCAGGAATAACAGATTTGCATTTTTTTGGCACAACTGAAGAAGATCTTTGTATTGCTTAGAAAAGGGTAAATGTCTAAGACATGTTGCTTTGACTAATCTGCAACAAAGGATCACTTTCACAGTTCCAATTTACTTTGCTCTCTTTTTATCCTCTAATGTGAATATATGAGTTGGTGTGAGTTCTATGAATGTCATAGAAATTGTGTTTTTTGTAAAGATTACTTTGTGCGGTGCAAGGTTTTTGGTTTAAAATTAGCAATCTTTTCATTTTCATACTGAAGGTGAGATCTTTATTGAAATCAAGCCTGGTAACTGTGGGTAGATCAGTAAAAAGAAGAGAAAAAAGGCTTTCAGTCCGATATAAAACAACTCAGAAGGAGACAGATAGTTAGGGTTGTCTGGGCCTAGAGGTAGTTAGCTCGTTTGGAGACAGATAACAGTGAACTTAATGCACGGTAAAAGCCCGTCTCTCCACAGAAAGTAAAGCTTTCACCAACAACTCAACATAATAAATGTTTGTGCCACGTCGGGGGCAAGTCAGAGTGATGGAGATGAAGGGAGCAAAAATGAAAGAGGAATTAAAGTGATTAAGTTTGTACACACAAAAGACTTGGGCTAACCATGCATAGCGAATGGCTCTCACACCTAAAGTGAGGGCACCGTCTTTAATCAGAGGGTAATTTATTGACTCCCATTTACAAAGCCATAATACTAGTGATCAAGCCCTTCAACCGTAAAATGCAATAAACTAGGGAAGTGTTTTGTGAACAAAGGCAAATAACAAGGCCCCACACATCATTATGTCCCCTTCATATCCCATTAGATTACTTCCAAATGGGTTTAGCTTAAGGAAGCCATGACATATACAGCCAGGGTCATTGATAAGAATGTCAAATTATCATTACATGTCCTCATTCTAATGCTCAGCCCCCTGGCCTATACATTTCATAACAACCACAGAGTAAACAGAATCACCAATGGAAGAATATACAACACGCCTTTTTTCACAGCAGACTTTATCAGCTTACAGACATGCACAGAAGTTTGGAGAGATTCCTGACATTATCCGGAGGGGCTGTATGGGAGAATGCATTTAGTTGCTTTGGACACTTTACTAAACTTTCCTTGCCAGTCCCCTTATAAAGTGTCTGCATAACGCCCAAGTGATAGAGCTGCAGAGAAATGTCTCAGAGACTCACAGCAAGCAAGTGGGCGTAACAACGGTATTTCTTACACACGCCAAAGGCAACACAATCATCCTAGGATAAAAAGGAGGTGGCGTACATGTAGGAGACACGGACAAAGATGTCTACTTGGTGAGACAATGAGATTTCGGAACTTTTGGCAGACTC
Source organism: Pseudopleuronectes americanus (assembly GCA_038501795.1). Lineage (NCBI taxonomy): Eukaryota > Metazoa > Chordata > Actinopteri > Pleuronectiformes > Pleuronectidae > Pseudopleuronectes > Pseudopleuronectes americanus. The sequence goes on from CM076723.1 coordinate 18,481,852, forward strand.
CTGCATTGGAATACCCTGCCTCCACCCCTCTGGAAACAGCTATACTGGGAGAAGTAGAGCCGTTACCAGTTCATGAAAGCACCGCTCAGTTCAGGTGTCTGTTGACATGCACTATACCAGGACCCTGAGATTGTAAGATGTTTAGTTAAATGGAATTTCGCCGTTATTCATGTTATTTACTCCCATGCTACAAACATAGTCTATCCATAAAATTTGCAATGTTGCTTTGATGCTGTTTGATGGATTAAACCACCGTTATTGGAGCCGTCAACCATCATGTTTCTGAACACGTCGGAGCAATTGATGTGTCGGTTGTTATGAACACTTCACAAATAGCTGGCTTCTTAAGTCAAATGATTTCACAAGAAATGGTACAGTCACATTCCACTTTTCCTGACGTACACAAGTGCGTGGTAGTAGACGGCAGGATGATTTTGCTTTTTCCTTCCCACACCATTTTAACAAGTTACCTTCCTCTCAACACAGGTCCAAATACTACGTCCATCAGTGAGAACAAAGCCAAGGAACTGGCTGCTTCCCCACCTGACCCCCAGATAGCACAATGTTAATAACAAACTGATGAGAAATTCATTAGAGCTCCAAATAAAAACAATCTCTCCTCGATAAGAGGCAAGTACGTTATAATTAAACTGATGCATCTCTGTTTTCATTAGGCCGTGGAGCCTGAAAACTTGGGGAGACTGGGCCACTGAGATGGAGGCAATTAAGAAAGATTGTTTTACTGCACATTGGAGTCTACCGTATAAAACAGAGGCCCCAAGTAATACAACGGTGCGCCTGCAGCAGGGAAAGTCAAAACCTGGCAGGCCACGGAGACACATTGAGGCGCAGAAGACAGGTTTACAATGTTGTTTACTGGAATTGGTCAAGTCAGGATTAGTTACACTGCTGAGTCGTGAGACAGGGAGATTCAGAGCTGTAATGGTAAATGTAAACTCTTGTGAAAGCTGTTTACGTAACATTTTAAATAAAATATGGTGTTTACGTACCTGGTGGTTTACTCTGTTGTTATTGTCCAATTTTTATAAGTTTAATTTAAATTCAACACCATTGTTTACATATGACAGTTCAGAGCACAGCCTCACCTTGCCCCCCCGCCCCCTAACCCTGGCACCTGACCCCTGCTCTCCGGTCTCCTGAGCGTACAGCGTGCACTCGCTGCTTGCACAATCTCAAAGTTAAGTCTCTTTTTTGCAAACTGAGTATTGTGAGTCCTTCCACGCCGTCTCTATCTAACTGTCTAACTATTTATCCGATCTTTGCGCTTGCTCTATCAGAATGAACGTAAAATGCTTCACTGGCTTAGCAGAATTCAGAGGCGGCCAGCTTTGAGTCCGGAAGACGGGGAAACAAAGAGAAGAGACACATAGATTTGTGTGTACTTCTGTGCTCTGTGATTGTCGAGGCAGGGGAGGGAACCGCTTGCTTCTCAGCTGTCAACGATGCCCCGGCAAAGCCTCGTCTGTCCAGAAAGATACTGAGACAAAAACCAAAGAGTGAGATCAGGACTCAAATGCCCTCTGTCTATCCATCACCGCACCACTGCAGCACAACATCCACACAGAGAGACAAACCTGAAACCACAACACACAAGCACAAAATATAAGCTTTAGGTTTTTCTGATAAATATAAATGGCACCAGCCAGCACCAACTGTAACTCCAAAAGTTCAATTGGATTTCTATTAAATGCTCCGAATATAAAAAATACACAATGTTGAATATATTGCTTCAGACAACCTTACGCTCACAGGCAAGGTAACGGCTAGACAGACTGTCCTCCGTCTCTTAAACTGGAAAGTGATGTGAAGCAAAAATGAAATTGAGTTTAAACACAGCACAGAAAACTTATTTATTTTTTTGCAAGGACACTGGGGCCCATAAACAGACAGGGAATTGTGTACACTTGGCATTAGCCCACTGACAAACACTGTGAATGGGCTTAATGTCCACAAATTACCCCGTCTGCCCCAGCATGCAGAACTGTTTTGGCTCCATCCTGCATCCAATTTGTTGGTCATTTCCACATACAACTGACCATGACTTCAAGAAATGGCCGCCATACTTAACCCATCAACTGAACATATGGCCGGGGCGAGGGCGGTGCGGTTTGACCTCGAGGGAAAGAGGGAGCAGGCAGGTCAAACTAATGTGGCCCAATAATCTCTCCTGGAGTCATTAGGATGATCAATGCCATTCTAATGAGATAACACCTGGAACAAAGGCCTCTAATAGCAGACAGCTGCTGGGCAAAGTGGGCTAATTAAGAGAACAGTCAGTGAGGCTAGCTAATGCTGCTGCCATTGTGCAGAGGTTTTGGACCCCCACCCTGTTAACATGCAAAAATTCAACTTGTAGAATATTTCATACTGCCTCTTATAACTCATCATGACAATGAATCGGTGATGCGTGAGGAAAGTGGAGGGCACGCAGATAGACAGAAGTACGACAACACTCGCAGCTTGACATGAATGCTTATCGAGCGGCACTAAATTGGTCAATTATGGAGAAAATCTGTTTTGAGGTAACCTTTCAGCTTATTAAATAAGCTATAAATCAATCTTTAGGGCAGAAGGAGTGGCTGGCGTCTAATGAATGAACGTGTCTAACCTCACTTTTTCTCTTTCCTTCACTCTGCTTCTGCGTGGAAGTAAAGGCACATTGGAACATAACGTATGCTTATCATGGTGAGTTGAGATCATTGTTCACTCCTGTTTTTGAGTTCGCCACAACTTTCAAGTATGTAAACCTGGAACCTGCCCACTGGTGATGGAAGCTGAATGCAAGTGGTTCTCTGAGAGGAAAAAAGGGAACAAAAAGTCCACCTCCAAACACAGGCAGGCAGGATCCAATTAGTCCTACGCTTAGAAAAGAAAATAATGGAGGGCAGCGTCAAAAGGAAACTTTGCTATGCTGTCTGTAAACGTCGGTCCATGTCTTTGGTCACGACTAAACATAATTACTAAGAACAAAAGAAAACACTGTGACCTAACATGAGTTTGGACAAGACTCTATTGCTAGACCATGAAACATTAGTTACATAAAATAAAATAAAAGAGAAAGGATGAAAAAACCTTTCAGAAATTCCAATCAGAATAGGCCCTATATCCCGTTGCACTTGTTTCCACCTTTTCATCCTTTCTGTGCTTTTCATTTTTGTTTTCTCTCACCCTCTCTTTGGATGGATTTTGAATGAACAGATGATTCAAAGTTGTACAAAATGAGATGTACAATTCTTTGGGATTTTGTGTCTATATCTACTCTTACAGCTATCAATATATATGGATGAAAATACTGCGTTGTATAAGCTGACACAATGTGAGGAATATCTGCTAGCCTTTGTGACGTTTCATAGTATAATATTGTGATGACGATATTATTGCATACAACAAACAATGTTAAAATGTGTGATATAGAGCTCGTATGTTTTCCATCATGCAAGCTAACTCACTGTCAGATGAAACCCAGGCAAAACCAGGAACCTGCTTTTAAAATAAATGAAATATGTATTCTAGAGCGACAACAATAATGTTTACAGCATCAACGTCAGTATATTATATAAACTCAATGCCATCTCTCTGAGAACTAAGGAAAAATATCAATAAACCATCCCGACACGAGAACACTGAGTGACACTGAGTGAAGAACACATATCTGTCACCACCTTCCTCTCCTCTGTCTTCTGTCCTCTGCTGCTGATGTGGATCCACTGCCTCCAGGTAATGCTGCTGGTTTTTTCCAGGCAGTTCTCTGTGATGCTTTATTGCACATGTTCATATTGCAGTGACAGTGAAAGGACAATTTATCTGTGAGGACTTGAGTGTTATATTCCCTTGGGTAAAGTGAACATTTTAAAATATTAAAAACCTCAATGAAAATGTTTGTATTAATACACATATATTTAAAAAAAAACATCAAGAATGCAAATCATGAGTTTTACCCACATAATCCTGGCCCGGGAAAAGCACCATTCCTTGTATTCCACCGATTATACAAACAACTCAATTCAACTTTATCTTTCATTGCTTTGATTCCTTTAACCCCAGTTCATATGAACATTTGTGCTGTGTATGGAGGATGTACTGTATAGTCACAGCAGAAAACGACATTAGTATGGGTGGTTTGGGAAATAGGAAGAAATACCATCAGGTTTGACTGCAGTCTACACTGCAACAGCGCTATTCCTCAGAGAGCATGACGACGGCTGTGAAAAGCTCCCAACTAACAGTAATTGGTTTTAAAATAATAGAATTCATTACAGTTATGGCGCTTGTTCAGAAATGCAAACAGGGTAAGAAAAAAACATTCACTAGAGACTTGTGCTGAACTGCTTCACTAAAAACCAAGGGGAGATGAAAGGCATAATTCAAATGACAATTTTAGAACCCTTAGTTCATTTATATCAGAAGCTCAGAAGCTGTTGCCGGCATAATAACATCCAGATTTTTTTCCCTGTTCTTTTGTTCTACTTGCAGGGCTTGGGAAGGAACTTTTTTTCCTCTCGATTTCATTCTTTTGTGGTGGCAAATTCCTCCTCCTCACTCAGAGACATGTGATGTGACACACAAACAATCTAGCAAACAGCACCAGTCGGCAGCAGAGACAGCCAACTGAAAGCTAACATAGGAAATCTTGACAGGAAGGAAGAAAAACACTGCACACACGACACTGAATTTGCTGCTTGTCTTATTAAATGACTGTGTAATTATGCACATCAGGAGTCTGCATTGTAAGGTCTTGCATTTTTTGTTTAGTTTTTTTTTAAATCGCATCCAGTGGCCCACCATGTGTATTCAACGCCGGCCTCTCAGGTGTGATGAAGACATCCACCCAATCAGCATTAAAAAGATCATCTCTTAGAACCACTCAGGACACAAGGAGACAGGTCGGACATCTCAACATGATTGGATGTCCCCTCACATGCTGGGTCTATAGCCAACATCAAGGGCATCACCATTTGGAACACCATACATCGACCATCAGTTCAGCCTCTGGCCAATATCTAGTAATTGGACCCATTCAAAAGACACGCTTGGTACATTTTGACCGCCGAATGAAAGCCTACGTGATATCAAGCGTTTGTTTTGTTTTATTTTACTCAATTTATTTGGCACCTCTACCTGAAGAAAAACAAGACCATCACATGGGTGGGCATTAAAAATGGATGTGGTATGTTAGTGAGGGCGCATGAGCCGAATGACAAGATGGAGGAAGTCAAAAGAGTGAGCACAGCATGTGGGGAGGGAGTGAAGATACACCTTTCTGCCTCCTTCTGTCTCTAGTGTCTATGCTGGGTAGGAAACCTAGGCCGAAAATCTAAACCAGACTCACCCAGGACCATGTTTCAGTAGAACACATTTCACCGAAGAAACTGGGTCCAGAGTGTCACCAAGCAAATACAGCTTGCGTGAAGAGGTGACGTCAGAGATGAAATAGAGGTTTGATCTTGATCTCTCTGAGGGAAAGAGACTGTGATTGAATACACAAAGAGAGTGCAAGAGTGACGTGGTGTCAGTCTGCTGGCATCACACCAACGGTGTGGTTCTGTAAGCAGAGAACTGATTTGTTGCTGGTAAGGGACTTCATATGTACAACAGTGTGGGGCCGATCTCATAATTAACTCAGGTATGACTGGATAAAATAGTTGTTGATATGCATATCTTAACAATATCTTACATGCTTTCTTACAGGCCTTGATTATGTAGGTGAAGTGTTAAAGTTAAAAAGGCAGCGGTGGTTTGCCGTCGTCATGTCAGAGAAAATCTTCCTTTTGAATCTAAACACAGATTCATCAAAATAATAATATTGAATGTGCTTTTCCACCCTTGTTTCCCCCTCTCAGTCTATAGTAGGAGGGTTAAAGGATTGATCAGAGAGGAGGGAACCACTTTTAATGCCGTTGAGTCATTTCACTCTCATTCTCCCCTTTAAGGACCCAACATCTAACAAATGTGATTAGTGGCATACACAGTGGTGTGTTTTGTGGGCTAAGAGAAACCCATTAGGTCAATTCCATAACAACAATGGGGCTTTCAGTCCTTTTGCACTGCGTCAAGCGGCCAATTCAGTGGGCACCCACTGCCACCAAGTGCTGGCCTTCAGTACTACAGCACAGGCTGGAGAGCTGAACCTGCTGCCGTCTCTGTCTTAATATGAGGCCGTGCATGACCCCGCTATGGTGCTTATGGCAATCCAAATGATACACAACAATCCAATTCCATCAGCACTGCTGTGAAACATCCCTAAAGACCAACTCTGTACTCTTCTTTTTTCTTTAATTCACAGCTACAAACTTTGGCAGTGTACAGAGGAAATGGACGAGGCCATGTTATTTGCAAAAAAACTGCCACGGGTTTGGTAATTTGAGACCAACCAACCATCGTGCATGAAGAAGAGGGAGTTCAAACTCTCTCCGGGTAGAACCCTCGTCCTCAGGTGAAGGTAACCAAGGCTTTAGTAATCAAGCTTGAACTAAGTCATAGCAGCCGGAGACCTCCAGATAACCAGCACATGGATTGTTTTCTATTCATTCATTCATCTCTTCATGTATTCATTCATTCAGGGCCAGCTGCATGTTGCCAGTAAACAGCTAAACAGTGATTCAGCTTGAAGGCTGCCATTTTGAAACTGTGGCCCATCTCTCCAGAGCACCCTTAGAAAAGAAACTGCAAGCCAGACAATAACACAGCTAGTGATCTGGCCTTGATCACGTCACCAATCATTACTGCAGAGAGCTGTCTGGGGGATCGGCGGGGGGGGGCGGGGACCTGGCTGTTGATGAGGCGATTATGTGGCGTTACTCTTGTGCCTCGAACTATGACAGCACTATGAAAACACTACGGCTGATCGGCAGAGACTATACCTTGTTAGCACTCTGTTGTGCTGAGTGGACTAGTTGGCCGAGCAGTAAGGCGCACCCACAGGGCATGGTGGGCTTACTGCAAAAGTAGAGAAGGATTATAAACAGGCCATCAATGTGACTCTCTCATAACACGACAGCTCCAGTGGGCATGAGTCTCCTCTCATGTTGACCGCGGGCCCCTGTCCACAGTTTCTCCTCTTTTGTCCTTCCCGTCCTTAAACCATGTACCGTGTCAGTTGTGAAACAGATATAACAAATCAACAGTTTATTTGTTGCATTTGCTGATGTGACCTCTGCCCACATTGGAATGAAAGTCACCATATTGTCAGTATGGAGGCTGCATTCAGATCAACTTGAGATACATCAGAGAGTGAGAGAGGGAGCCTTGCAAGGTTATGAGCAGGAGTGCATTATCACCCACTGCAAGCGTCCTCCATGCAAATCTTGACACACTCATAGGTTTCACTCCACATTTCATAGAGATCACATCTCGAAGAAGCAGACTCCATCACGCAAAAGCAAATAACTTAATAAATATACACAGATGTAGAGAGCGATACCGAAAAGCTAAAGAAGCAAATAAAGAAACCGGGAGTGACTGGAGGAGCAGGCAACCATAAAACATGGGGATACACGGAATTTCACAGCTGTGTGAACAGTTAAAGCAGATGCGATGGGATGTGATGGTGGATGCATACAGAGAGGCTGGTTGTAAAAATATGCTATAAAGTTTATGGAGCCTAATGCGGCCCTTCAGCAGCCTCCTGCCGAGTTGAGCATGTCGACAGTGCCGTTGAGTGTGTGACAGAGCTGTGGGGGAGAGATGTACAACTGAGAGCAGAGCCGGTTTGCACAAGCTCCATCACTGGTGTGGGCATGTGTTAATACAGTATATAAAAATCACAGATAGGCAATCAACAGAACTAAGAATTCTACTTTTTCCAATTCCTCCTGCACAATATCTAAATCCAAGCTGTAATATCCAAGTCTATTGGAACCGCCTGGAGAAACAGAGCTATTTACCACACACGCAGATATGGAAGCATGCACACACACCAACACAAATACAGAGAGACTATAAAGCACTGCCTTCGCCACTGTTCAATCCAATATCAGCATACTGTGCCCAGTCCAGCCTCTCATGTTCCCTTCAAAACAACAAGATCCAGGTCTCCCCTTCTGATTGAAGAGGAAGGAGAAGAAAACATACATGTTTGAGTGTGAGGGGAGGGGGTGGGTGAGGAGAAGAGATGGCAAGGAAGGAACGGATGAAAATATTTTTTTTTAAATTGAAAAATGAAAAGACAAATGCTGATGGAAAAGTAACCTCTTTTTCTCTTCCCCCGTGGGAGCTGGTGTTGACTTAATCCTTCCCACTCAGCCCACCCTCTGTCACAGTAAGCATTTTGCTTCTTACACAGCCCACAAAGGTCAATCCAAGCATGAACGGCCCAAGACAAACAGAAAGCAGCAACATTACTTGATAAATCCGATGTAGACTGTAAAGTTCTGCATTACATGACGAATTTGGCCTGAGCTATTCCGCTATTTAACTAATTAAGTGTACGAGTATATGTCCTTCAAAATTAACCTTTGCAACTCTTAAATTTCATATATGTTTTAAAAGGTATTTAACAGTGGAAGCTCAAGTGTTAAATTGTTATTTCATTATTCAGATTGTTCTGCTTTCCCTAATTTCGTTTCAATTCACAGAATATTGACAGAGAGACGTATTAACAATGTTTGTCAACAAATCATTCCAAATTGGGGGGGAAACGAAAATTGCAAATTGTCATCATCCTCGCTGAGCTTTAAGAAAGTTTGGTATAACTGATGGTCAGATACTCTTATTTGTATCGACTCTTTTTAGCACTTTTCTTAAATATTTTAAACGGCCTGCTGAGGATATACATAAATACAGTGAAACAGTTTTCAGACCAGGAGGTAGCGCATTAGTCATACACGTATATCTAAACTTCTGTTGGAGCAGTCACCCACATAGAGACGCAGTATTTGTCCCAGAGCAACTAAATTAATTCAATAAAAAGAAACAGAGGAGGAGTAATAAGAATAAATTATAGCATTACCAAAAAGTGTGAAATGTGAACTATTGAATATCAGGTCACCTATCTACATCTGTATTAGTCAATAAATGATCTCATAACTGACCATCAAATAGATTAATTCAGAATAACTGAAACCTGGTTGCAGAACATTAGTTTGAATGAATCAACTCTTATTAAATATCCCACTCCTTAAAGCCCTGTCAGAGGAGGGGGAGGCAGAGATTTCTCCCTCCTGCTTATTAATCAACCCTCAATAAACATCCATTAGTTACTATGCATCGTCCACCATCCTCCTCTGGGTTTTTATCTGACGTCTCAGACTTATTATTAATTATTATATTTTCTTTAGTTAAGTGTTTGGTACAGACAATTTACAGTGACTGATCAAAATCACTTATTTGCCTTTTCTCCACATCTAAATTAACCCCGACTCTTTTTCTCTCCCTTTCTTTCTCCTCTCCACCCTGACTTGGCCATTTTAAATGTGACCAGTTGAGGCAAATGGACGCCCACTCCGAGTCTGGTTCTACTGCAGGTTGCTTCAAATTAAAAAAGGATGCTTTTTTTCTCTACACTGTTGCTAGTTGCGTGTTTATTATACAAACTATTTGGATTCTTTATATAATATTGTAAGGTCTCAGCCTTACTTTGTAAAGGGCCTTCAGATACTGTGTTATGTGTTGATTTGCAGGTGCCTACATTTTTGTTCACAGCTATGTCACCAGCGTTGCAGAGAAAGTTCTACACACCTATATGATCCCTAACCTCTAGTTAGAACAAAGCTGTAAATAGTGTTTGACACTAAGGAACTAAATGCATATGAGTTAATGAAGCAACAAAATACTCGATGTGTCCATATAAAACGACGGCTGACTCCAGATCTCTAGATAAGATATTAAATAGTAGTTTATTGAATAAATCTTTCCTCATCTTACTCCCAGACAACTTTTTGTTTTCATCAGATTAACTCTAAAAGAAGCTTTCAGCCAATCAAAGAAACATCTTATTCATACAGTCCCCTCCAGTGCATGTTTCCTTGATCTTAATTTAAGATAGAATCAATGGTGAACACTGGCTGAGGGCATGGGAGGCACATGATTAATTTTTCATTGCCGTTCTTTTAAAGCACCAAGGACATGTGCCACATCAAATCTACTCAACCTGCAGTACCCAGTTTAATAGCTTGCTTGAAACAAAAAGTATTTTCAGGCATGTGGTTTTAAAAGGGAAAGAGGGGAATCAAGAAGGGACAAAGCCTTGATTTCCTTTCAGCCTCACAATATTCGTTCCTCTACAAGAACCTTCGTAAGCATTCCTGGCACAGTGAACAAACACTTATGTCCCGTTAAAGATGAGCCAGGGATCTGTATGGGCTTATATCAATGCAACTTTCTCTCTCTGCCGTCCTCATTTCCAACACGGATGCTTGACATCCTCCATAAAAAACCTTTTCACCGGCCATCCCTTGTTTTGTGGCTCAACAGTAACAAATAGAGCAGAGAAGTCCCTTTAACTTAACACAAAATCAACCAAGCACGCAACAGTAAAAGGTAAAAATGTTATTCATATATGGAAAATGCATATGATTATTATCCTGTATTAGTCCCACTATGGGGAAATTTACATTTCAAAGTGTTATAAATTATCCATATTCTATGTAATTTCATTAAAGGCAATTTTTTCTAATTATTAATGTGACATCTCCTATTTGAACCCTACATTGTCATAAACTGTTTTAAATTTTGAAACGCCCTAATCCAGGAAAGAGGCCAATGTAAAAAATCTTTTAAAATGAAAAGACCAAAACTTATGGATTCATAAGATCATTTTCTATGAATTAGAGCAGCTTCATTGAGCCTTTTTTCGTAAACCTGAGTTGTTTTTGAATCCTTGATCAAATCGTACTGACGACACGTACACACAGACTTTATACAACTGCACTAACCGGCCCTGCCCAACATCCCAGAGCTGACCAGCATGTTAACATGGAGAGAGGCTTCATCTGTCCAGTCCACACAGATGTTGATCACCCCCCCGGTGGTCCGGAGATTGCTGCGTTTCAACTCACAGAGCACACAACTTGACTCATGGGCTGTCGTGGTCTCAGCAGCATTCCTCTGAGCTGCAGAGTTTGTCAATGGCAGTGCAGGGGAGACTGAAGTCGGCTTTCGCAGTAACACGGCAGGAGCCATTGATGGATTGCTACAACATGGCCCCTGACTAGTGACGTGAATCAGGCCAATCTTGAGAGACTGATGCCGTCGTCCCAGTGGTCAACAGGCAGCCGCAGCACATTGTGAAGAGAAGATGTGTCTGGTTCTTCTGGAGGGTTCAGCTGTAACTGCAGGCATCTTGTTACCTATATGTGTGCTGCTCCTATTTCCCTCAATCTTGCTTAAGGAGGTGAAGGGAGCGTATGAGACTTAGCAATGTTGCACACTTACACGCTTCTCAGACTGGATTAGAACCAATTCACACAGTCCTCTTTTTCCACCCCTCCATCTCTACTGGGAGAGGGGAAAGTGCCAGAGAGATTTCATGCCTGAGACAGAGGAGTTAGAGTTGTGTGTTCCCTATGGACAATCTTAACTAATACTCGCCTTCCAGCACACCTGAGAGCCTTCTAACCCACTGACGCACGCTGACAGCGTGAAAATGGGAATCTGCCAGCATAGCAGAGAGCCCACCATCGGCGAACCAGGCTAAATGCCTTCTCTGCTTTTTCCTCTTTCAGTGGAGCTTTTAAGAACGACAGCTCAGAACTAACACTATGTTAACCATACGTTTTATGGCAGGGTTTACACAGAGGTTCCAAAGGCCGGGTCAGATGCTTCAGTGTACACTTGGGTTTAGAGAAACTTCTTGACAAACTAGGTCCCTGGCACCTTTTGACATGGTTTGTAGAACGTCTGCAAGTACGCCTCCACATCTCGGATGAGCAGTCATGATTACAAGCTGGAGTAATGCTGTCATATTCCATTTACTGAACACAATGTGGCCATTGCCGCTGATCGAGAGCTACTCCATCCACGTCCATAAAGGCCAAGTAACCCCTCTTCTCACAGAAATAACCAAGCACAAAAGAACCGTTTGACAAAGAGGGAGAAAATGCAATCGATACAAAACGTCTCTGTAAAATGCTTCAAAGTCTGAGAGCACGGACAGAGCAGTCGCCAGGTCACAGTGTGCTGCTTTACCTTGTCTGTGTTCCAGTTGAGCTTTACAGGCCTCTTAATCCTTACAAAGCTCTCAAAAGGCAATGAAATATCATTTACAGTGGTAATTCAACATTTGCTCAACCAATAGCAGAGCTGTCCTTTTATTTCCACATCAGTTACTGTTCTTTAAAATAGTCATGTGGGGGCCACAATCATTTCCCAACACTGTACCAGTTGCTTATAAAGGACAATACATAGAAAACATACACATTTTCAAGATATTTTTTTAACTGGCAAAGTTAAAAGACCAAAAAAATGATTTGGTAATGAATCAGTCTTGTAGGCTTCATTCCTTTGAAAGATCGGGATTTTGGTGCAAATCAAACATTAAGCCATAGACTGGGTCCCAAATTTCATCACTTGGCACTGACCTGGATATTATTGATTTTCCATACCTGGGCTAAATCAGTAACAGTGAGCCAATAAGCATACAGCAAGCTTGAATCGTGATCTAATGGTGCCTGGGATTGGCTGTCCAACAATTTTACTGACATGTCATAGAAGCACACAGGACAAAAGACATTACACCCACAGACGAAGCTCATAGGAGTTGAATTTTGAGAGAATTAACGACAATTTGCATCTCAGGATTAAAAGCCATGGATCCACTTTGCCAGGTTCAATGCACGATGTAATTTATGCAAAAAGGACATTGCTGCCTGGGCAGGTAAAATGTCAAGTTTGATGAAACTCCAGAGTCGCTCTGAGTTAGAAGAACCAGAGACTTCATCTTCCTCTCAACATTCAAATCCACTTAATGTCAGAGAGCCTCCCTGACAGGGAATTTAGAAGTAAAAATTTCAGCCAACTTTAACATTTTTAAATTAAATTGAACTTTGCCGTGATTTGCATTGACTTCAACAGATAGAACTGACAGAGAAAATTGAGTCAGGTGACGTCAAACATCGTAAATCCGGCTCCTGCCAGAATCCATGCAAGAACATTTGAGAATATTGCATCATGTTTATAATTTCTTTTTAGAAAATGTTCAATTTATAAACATTTCCAGTATTTTCCCAATAATAATACTTTAAATAGACTGTTGTACCATTGTCGTACCAAATAGTTGAAAGTTATCCAGCATCATTTTGCCAAGAATACACGGCAGAACAAATGCATGTGATTTTTTTCCCACTGTCTACAGCTGTATGCTCAGGAGTTAGAGCTGAGTTTCCACGATTGAAAAATGCACTGTGTTCTCACAAACAGATGACACTGCAGATTATAAGCATTTGTGTAAAAGCTATCTCTTGGTTGGAAATGCTAATAGGCGTTGCACTGCAATCTATTTCAAAAGAAACTGCAAAAACACAACAAAAAGCCGTCCAGTTAATTTTCAGGCTGTATAATTTCCAAATCCCTCATTTGAAAGTGCTGCCATTTACATGCAAGAATTGTGCTGACAATATATAGCCTTTCCAAATTATCAACCATTAGCAATATCAGTGCTGAAAATAAAAATCCAGGCCATAAAATGACACCACTAGCCCACTTTGGAACTTGCTCCTTGACAACATTCCAAAAGGATATCAATTTGAGTATGTTTGTGTGTGTGTTGGGGACATAGAAAAAACAAGTTTTAGAAGCCAAGTAAATAATGGGCTACTTACCGCAACTTTGCTCCCAGTTATCTGCATGCAGCGATCAGCGGAGAAGGTTAATGTGCAAAAAGACACAAATAGCACAATTATTAGTAGGCTGCAGAGTCCTCTCCATTACACGTTGAGGCATTGGCGCAACTTGTGTGACATCAAACATCCTTCACACAATTACAGCACACACAATACAACAACATTTGTAAAAAACAGCCAACGAGAGAACTTTAATAATAATGACATCCTGAAGATTATGTCTGTTTTCGGCAGCTGCAATTTTTCAATTGTCAAATTCCTAATAAAACATTAAGAGAAGCAAGCTTGCGAAGTATGGAAACGCAAGGTATTATCAATACATGGCACCAGCATCTGTGGAAGTGATGAGTCAACATGCTTATAACCACACAAGAGACTTTATAAAACGATTGGGGTGAAATATGATTGTCCCTGTGACGGACTGACAAAGAGTCAAAGATTCATCCCAGTAGAGGAACTGAGGCTCGAGTGGACAAAGAGGCCACAGAGTGTCTTCTCGGGCTGAAATCAATCAGCTGCCATTAGCACTGGGCTTCAAGTGTCAAATTTGTGTGGCAGAACTACATTGAGCACACGCAGTCAGCGCGATTCTGAGAGTTTAACCTTGTTATCTGTCAATAGTGACAGGCAGCAGGAGTGTATTTTATTAGTGGCACTGTGGAGCTTGTTTCACAGGCGGAGGGCGTCTGTCAGCTGAGGAAATGTATTCTAATCTGTGACTGAGCTTCTTTTTGACGGAAGCATGTTTCCAAGGAAAATGCATTTGACTGCAGGAAGTTCCAGAACACTCTTCCTCGTCTTTTACCACTTCCAACCCCCCCTTCCCCCTCATTCTCTTCTAATCTACCATTCCATTTCTTTTATCGTCAGTTTCAAACTGCAGGTCTGTGGCGATGTGATGCTTGATTTCCCCCTCTCCATCCCTTTACCAGGAGTTTATGATCACCATAAAGTCTGTTTAACGCACGCCTCCACCTGACCACGCACATACTACTTTTGAATCATACCGTCTGTCCACATATTTCTTGCTCTCCACTGCAGCATGTCACTCTTTAAAAGGTCTTTGCATGCAGGGGACGTTTCTGTGTGATTCATTTGCACATTTATACATATTTTTTAAGTTTTTTGTAATAAGAACTTTGACACAGAAGCTGAATGGTGAATCTCTCAATGCAAAAAGCGATTTTTCTGAGCTTTTGTACCTTGAAGTAAGGAATTCAACCAATCGCTGTACAAAAGTATGTTAGGCTATTCAACAGCATAGCTCAGATGGATTGCCAGTTTATAGGATCCCAGTAGGGTCCTCTTTCTCCTCAGATGTGGCTCTAGCATTCCCACCAGGACTTCAAAGTGTCCCATCGACACTAAAGTATGTCAGGAGCCCGGGCTGTGGTGGAGCTTCAGCCCATTGTACGAGGCAGGGGAACTCTCCTCTTTCTCTACCTTGTAAAAAAGGAAATTCTTCTTTTGTCGAGTGAGGAGGAACTCGAGATCGTCTTCACTGCATGATACTGAAGTCATGATTTTCTTTCTGAGGAAAGAACTGGTTTAAAATTTGTTTTATTGAAAATGTGATGCAAGTTTTCTTTGCTGCTGGTTTGGCTAGTTTAATGGTAAAGAGTTAAGTACTTCCCATTATTCGTCTAGCCCCCCGGTGTGTAAAGACATGTGATTACTGCCGGCTAGAAACGTTTTAATGAGTTACACCGACAAATCAGAACACAGATATATTCCACAGATGCTGATGCCTGTAATTGCTCATACAAATATTAAAAAATCTGGTTTTAGAGCAGATTGACCAAAATAACAGACACCATCTTGAGGCTGCTCACACAGGCAGGGAAGAGCTTGAGGGGAACAGCACAGTTTCATTAACAAGCTTGTATGTTGAATACAACGTGACACCTTGTTCTCGAACAACTGCTATGAGGTATGACTACCAAGTTGTTGGGTAAATGGAGGTAATGTATTTCCATGCATTCAGGGTGTGTGTGAATGTGTAATGCTTTCCATGATTACAAATTCCCTAATGTGTCATGTGTAATTATTAGTCCAAAGGCTAGCCACCGTACCGTCAGTACAATTACTTCACCACTATATTTCTTTATTTCAACTCATCTAGAACTAAATTAAATATTTGTTATTTATAAGGGATAAATTGGAAAACATTATTAAGATGATTTAGATTTTTGGGAGCAGCAACGTTATGTTTACAGCAGCACTGTCACTTCAATATATAACAAAATAATATCAACACATTTTAAAATGTCCATAAAGTCTATTTAATAGAAAACTTGAGTGAAGTTGAATGAAGAACATCCGTGACTGCAGTTTCACTATGAAGGTAATGTTGCTAGAAGGGGGAAGCTGCTAGAAGAGTTCACAATTTTTTATTTAACTTGATCTCAATTTCCAATTATTAAACAAAAGAATTAGGCATATTGTGAAAAACATGCTGGGTTGAATGGGAGTTCATAATATTTGTATACATGGTTTTCTATAAATGTGATAAAGCATCATCTCTATTTGAAACTGAAGAAAAAAACCTTCACTTCACCCCGACTCCACCTCTGTGCTGTCCACTGTGTGTCTGACTGAGCAGAAGGCTACAGTCTGAACACAGAGGAGAAAATGGTAGAGAACATTCAGCATTCATATTGTTGCTGCTTTCTTTGGTTCAAGCCTTGTATCTCATTATGGTTTTAAAAACCCTGAGTGAATGCGAGACTCGTTCATCGTGTTCCAGAAATTGTTATGCGAAGTCTGTATTGCATATTTTTATTTCTCTATGTCAATAAAAAAAATGTATCAGTGGGTGCTAATAAATACTAATTATGAGTGTAATGATAAAGGGCCTTGAAAATCTGAGTAAGGTCAGGCCCCATTAGGAGAACAAGGTCATCATCTTTTCTCCTGCAGGTTAAGCCACATCACATTTAAACAAGAACATATGCACTCTCTGTAGTAAAAGCAGATGTCAGAAAAATGAGTGATTGTGTTAGTGGATAAGGAATTAGGCAGATTTAATGAGGTTGTCACACATTTACAGACAGAAAAAAAAACGAGAAATGAGGAGAGAGAGAAAGACAAGGATTCATGCAAAGCTGACGGTCAAGGACGTCCACAGACAGCGGGGCTGGATGCCATTGAAACACGGCTCATATTCAGATGAACAGGGTCAATGTTGAAGTCTCCCTTGAAAAGACATTCCATTTTGTGCTAGGGGTAATTTGCTAGTCTCCTGCTGAGGCACCTCGGTAGATTATGGGACTGTTCTCAATCTCGCCCTGTGATAGACCAATAGAGAGGTGGCAATTCACAAGGGAGAGGAAAAAGGCTTTGACTTTCATTTGAAGGATATATTTTACTAGAGTAAACAAAGTGATTACTACCCTTTTTTCATATTAGCTATCGATTGAAGTCAGATATGTTTATATAAGTACAGTGCTGAAGACCTTGTGGCATATCAACATGCATGAATGATGAATATACACATAAAAAGTTGAATATTCTGAAGGAACCATCAAGCACCTAAAGCTTTAAAATAAAATGTCCCTTAAAAAATAATTGTGTTTTCTTTCTTGTTGGGCACTAAAGCACAAGTTCAATTGAAAAGATCAGCAGAGCCAAACTAGAAAAATTGGACACCTTAATGGGGGATATTTCTTTTTACCCCAGTATGTACTGGTTTAAGAAAGGGTCTAGCTCTTGGAACAGCTGTACATGCCCCTTCTCCAGAGAGAATACACCTGCGGAGTCCAGTGCTTGTCTGAAAGCAGCTTAAGAAAACTGGGGACAATCATGAATTTCCTGCTTGTATTTGCAATGAAATATAAGTTTTCAAAAAGTGATGTTCCTGTAAGAGTAAGATCAAAAAATACAATCTCGACAGATGTTCTACTGGGATCCTCTAGAACAAAACAAAAAACAGAGAGAATTCTTCCAAAGCCCCAAACTGCAATCTCACAATGCTGCAGACGTCTTTGGTGGAAAAAGATTGAGTCAGATCAACAGTGAGAGTAACACAGCAAAACACGGACACACAAAAACCCATCACCATTTAATTATTAGACCTGAACAATATTAGGAAGAAAATTGTATTCATTATCTCTATCTTAAAAATCTATGGTTAATTTTGGATGTATCTTGCAGCCCTTCTTGTCAATATATTGTCAGAATATTTGCATACATTACATATACAAGTTTTATATAGTTAGTCTTTTCATTAATAGTTATTTATGATTGGGTTTGTCTACAATATCAAGCCTTATGCATATGGTAGGGGTTGATAATCACATCTTAGGAATCATTGAAATGTTTCTTTTAATATACATTGGTTGATATATATTAATAAGAAATAACATATATTTGTATTAGGTATCAGCCCATAAAAATCCATATTGGTGAGGCTGTGACTGCAGAGGACATTTGATAAGAGTGTCACATTAATATCAGTCTGACAAAAAGTCTAAGCTCAGTTGTCTTGATGTATTATCAGTTTGTATCATAATGTGTTGATGTACAAGTGTTCCAGTGTAACTGTATGTGTGCACTTGCTTGAATCTGTGTATGCAGATACATCATCACTGACGTTCAGCCGTCCCCCTCCTTCAGTCCTATTAAAAGTGATAGCAGGGAGCTGACAGACATCGCATATTGTCCTCCGTCCTTTGACTACACAGATTACGTTATTCATTTGAATAAAATATCGGCGCTAGCGAGGCATAATGGGCCCTGCGAGGAATTCAATCATTTCGGATAATCATCATTATCAATAATGCCAGTTAATTACCATAACAATGAGGAAGGTAATGAATGATGATGTCAAGAGAGCACTGCCCGGTTTGAGAAGCGGTGGGGACGGATATCACTTTCTTCTTCGGTGCAGATTTGAATTTTATCTGACAAGCGTGGCCATAACTTCAAAGGATGATTCAAGAATTCATCATACATTCATGGATTACAGTCAAAAAACCAAGCAGTACTTTTTATTGCTGATTTGGGATTTAAGTGATGATGTATCAAGTCCCTTTTTACACTACATGAATCAGCAGTGGGATCCTAATGTGTATTATTCTCAAGTCTGTCAAAAATCGAAGGGATCTTTAATTTGAATTAAACACAGGCTTATCTTTTGCTTATGCTAAACACTGCCTTATATTTTTGTGTTCCCCCTCTGTACCACTGCTGAACCAAAAGGTATATTAGTCTTTATTTAAACCCAAATCAAATGGACCACCACCGGGCATAAACACTCATGCATCACCACTGGACCAACAATCTTCATGCGAACACACAATCGAACAAGCAGTGACCATCCACCTGGATTTGAGCGAGTGAGTGACTACAATTTAAAGCCCTTAGAATGTGACAGAGGAGGAAAAACAACGAAGAAAAAATTAAAATCAAACTTGCAATCAAAGATATGGAGCTCGAGAGGTGAAGAGTGGAGCGTGAGACAATGACAGAAGTCAGGGTGTAAGGATGGAGAAGCAAGCAACACAGCACAGGATCAAGTTCAACTCTAAAGAGTCGAGTGGGGTGTCATGATGCTTCAACGCACCCACTACAATTAGACAGTACACTCCACATAACAATGATACAGCTCTCAGGTTAATTCTCTCACTTACGGATTTGGCAGTGGCGGAGATGTACTGGACCACCATCTCACGCTTGGTGCTTAAGTCTTTTCCACGCAGGGGCTGTTTTCGTTCCTCATTCAGGTTCATGTCCTCCTACACAAACACACACACAGCAAGAGATTTAATGCACAATAATAGTAGAAATTTTTTTTTAAGGGGTAAAGAATATCAATAAATGAAATTAATCAAATCGAATCTCAAGGAAAGATGATTTTCTTTAAAAAATGCCTGTTGTACTTTATTACACAATTAACATCACAAAGCATCGAAGGGAGGACAAAGTTGAAACCCGAAAGTTGGACCCGTGATATTTACAGCACAATAGTTTCCCTTTAGAAGAAGAAATGTTTCAGATTTTGCAATCAGATTATGTCCTTCTCCAATTGAATAAATTACTTTTGCATCCATGTTTTCGACGTGCAAGTCACAAGGTGCAGCAACAGGAAATAATGACAGTAATAATTAGTCTTTGAAACGAAGGCAGCTGCAAGGCTACCGTCATATAAACTGTGCACTCCGAATCTGAGCGAGCGAGCAGAATCAAACAACGCCGCTTCTATTGAGGGCATGCAATCACATCAGATGGGCTGAATAGGGGGTATCTTCATGTTATTGGGAGTATTATCTTTGTGCTACTTTAATTCGGCATCACAAAAGACGTCTTTCATGTGGGAGACATCAGGGGATGGAGCGAAGGCCGGACAGAGCACTAAAAGCTGGGGGAATGACATGATGATTAGAATGGAGGGGGATGTTTATCAGAAGCACTCTCTCACAAAGAGATGGCTCCAATGAACAGAGAGGAAAAAACATCCTCCTCGAGGTTTCAGGCTGTTGAACCTCAAGTTGTGGAGCCATGCTGCCCTCTGCTGGGAGGCGGGGGGGCGAATCCCACATCCTCAGGTTTGGATGATCGGATTTTGCAGCGACCAAGTTAATGCGAAAATTACAAATTAAGCATGTCACTTCGAAGTTAGAACACTGAATTATGTAACGGCTTGAATATCTTAACCACAAGTAATCTAATTCGATTTGATTGTGCTTCATTTGTCAGTGAGGCTCGGGCAGGAATCCCATCCAGGGCATCATGACCTAAATTCCTTCAACTACATTTCCTCTAGTAGTAAATACCCTCGGAGCTTAAAAACTATTAACATCCCTTTTGTAGAACAGGGAGAGCAAGACTAAAACTTCTACAATTGGCAGGTTTTTCACCCAAGGAAACCGGCAGGCATTTTAATTAATCTTTGAACCCTGCTAATTTATCTGCTTAATTGGCATTCAATAAACGAGGCAAAATGTGTCAGGGTGAGTGTGCTGCGGAGGGGTAGGAGGAGAGGGCCTGCGGGATGCTTGCCAAGGGGGCGAACTGCAGGAATGAGCCCTCCATGTTTAGTTTCTAAAATGATTAATGCTCTTTTATTAAATATACACTCTCGGGCTTCATAAAAGAGTCCCAGGATATCTTCCACTGCGCTGCTGGTGTAACTGAAATGAGGAGATCCGAGTTTGTATCAATTGACTGTGGAATCGGCAAGGAATATCCTCTTGAACATTTTGTCTCAAGTTGGGCTTAAAACCCGCAGCTAGGAATTATCCAGCACAAAATATTCTCCCCTGGCTGTCTTATATGATTTTATCTGATTCAGGAACATGGTCTCTCCCAGTGGACTGCTGTTACTGCATATATACACACACAGCCCAGTCCCCAGTAGTAAGACAGTGACACATTATGTTCACTCTTTTGGCTCTGCACTCCAGCACACCGGATTTCAAATGAAACAATTGCTTGAGGTTAATGAGCTGACTTTCAGCTTTAATGGTATTTGATGGTGTCCACATCCCCACTGGTTGAGCAGACTTGTAATCAGAGCAGACGACCGAGGAGGTGTTGAAAGCCAAACGGTGTAATGCTCCCGACCGGCCAAGTCAGGCACCTAAAATCCGACTGAGCAGGTGTTCCAACTCCCAGAAGAGCAAACTTATAAAGATGCAGTAAGTGAAGAAGGCTGCATCACAAACCTGCTAGCCCTCAGTCCACATATAAGTAAGCTAAATTATTAAAACAATTAACAATAAATATGTTGACTTACGCTTTTAATTAGACCAATACATTTTATTCAACCAAATTTCAAGGACGGTGGATCAAAAGTGCAACAATTTAATTAATTTATTGATGTAGAATTAACCATCCTCAAATTAAAACTGGAATTTAGCAATTTACTTTAAAGAAAATGTTTCCTCCAGTGACTTCAGAAAGTTCAGAGTCAAAGCAACAAAACTGTGCCACCGTCCTCTTACTTTGAGACTACCCTGTAGATAAAACATATAGCACTGGAAGGAAATTCAAAGTCCCCGCAGCACGAAGAGGCTGCAAATACCCCCCCCCTCATCCACACAGCCACAGGCTTCACACCAAAGAAAAGAGCAATTAATGGCCACCATCAAATGTGTCTGTAGGTGAAATAAATATGAAGAGTCCGTGCCATGGGGAAAAGCGGATCTAAGAAAAATAGAAG
Source organism: Pseudopleuronectes americanus (assembly GCA_038501795.1). Classification (NCBI taxonomy): domain Eukaryota; kingdom Metazoa; phylum Chordata; class Actinopteri; order Pleuronectiformes; family Pleuronectidae; genus Pseudopleuronectes; species Pseudopleuronectes americanus. Next base: position 18,503,809 of record CM076723.1, read on the forward strand.
ACATATAAAAATGTTTTGCCTCAACTGTGACAAATCGATTATTTTACCCTCGAGCCTGATCCATGAATGTGTCAGGGCACACACAGTAACTCTCTGTGGACTGGTTTTAATGTCCTGGGGTAGGGTGTAACTGCTGAGGGATCACACAGGAGCTTATTAGGAGGAGTGACAATGGCGTATATCGAGGCACATAAAACCTCAAAATAGCTACAGCAGCACTGCAACGTGACATTCTTCTTTCAACCCGGTCCTCTGTCTACTGCAAGCACCTCCAATCCATACACCACTCCTGACAACGAGGGGGACATTCTCCACAGAGCGGGAAGAGAAACACGCGGGCTCTGGTATCAAATCAATCCTAATAAGGATGCTCCTGGAGGTTTTCATGCTGACGGACAAGTGCAACTATCATCAGGGTAATAATGTCATTACGTCTGCTAATGGCCAGCTCAGGGGACTTAAGTGCCAATATGCAGCATCCATTGACACAAATTCGTGGCAGGAGGAGGGAGACTTTCAGAATGGCCGTCTTCACAAAAACATCCACAGCAGCTTTTTTCCTGTAATGACCCTTCTTCACATAATTAAGTGTTGAAGTTATGAGGAAAGAGGTTTGTGACACATCGGGATGTATTGTGGAGCGCTGATGAAATGAGTTCACACGCTACTGTGGTAAACCTCTCGGATCGGGGGGGGGTCTGCTCCTGCAACACAGCTGCCTCCTGAGTGAGATGCAAATACTGGACACCGGTGGACTTGTTGCAGGACACACGGGGCAAAGTCCAGTGTAAAGGCAGTGCTGAGAGTAAATGTTTTTTTCCACATTCCTTGTAATCCTCCCTGTAGTTTTATGAACTTACTCCTGCTCTCCACGATTAGCTTCAAAAAGTCTGGTAAAGAGTTCATTTGCTTTTTCCTCCCCACTGACTGAGGGAGTCTCCAGTGGGGACCCTTTGATCCACCAGAACCCTTTGATGACCTTTCAGTAATAGGCTGTGTGCTATTCAGGCTTTGAGATACACAGCGCAACGTGTAAACCACTTTCCGGAGAAAAAAAACATTCTCACTTTCCCCCCAAGTCGTTAATGCACAGTCGGTGGTCTCACTAATATGGCAGTGGGTCATCCCTTCATTTGAAGCTAGCCAGACATCTAAGACTGTGGCATGTAGCGCCATAAAAACAATCAATAACAGAATGGAGGCAAGACAAAAAGAGAGCAACTAAAATGTTTGTGTGTGTGTGTGTGTGTGTGTGTGTGTGTGTGTGTGTGTGTGTGTGTGTGTGTGTGTGTGTGTGTGTGTGTGTGTGTGTGTGTGTGTGTGTGTGTGTGTGTGTGTGTGTGTGTGTGTGTGTGTGTGTGTGTGTGTGTGTGTGTGTGTGTGACAGAGAAGACAGATGCTGAAGAGAAGCTGCTAGCATCAAAAGAAACAACCACTAACTTTTCCATTTCTGCTACATCAAAGCAGGAAAGTTTACCATCTATTACAGTGTGGTTTACAGTCCCAGCAGGGCTGGCTTCAAAAGCACACCAGTAAATAATGCTTTTTTCTTTTGGATTCCACTGCTACAATTATACACCCCGACCCAAAGTGTCAAGGTCTGTCAGGTGTCACACCGTGTGTTGTCTTCTGTGTCGTCTGTCACCGAGCGAGATGAAGCCTAGGTTTAATGTCACGCCGCTGTGAGCACAAACACAGTAATTGAGAGGTGAACTGAGCGACAGGGATGAGCACCCAGGCAAGAAAACACTAAGCAGTCGCCTGATGAAAACCACGAGCCCTGGTCGCTTTTCTCTGGCCCTGGCAAAGAATACCATTGTATGTTGGAAAAAGGAAGGGCAGGCACTGCACCACTCACACACACACACACACACACACACACACACACCCACACACACTCAGAGACATTATCCACAATAGTGCACACAACCTATGCAATGAAGCCAGAGTAATTCGGCTCCCCACTTCAAAGAGATGAGCTGAAAGCTTTTTGTTAGATTTCAATCCTGCAGTACATAAGGGCAAAAACGCATTTCAATGGAGAAAATCACAAGTGTGACAGAGCTTTGACCCCACAGATGAGTGTGAATTGAAATCCAAAGTTGGGGCGTTTTACTGACTGTGGCCCTTCACAACAAAAGCTTCACATCTGAATGTATAATGTTTTTTATCAATACGATAAACACAGGTAAAGATTTGTCTTTAATTCAACCTCTAACATGGCATTTAAAAAATATGTCTTAACCCTGGACCTCTAGACATTTTCTGATGTCCCATTAACATTTTGGAATAATTAGATTAATATCATAAACATGCAATGACTAGTTGGTTCTGTAAAGTGGTCTGGATCAGCCGAACTGCAGTCAACTATTGGGGCTTTGGTCGCTCTGGTTTCAGATCTAATCCTGTGATAAATTGGTAAAATATGACTCATTAAAGCTGGAAACCATTGGTATAATTTCTTCAGGGCACATTATTTTGTGGGTGAAAAAAATATAATAATGTTATCATCATATTTCTTTCCATCCCTGCAAAGCTATGCATACAAAACCAAAAAAATCTTATCAGCAGTAAAACAAGAACACGTGAGATCTATTGGTGTTAGTTCACATAAAGGAACTTTTCTAACTTTGCTTTGTGCCTCGTCAAACTCCTTCACCTACATTCACAGAAGCAGCTCTGTTTCTGTACATAGATTTATGAATTAATTTTAAGATTTCATAATGGAATACCGATCATTTATTTTTCTTTGGCAGATTTAATAAAGCTGTTGTTGAGTGCTAAATAAATATTTAGCTCACCATCATCTTCTCAAAGAGGTCGATGATCTCCTTCTCCGAGAGGTTCATGGAGCGGTCGTCAAACAGCGGCTGAGGAACGGGCATCTCAGTCAGGATGGAGAGTGGGTCTGTTGGGTGCTGTATGAGGAGCTTCTCCTTCTTATTCCCCGTTTTCCTGAAACTGGTGATACGATCACGCTGAAAGAAAAAAAGAGTGTGTGAGATATTAACAATTTGCCACTGATGAAAAGCCTGTTCAGAACATGTCAAGTATAAATGTAACTGCTTGTAATCACTGCTGATTTTGAACTGAAGGAAATACAGATGTTTGAAAAAGGGAAATATTGGTTTAATCTGCTTGTAGCAGAAATTTCACACATTTAAGAGTTGTTTATCAGAGGACACACACACAGCTCACTGCAGTACTCAGCAAACAGGATCTTCTGATGGCAAGGTCATCAGAGAACTCAGTTTTATAAGGATAAAAATGCCCTGAACTCTGTGAGGTTGACAGTTCCATGTCTGTTGCACGGCTCACCACACCCAGCAGGTACAACTGACCATTCAGGGTGTGGACAGACCTAGGACCAACCACTAGATGACAGTGCAAGCATCTTATCAACCCTTGGTGTGGCTACTTCATAAAAACACACATGTTATAAAGGGTCCTTAGGTTTGGACCATGAGGATGAAATAAAACACCAGAAAATACAATTCTTAGAACAACCCAAACAAATGGTATTAGGTTAATGTGTTAGGTTTGTGCAGGTGTAGTGATAAGTCAGGCCTCAATGAGAGGGTTTCACTCTGATGCATGAGGTGTTTTTCATTACGTGGAAAGCCACTCTTGGTGATTGGCTATGAGATGACATGTACATCCAATCCATCCAATGATTGTTAGGCTATTTGATATTAGACCTTGTTGGACTGAAAAACAAATACCTAAAACAATAAAAAAGAAAACTATGGCATGTTAATGCAGTAAATGAAACCTTTATAATCTGATTGAATTTAAAACTTTTTTAAATGGTAAATGGATGGATTTGCATTTATATAGCGCTTTTCTAGTCTTGATGACCACTCAAAGCGCTTTACATTACAGTTTCACATTCACCCATTCACACACACATTCATACAGTGCATCTATCCCAGCACTTTGTTATTCTAAGGGGGGGCCATTCGGGGTTCAGCATCTTGCCCAAGGACACTTCGGCATGCAGATGGTTCAGACTGGGAATCGAACCGCCAACCTTCAGGTTGGAGGACGACCACTCTACCCCTCAGCCACAGCCGCCCTGTAAATGCTTTCATAAAATAAAATGTACAAAATATAAAGAGTTATTCTTGTGTAAATCAAATAAATCCACTAAGGAATACGCATAGTTTTTGTTTTTTTGACATTTTGTAACGCAAGAAGTTTTATATCAAACCTTTACTTACCGTCACACCCAAATGACAACCTGTTTTGTGTTCATGTCATTAAAACACATTAAACATTGAATATTTTACTGTTGTTACATCATTGAGACTCAATTATCCTCAGACTCATTAGTTGACACTGATGATGCAGTAAAGTTTAGTGTGAAAGCCAAAAAGTACATGGACGGCATGCAACTAAATGATGTTAGATACATTTGGTGAAATGGAACGGAGAAGCCATGCTGCATGAATGAACACATAGTAGTGAAATTAAAAGAAAATGATGATAACACACATGATGGCACGACTGCCAGTTGAGTGAAATATTACTGGATGGATCAAATATACTAAGGCAAAACACGTAATTCCTGATAGATAAAATTCAAAATTGACATTTCTTTGTAGACCCTTAAATTTATGTAATACAGTGTCAAACTGCTTATTTGTTAAAGGGTATTTTAAAGGCCCTGCAGATCGGCTCATCTAATCATAGTCCTACATATAACTTTATATGAAAGGATCTATAAACTGCTTACAAAAGTCTTGATGCTATGTTCTAAGTTCTGTTCATAATGAAAACTTTAGGCTTACAGACTTTAGTGCTGCTGATAAAAACCCCATGAAACATTGTGTTTTATTTACACTGTATTATGGAGTGATGTCACACAACGAGGTGAGATTAAGCAGTTTCTGTTCAGTACAGTAACAAAAGGTCACATTGTATATATAAGCTGTCCTGAATTTTTCCCGCTTCAGTTAAATATTAATTAATTGTTTTGCTTTTTGCACATCGGACCCATCCACATATTTCAGTCTAAAGTCTCATGCAGCCAAAACAGAACGTGAGATGATGTAAAACGAAACTATAAGCACACCAAAATGAAACCAAGCACCTTACCATATCATCAGCCAATGTTTTTATGTGTATGTTCTGTTGGAGGGAGGGAAGAGTGTGAAAAACAAGATCCAACAGAAAATGACAAACACCCACAAAGAGCACAGCATGTAGCCCATCACAATGCACTCACATGTGCAGTGTCCTCTGGTTTCTGTGTCTCATTAATCTGGCAGAAGACAAATCTTCTTTCCAACGATAAATATATTTGTATAATTAGTGGTACATAATGGATATGGGTGTTTAATGTCTAGCCAGTATTCATTATCTGCTTTTTTTGTAGATTTTAATAATGATATGTGGATATTCTAGACACTGTACATGTGAAGGACGTGACAATAAGTAATGCTCCCATAAAGAGCGTTTTATTGTGTGTAAGCTTTAAGTGTGAGTTCAAGAGTGAAACACCCCAAGAACACACACTTTAATATAAAAATAAAATATATATCATGAAATGAGATGCATTATAAAACTTGTAATGCACACGCCTGTTTAAAAGACCCACTGATAAAAATCTTACAAAGTTTTGTGTATACTAAAAAACTAACAATTACAAGGTAATTCATTACAAAACCAAAGAATTGTTTTATCTCTGGAAGGTGTTTTAAAGAGCATCTCTTGAAGTGACAGTGGCCCGATTCCTCGATGTTAAATTGTATGATATCGTCCATTCAAAGACATTCCAAACGTTTCAAATATCTGTGTTCCAAAGAGCTAAAATTAAGAAAAATGAAATCCAGAAACGTCTCTCTACTGCAGATGCTCTTCTTTATCTCAGACAAAATAAGACGGAGCCACCGCCAGCCGCTTGTGGCTCGGCGAGGGACAGCCATTTGATGCACACCTCAAATGGGAAGCAGTAGCGGCACTGCCATATGCCGTGGCGCTAGACTATGAAGTACTAATGAGTAGGGCGATGTGGGGTGGGGACGGCCATAAAGTCTGCCTCCAGCCGCGGATTTCTCCACTGTTCTAATCAGGAAACTACTAATGCCGGGGCGAGCAAACAGACTGACTCGAACCTGTACCTCCCTCTGTGCGTCTTTATCAGCCGTCGCTCTGGGCAACACTGAGCAGACACTCAAACTGCCAAATCTATCACGAGTTTCTTCGGCAACAACCGATCAACAGTTGCAGGCTGCGAACCACAGAGAATAGAGGTTCGGTCACCATGAGCAGGCTTTATGTGCTGGCTATAACAAATAGGTCCTTTAAATTAGACGTCTGTCTGGGATGACCACGCATTCACTTCTTCATCTGCAGCCTTCAACACGGCTGCTTCATGTCTTCCAGCATCTCTAAAGCTGAGAATTTGACCCGAGCAACAACTTTTTCCCCTTTTTATCTCAGATCGTATGTGTCATTAAGCCCAGCATTCTCTAGCAGTCTAAAACTGCGTGAAATAATAGCTAATTTTCAAATGGAGTGCTTAAACATTTTCTAATCAATTTAACAACAATCAAACCACTGTTTGGTTAATTGCCTTGACTTGAGGGCCTTTCCTTGCCCATTATCTTGGCAACATCGCAACAATGCAATTTACCATCTAACAATTAAGCTTGCATGTCCTCTGGGCTTCTCCCGCTTATTAAAGTAAACTTTTTCATCATAATAAATGTTTATTACCAGCCACATATTCCTCTAAATAATCAAATTAGCTCTGGGTCCCTCCTTAATCAAATATGATTATGACTCCATGCAGATCTTTAAAAATGAAAACACAAAGCAATATTTCAAAACTTGAGAGTCAGTTTGGGGACACAAAACCATACCAGTATGCATATTTTACACAATAACTTAAAATTAATATCACACCGTACAACTACTTTAACTCGTGTGGAGACGTATCCTTCCACCGCTGTGTTTTATTACAAAAAGCCACCAGGTGGCATATGAAATAAATTCTCACTGACCAACTTAGTATCACACTGGGTACCATCGCACATGTTTTTAAATAGAAATGCGTGTTATACACAACTAATTTAACTAGGCCATCTGTATGATGTCATTTTAACTCACTCAGTGAAACCCTCGCTATAAAAATCAGTAGTCAACATGCCTCTGTAAAACGAGTTTAAACAAAATTAGGTTTTACTTTAATTAGTTCTAATAATAACAAAGGATTACTGGGAGCCTGCCGTTGTTGGCAGTGAAGACTGAAATGCAATGTACTGCTGATTGTACTTGGCAACTTCATCAAACTACCTTTACTCTCCAGTTAAATCCGCTGCTCAGTTCAGCTACAGGCGAAATTCTTTCGTGAAGGACAAACAAATTCCAAATAGAGAGAAAAGCATTCAGAAATTTGGGAAGAATTTAAAAATACGCCTCATTCGCATGTTAGTACACTCGAGCTGGGTTTTCAAAGTGGGAATTCTGTGTTCTCGCAAAGTGTCTGTTGCTTATACAATTATGAGCAAGTAAAACTTGACTACTGCAGTTAAAATTAACACTCAACAAGGATTACAAATCTGCTGTCGGATAAAAGGGCCAAGATTCACTGAAAAGGAAAATAGTTCTGTTATAAAATAACTCACCAGTACAGACAAAAACATGTGCTGTAAATACACTCATTGTATTTTTGTGCAGTTAAATAAAATGTGCTTTAAAATTACATGAATTCCCCTTTAGCACAGTAAATGCAGGAAAAAATAAAAGATGCAGTGACACATGCACTAATCACAATGCAGCTTAAACTGTCAGAACATGTTTTAATCGGGCTAGATATTTATCTGTCAGCAGAACAGACAGCAGGGAGGATGAATCACAATGCAAAGGAATAACTGTCACAAAACTCAGAGCACATAAAGTCAAAGGACACAAATGACAACAAGTGAATCTCACGCACAGCAACAATAGGGCATGTGCACCGTCTGTAGGAGTGACTGCTGATGTGTCTGTGCCTATTATCAAATCACAGACCACAAAAATATATTTTGTCCTGTTCTGAATGTCAGTATAAAGGGCGTCTACATTTGGGTTATTACCAATAGGGTGCACCAGAGCTCCTATTAAGAACAAGGCCAGATAAACAGATTTAAAAACAGAGGCTTTAATTATTAAACCTTTATCCAAAAATACTGTACGCACTATTTAAATAAGGAAATCCATAAACTGAACCGAGCACCACCAAGATTCTACTGTGCAAAACAAACCAGTAATTGACAGGCCCTGAGGCCGCAGCACTACTTTCCTCAGGTTACATTAGAGACTCATGTTTGCCAGTCATAGCCATAAACTTCAAAATTAGATAATTTGTCTAAGTGTAATCAAATCAGATTCAGCATTGCCAATATCATGCTCAGTTCTGGGGGAATGGAATCAGGCAGCAACAAATACCATCTGAGTAACTGAATTAGACATAGTCCAAACAAATCAATTTTTCTAAATTAGTCTTGTTAAGAGAGTCTCCTCAATGGCATTTGTAAAGTCAAAGCGGTAAGCACACAACACAGCCCTCACTATTGCAATAAGATTTATGAAAGCATGAAAGTAACATTTATCTTTCCTGATAAAATCTATCCAATTAATCTTTGTGTTTGCACTGTGAGGATGCCCTTTTCAAGCAGAGGCCATAAGAAAAGCTAAGAGCCATTTCCACCTCACAGTTCATGCAACTTTCCAAACTATATCTGGGGAGCAATTATCCATACAAAAAATATTACTATCAAAACTCACTTCAGTAAGCAAAAAAGTAAAGGTAAAATTGCCCTCTCCTGGTGTTTTCCTCTACAATATGCAAATAATTCTTTCTGAACATTTAAATGATAGCAAACATCTGGTTTCTTGTGTACTCCAGCCCTGAGTCTCATCTTTATTCAAATGCTGGTATCTATAGATGTTTCCGTCTCTCCAGCCCTGTGGCCTGCACCACACAGCTTCACTAAGGTCTCTGAACAACTTTGCAGAGTAAATACCACAACAGATCTTTTTCTGTCAGTCATTTTTTCACAGATTTGTGATGAGTTTGACTGATTTACAAAGCCAATTCATTCCTCATGTAAATTGATGTAAGAAGATTTATTTATATTTGCATGGTAGCGACGCAATTCATCTGTCAAATATGAGGTTGTGTGTATTGGACCGTCACATAATGAGTAACTGATTAATAAAAAATCTGATTGATCAACATTAAGCAGCACAGTTATTGTGGTCTAAAGCTTTACTGATTCGTAAACTGAAAACTTTATGAGGGTAAAGTGAAGTGGACCAAATCAGAATTGACAACGTCAGATTAATTTCTCTCACTGGAAAAACAGAGTCACGTTTGAGTCTCATCTGTATTCTCTCCTGGGCTATGAAAATAGTCATATCCATACCATACCATACCATACCTGTGTGTGAGTAACTTTCAACAATGGGAGTAAAGGTGAGAGGAGCAATGGAAATATAACAAGCACACGCACGAGGAAACACCAGAAGACACAGGTTCTTCTCAAGGTGAACGAAAATCTTGAATTAACTTGCAACACAACAACACATTGGTCCTCGCTGCAAACTGGATTGGGATTAATTTCCTCAAACACAGAATTTTGGTTGTTATTCTACAAAAAATAATTAAATCTTAACAGATGCAGTAACGACTCACTTCTTACACATCATTTTTGTGATATTTTCAGTTGTTTAATTCCCCCAAAGTTCCAAAAACAGAGCCAGCAATTAAAACAAAAGAGAAAAACAAATGAAGAATGCACTCGATTTCGGCGAGAGCTGAAGTGCCTTTAAAGGGCATGAGTGCTGTTGTGTTGGCCTTATTATTTCAGGAAAGTGCTGGTACAGTTTACTCTTTCCTAAAACAGCATCTATTGAAAGGGGAAAGCACACAAGAGCCAGCACAGCTAAGATCTGAATGGCTCCACGCTGGACGGCCTGACAACGTGACTGCAGAGCAGCACAGCTCTGCCCTCAGGTTATCTCGCTCTCGGTTGAAAGCAACTTTCTAGTACTGTCCCCTTGAGGGTTGGCATGATATGAAGCCAAGACAAGAGTTGAGGATTTACAGGAAAGGGCACCAATGTCAGTGTTTCTAAAATTCTCTTGAAATGTAATTTGCATTTTACAGAAGAACATACTGAAATAAATATGATGTAGCAGAGATCTACAGGAACTTTGGAATAAAATTTAGAGCCGAGCGATGTGGCTAGAGATAAAATGTTGATTTCAGCCTGTATAAATAATTATCAGGATGAATTATTTCTTCTTTTTTATTGCCAGGATGTGGTTGTTGCTTTAAAATCGTCTTTATGAGCAGAGAATGAAAAACTCTTTTCAAACAGCAAAACATTCTATAAATCTCTACATTTTAAATCGTTTTGTCTATGGCTGTTGATGAAGGTTAAATTGAGATATTTATATTTTGTTTTATTGCCAAGCACAAATACAGTTATTATTCAGGCTTATTTGAACTGGAATTTTGGATTAAGGCAGTCATTACACCTGCTAGCCAATGTTGTCGTTAATTGCCGCCATGTGCAGAATGATATGACCTTGTGACCTTGTTATGTTATCTGACGGCTGTTTGCTTGGTGCTGGCTCATGAAACTGTGTACAGCTAGAATGTTCTAAAATAATCCAATCACAATGCCCTTGTATCTGATACAGTTGTGATTAGGCCTGCCTTTTTTCACTGACATGCATCAGGCAGTGCATCAAGTGCAGCAGCCAGTGAGTTTCATGCTGCATTAAACTCTTTCAGTCTGACCCGTATCACACGAAGAGACGTATTCAACAAATCATTTGATTTAATTGTTCATCTCTCAAATTTAATTAGCTAAATTGAATGTCTTTGTTTGTGGGCTACAACTCAAACCACATTAAACACACTACTTCACAACTGATACACCCATAAAAGAAGTGTGAAGAGTCAGACAGCTGACTCACAACTCAGCAGAAATATGATTTCTCACTTGCTTACACTGAGAAACGTAAATTTAGATAAACGTACAAAATTTGCTGAGACATCTCTCAGCAAATTTAGCAAGAAAGAAAAATCCTCCATCACAATCATTTAATGTCATCCGAGTGAGAGAGCAGCTTCAGCCTGACCTACATGTGACTCAGTAGCTCAGTCAAAACAGAAACACAGACGACCAGGCATCCACCTAAACTAAGAACGAGACTTGACTGCACCGATTCATCCTGTGTTATCTCTCAAGGAGGCTTTTCAATATGCAACTGAGGCCATGTTCCATTCTCTATAGCTAATGTAAAGAGCGGCTCTGAGAGTGAAACTGAGCGGTGAGTCTGTTGGTTTCTTCCACTGTGTGACTAAAGCATTCTTCACCACTTCCTCTCGCTCCTACTTCCTGAATGCCATCATTAAAAACGCTCACATGCGGTCTGCTTCCTGCAGTTTCTCACACATCTCCCCGACGCAGACGCGGTAACATTCTCTCACAATGTAAAGGCGGAGAAAATAAAAGATAATCAAAGCAGCACGAGAAGTAATGGTGGAGCTCCAAATCACAAATCCTGTATAGATCGACCCAACAGGCACTACAGGAACTACAGGAGAGCCTCAAGTGTGTGACAAGATGACAACTTGTATTAACTGGGTGATAACAGGACCTCAAATGATCCTGGAGGCTTCCCTAAAGCGTGTGTATCAAAGTGTCAAGCGCCTCAAATGCCAAAGCTTTCAACAGCAGCAGCAAAGCAAACCATTCAATATGATCCCCAACGTGACACTGTTCAAACTGGCAAGCGCATGAAGGTTAACTACGTCGTTGCGTTAAATCAGACACAAATGTTTCCTGTTTAAACATCTGGGTTCTCGGCTGAGATGCACTGTCGCTGTGTGTGATGTGGATTTAGTCTCATCAAAAATGAAAAAAGATAAATGGATTGTTCTCCGGTGAAGTACTTAATTACTTGTTACTGGTTTATGTCAACCTGATCACAGGGTGTAATGGACCTGCAATTTCCAGCTTTCACTCAAGAATCTCAGGTCTGATCCCCAATGACACAGTTTGCGTTAAATATTTATAGGGGCCTTGAAATATTCTGTAAAAATCCACGATATTAAACAGATTGACCTGACAAAGTAAAAATAACTGCATGTCTAGGAATCTTAAAGGTTACCAGAATGTACTCTCATCTGAGGCCTTCACTTATTTAAACTCAGTACAGGTGGAATATCGCCTGTATTTGATTAGATTTATTTATTAACATGTTCGAAATTATATTTTCTTTAAATAATGAATTAGGTAATGCTAACAGTAAGCTACTTCACTGACATATAAATGCTATAAATACTCTCCTCGGTTTCCGGGTCAGACTGCCCACTGCTCTGACGTCACTGAGTGAGCTGCTAACAGCGATGCTAACGCTAACGTGTCACTATGTGGCCGCAGGGGCATAATGATATGATGAAGTCACCACAGTCTCTGATGCGCTGCTGTCACTGTGTCCTCTGAATGTATGTTTTACTCTTCATCCTGTTCATGAAGACAGGTCATTACAAACAGATGCTTCATGATATATAATGTTTCATTTATTCTGTGGGGACACCACATCTCACAGTGTGTGGCCATTGTGCTATGTACTGTTAATAGTATTTTATTTTACCCTATTTATTCAAATCCTTATAGTATCTATAGTTTGTTTAGAAGGTTTTATTCCTTATTCCATTCTAATGAGCATCTACATAATGGCTTTCAACTGAATTTATTTATACGGTTGAATAAAGTTATCTTATCTTACCTTATCTTATGGTATCTTATTCATTCGAGTGTGTGTATCAAAGGGTGAATGAAAAATGATAGAAGGATTATATATGCATAGCTATAGTATAATATATATGTAAGATTAACTTTAAAATATTAAAATACGCTTAATGATAATAACCAAAAAATGATTACCTTTATACTTTTAAACTTAGTTTATATACGAGCCATTTAGCCAATTATCCGTTTGATTCATTCTGAAAATATTTGTCCTCAATATCAATATCATATGTATAAAACATTCATCATAACAAGAGGTAATAGAGACACTGACAATCCTCTTTAAAAACCATGATGCATCTCTCTGATCCTCATTTTTCATAGGTTAACAAACAATAAAGAAACCCTCTTCTGAAGTGCCAGGCTCACCAGTTCTGTAGCTTATAGTCAAAACAGAAAGAAAGAAGTGAGAATAGTTTTCAACTCAGAGCTAATGTGTATCCTGAGAATCACTTCCAACTTCCTCCACAACTTGTTTCTTAAACAGTTTTGTTATCTTTTGACAAGAAGACAAATCTGTTTTAAAACCTACCATCTCTCCCAACTATCTGCAGTGTGTGTGTACAATTACAGTGAAAAGGTGCTGGGTTGAAGAGAGGACACTGATCTCAGTTGTAAATTAGCCACCAGTTCTCTGTCTCCTTCTCACTTGAACAAATGACCTTTGAGATACGGATCAGCTTTAGTCCTTTTGTAAACATAATAGAGCAGAGCAGACGGCCACTGCCTGTCGTAAGTAAACATCACGGATCAGTCACTTGACTGACTGTTCCCATTACACAATGAAATGACCCAACCAAACACACTGGGAGGAATGGTACCTTTGTATTGGAGCTGAAAATTGCACGTTTAAACTACATTCATTATAGTACTTCAATAAAAATGTATGTAATTAAAGCATTTAATGAATAGATTGTGTGCTTTAGCTCTTTCAAAAACATTCACTTGAAAATAACTGATGTATCACAAATTCCTGCTCTCTGATTCAGTCATTCATCACTGGCACTAAACTATGACACAACTCTAAACACGTTGCAAAGCTGTTTAACAATAACATTCCTCCTCACATGATACAGATCCGTGGATGAAGGTGCGCCGATACATACTTATGAGATGTTAAATTCAAAGAGTGTTGCATTGGAAAATGTAATCACATTTGATAATAAATCTGCCAAACATAATGGGTGTTTGGCTTGAGTCGAGGTTTCTGCAGATGATGAAATCACTGTAATTATTATTGTGAAATCACAAAGTCTGCAACACTAATGCAATCAACAAATGTTCTAATAAATAGGTTCACAATAAATGAGTGTTTTAAAACTTCAGTTGTCGGTTAAAGGCTTGTTCACAGTCATCTTTAAAATTACATATATATATATATATATATATATATATATATAGGCCAAAATCATAACAAAGAGTCCACAGTCTGTGTTGAGAAGTCACATGGTTATTTTAAGGATACACTGGGATGACTTTACCCGCTTGCTGCTCTATATGATGTCATCATTTACTCTGGTATGCAGAGGGGTAATATTTCTCCCTTTCTGCCAAACCAGCTCCACAGAATTCCTTTAAAAGGACTTCATCAGCCTGTTTTATAGCATGTCATGATGTTGGAAGTTCCAGTAAAGAACATTATCACAGAGTACCGTGCACAAAACAACCGAGAAGTTTTTTACATAAGCTCTCTCACGGAACACTGTGGGGTTATTCTTATGTCCTTGGCTGCGTTGAGTATCTACATCCTGGGCCTTAAGCCCAAATGGTGTTGCTGTGATGTAATCAAGCCCATTGACTTGTTAAACAAACACACAGCTTTCAGTGTTTCTCCTCTAAAGACTGGTTTGCTTTAGCTGAGACCAAACTGTACCAGTGACTGCCACTTTCCTTGGGAGCCGAGCAAATGGCATCGTTGTTATTAGCCGACCTGAGTGTGAAAAAGCAGAGACTACATGTGGTTTTATTCCGCCTGTAATAGATATTACCCCCAACCTTTTGCCTGGACAACATTTACACAATCTACACTGCATGTCAGGAATGTAGCCCATAGCCCTGCACAGAGGGTAAATTGTTTATAGTTAATTATAAGCAAATCTTCCAAAGTCCAACCATCAGAGAGAACATCTTTGCAAGTATGTAATGATGTAATCATCCGAAGTACCCTGGAAAATACCTTCATGTGAGTATGTGTCAGCTTATTGAAATGTCTGCAAACAAATGTGCAGCTACACTATGTATTGGGGCAGCGAAAAAGTGGGGATAAACAAGAGAGGACAGATCCTGGCTCCACCCAGGAATGAATAATGGTTTCCTCCCTCAAACTCAAGAGTCTTGTTGAGATCTCTGCAACAGCCAGAGTCCGGGCTTCCTTTGCTTCTGACTGCTTTGTTGCGAGGTATGAGAAGCAGGGGACGTGCCCAGCCCTGAGTCCACTCTACTGGACAAAAAGAAGTGATCCGAGAGTGAATGCTGGCGTTCTCCGGCCACCCTTGCAAACAGTTCTAAACTTGGGAAGCAGGCTAATCAAGAGTCTCAGGCTGTCACTGGGATTTCTCAAGACAACACCCTTTAGGGAGTGCATGTCATTTCCTGTCCGGCAGCTGTTATGGTAACAATGTCCCTCACCTTAAATTTGCTGCAAACAACCATAACAAGTTACAAGTTTAACAAGAACCACCGCCTACTGTAAGAGAACTAATGAGGTGTTAATAAAGTTATTCATGTTCAG
Organism: Pseudopleuronectes americanus; assembly: GCA_038501795.1. Classification (NCBI taxonomy): domain Eukaryota; kingdom Metazoa; phylum Chordata; class Actinopteri; order Pleuronectiformes; family Pleuronectidae; genus Pseudopleuronectes; species Pseudopleuronectes americanus. The sequence continues at coordinate 18,519,358 of CM076723.1, forward strand.
TCTAATTCTATGCAATCATTCAGTCAGACGTTAGAAACACTAGCAAACCTACCCACAGACATGTTTCCTTGTTTGATAGCAGTGACTCTGATTACACTTCTGGCCAAACACAACAATAAGTAAACAATCACAAGCAAGTGAAAGGCACAATAAAAAGCCACACTACTAGCACTCAATTATTGGCTGGTGAGAGGCGACATCATCCAGAAAGTTCAACCGCAGCCAAGGTTTTCATGAACGTGGAAAAACAGAAAGCACAATCAAACACCGGACAATTTTCTTTTTCAGTTTTTTCATCACAGAAAAAATATCTTTCAACCAGTGGTTCGACACTTGCATGCACTCAACACATTCAGTAATAGATTTTAGGTTTGTTTAAAGTTTTATATACAGGACAGTGAAAGCCAGAGGGATCCTTATTATAGTTTTTGATTACCTTGACTCACTGTTTACAAAGCGGTAGTTAAGGAAATCAGTCACGCTACATGATTAGCTGTCAAGCGCATGATATAAAATGTTACACAGCACCACACCTCCCAAAACTTATGATCTCATTCACAAGGCAAAGAATGCAGTGAATGAATGGCCTACTGACACCAGATCAGCAATGATGCAGACTCAGACTCCAGCACACTCTTCACTCTACATGTATTATTCATCTAGACCAAGCCAATCGAGCTACTGCAACTTATATGATTGTTTAAGTGGTGTTGAGTTGTTATCTCAGAGACGCTGTCCTCCTGAGAAGTTCATTTCTTCTACTGATAAAACTGTTCAGGCTGACTGAGGGAAAAGTTTTATCAATCACACACACACACACTCACACCGTTTTATGAAACCGCCACAAACCCCCACTGACGGCACACGAGTGGCTGTGAGTGTGCGAGTGAGTCACCTGGTAACTTCACTTTGTGTTTGTGTGCGTAGTCACAATAGATATTGAGGCACAACTGTCACAACAAGAACACTCTTCGCAGAACTTTTAGGGAAATGCATTGACGGGGGATAATCACATGATGCACTGAGTGCTTTGAAAAGTGAGGCACTCAGTGAAACACTATCTGTTTTTCTCAACTCTTAAAGGCTATTAGCTGCCCTGTATCTGGCTGCATTAAATAGTAATAACAACACATCGTTAGCCTCGTCTTGCTCAGCAAACACAGAACCTGCTCATGAGGTTTATACTGATTAATAAACTGAAAACAGCTGCATTCTCTAGGCGGGTTTAAAAATCAGTTTTCATAGGACAATGTCTTTGCTTTTAACATGTGCCTCCCCTCATTCATGTGTGTGTGTAGTGTATCCCTGCTTGTGTCTGTGTTTGAAACCTTTACGTCATTGCTGCCCATCTTTACCAGGACTCCCTGGTAAAATGGAGATATTATTTCCCAATGGGATCAAGTAAGAAAACAAATAAAAAATAAATAAACACATGTAAAACTAGAGGGAAAGTAACACAATGGGTCTAAACAAGGACATCTTACAAACAGCCAAACTGCAGAGTTGTGAAAGTGTGGAGCAGTGCAACTTTCTCACTCTGTCCAAAGTTGAGAGTGACATCAACCCCTGCTCGTGGGACTGCACAGGATGTGTAGTTCCCCCCCTACACACACACACACACACACAGTCTTTACACCTACCAGCTTTTTGTTTTTGCCCTCATCCTCGCCGGATTTCTTTTTAGAGGGTTTATTCGGGTCCTCTCCACCGCTGGCTTGATCCATGTCGGCTCTGGGTTCAGTTCCCCCTCCTCGGATTTGACTTCACAAGAAGCGACCTCCACAAAAGTTTGGCAAACTCCACCGGCGCGCGTTTTTTTTTAAAGAGCACGTTCACAGCAAAGCATCCAGGTTTTCTCAAAACCCATTCCGATTTTTTAAAAACAAAAAGATGGAAAACAGTATAGATTCACGTTGATCCCGTCCAGAGTAGCTCCGGCTCCGGATCCAGCAGCTGGCAGCTCGAAGGAGGAGCAGAGGTGTGGTAGGATATGGAGGAGTCCCGTCCTGATGGCAGCTCTCCTGTTCACACCGCTCTCCTGCAATCACATTCAAACCCCACGTTAACAACTCTTTCTTTCTCTCTACATCTGTCTGATTGTTGATGTTCTCTTTAAAACGTGTCCCCCCCACTTCCCTCTGTGTTCGGAGGGGGTGCAGAAGAGAAGCGGACACGTTCGAGCCCATCGCATCGCAAAGAGGCAAAACAGATGTAAACAAACCCTGACAGATGTAACTGGGGGTCAGATCCATACGGAGGTGAAGCCTGTGTTGTTGGTTTTTTTTTAACACTTAATAGGCAAAGACAGCTGTGTGTTTGCAAACAGGCTGAAGTGGTACAAAGAGCAAACTCCAAACTGAGCTATAACGTAGTAGTAACCGAGCTAAAGCGTTTCCTGTCAGCCCGGAATGACAGAGTTTGACAGGCTCTGACCACATCGCCATTAATCACACACAAATATCATTAATAAGGAGTAATACACATGTGTGTAACAGAGGAAAATCACCGTTGTTCTCTCCCTGCTCACTTTGTTGTGCTGCACACTCTCAGCCCTGCTAGCTTAAATGTGCTGCTACCCGGCTAGCGCTGTGTACACATAGGTACACAACCACATACCACACAAACAGCGTTATTTACAGCGTACACAATTAATAACAATAATAAGAAAAACTCACAACACCCCATCCAGGTCTTACCTGCGCAACCGAACTTGACTGTCAGGCCCCGCCGTGTATCCGCCCACAGGCTCGTCTGATTGGTCCGGGACTCAGGAAGCGAGCGGGGGCTCCAGCCGCCATTGGTCAGATCAGCCGTCAGCTGTAAGGTCGGCGTGGCGTTGGAGGGGCGGGGCCTGTGTGCTGACGTAGGGGGGTCAGTGTGATCTCACAGCAGCAGGATGGGAATCAGACTCGAGAATAGATCTGAGAGTGAATTGTGAAAGGATGAGAGGAGGCAGGGCGCGAGGCTGCGGCAGACAAAGCTGTGTGTGTGTTGTAGGAACAGCTGATGCTATTGTTATGGTTCTCCATAGGAATAATAATAATGAGTGTAAACATTCTCTGTATGGATTTTTACATATACAAAGTGCGGTACCAGGATCGAACGATGACAATGAAACAATGGAGCAGAAGCTGAGAAATTTAATTATTAATATTTACCACACAGACATAACTTCCCAGCTAACTCCAAAAATGTGTGCTTTCCTCTGTTTTACATGCTGCTAAATTTAAACTTGTGTTAATGGTTGTTGAACAAAACAACAAAGAAGAAACATGATCATCACTTTTTTGTGACATTTCATAGAATAAACAAATACAGACAATTACACGGCTCAAATAAGTGATTTATCAATATAATTTATATGTATATAAAATACTGGAATAGCACAAGCTTGTCTATTAACTTAGTAAGATTTTTTCCATTATTCTAGCAATTGTATCAAACATTTTAAGTTGTTTCTTCATTTGCAACAAATGTTACACTGCGCCTTTGGATCTTTGTTTTACTTTGTATTGTAATGTATTTTACTTTTTTTCATAGGAAGCTCTTTCTACCTTGATTTTATTTTAATTTAACTATTGCACTGCTGAGCTGACCGGATTTGTCTTGTGCAACACCTTTCATTTTACTATTACCCTTTGTTAACTTGCATAGTAAATATAAAACTTATACTGCTCATAAAACTTTCTTAATTTCTATATCTACGGAATTTTAGACCTTCTGAATATCCAACAGTTTACAACCTTGTGCGTGGAGACGGCACCAATGATAATAGTAATTGATCAAGTTTGGGGACACTGTTTGGAGTGTAACATTTCTTGCTGGACAAAAGTCTAACTTTATGACTCATAATGGACAAAAGCTTTAATGAAGACACTGTGTGTCCTTGTCCACCAGACGATAAACCAGGTGATAAACAATCAAAGTGTAAAATCATGCTTCTTTCTTGGGAAAACAAGGGCACCGTCATTTTCCCCTGCTCATAGATTATGTGTCCATTTGTCTGATTGCCCTGAAGGCACCGGGGAAGTAATCGTTTAACCCTCCTTTTGTGTTCAGTTCAATACTGATAAATATCCAGCTTCAAATAAATGTCTCTTCATTCACCGGATTACCAAGAAACATCCAAACATCTGAACACATCAATGTCACACTCATAACAGTTGTTGAGATATTTCATTGAATGCCAAAAATGACAACATCATGGTGTTGGTAAAACTAAAGACACTAAAACAGATTAATATTCATCATGTTGCCACCAACCGTCCAATCAGCTGCTGCCATAGAGCCCCCATATTACGAGCATGGCTAAAAGCAGATGATAAAGAATAGACCGTTGTCACAACACATGTAAACAGGCTGTTGGCTGGTTGAGCTCTTCTGTGCCATGTTAGACATGCCGAGAGAAATCCATCCAGCTTTGAGCCAAGTACCACAACAGTAACTTGCACAACTTATTTTGCACTCATATACAACTCACCCAGATGCTGCCTTGACAAAAAAGTTGAAATGACAGTTGACAGCAATAATGGGGGTTCTAAGTTAAATAGTTAAAAGTTAAGTTTAAAATTGAAATACTAACAGGATAAACGTTCTTTTGAAAATGAAGTACACTTTCATTCATGCATACAATTACATCCAAAAGTTTGACTAATTAAATAATGCCCAATGTTTTTGGCCAAAGGCAGATTTAATTCACTATGATAAAAAGGGTGTAACATTTAGGCGTGTGCAACCAGTTATGTGAGTTAATTTGGTTATGTATTGGCATTAGTTCATACAAACTGAGTGAGAAGTACACGCATAGAGTGTAGTTTTAATATCAAACCCATAGTTATTGGCTTCTGTCAGGCTTTAAAAATCGAAATTCTGCCAAACACACCAGTAAAAACATGCTAAGCATCCCACTTCAGTTTATCCTCAGTTTATTTCGGAGTGGCCGCTTGATAGCAGCTCCAAATATTTAATTAGGTCATTCAGTTTTCCATCTGTCCACGCTGGACTTGTGTCCCCAACTGGATCTTTAGCAAGATGCTTCTGCAATGTTATAATTATTTGTGTTACGTGTTATTTGTACATTCTTTGTTGAAGAAGAGATCAACACAATTGCCAAACCATTGTCTTTCCATTGCCATTCAAATTGACCCCGGGGATTTTCTTTCCACTTCTTTTAAGGAACTCACCAGAGTCAACAGCTACTTAGAAGCTTGATAATTAAACATGTGCAGCTGCTCTGGATGTGGGACTTCATTTTCCCAAAAGTCATTTGTCCGTTTTCGAGTTGACTGGCCATGGCCCTGGAAAAGTAGATAAGTCCCTTTCAAAAACTTAACTTCTGAATATTTATGTCTTTTCAAAGGATGTTGTTTTTTCCATTGGAATCAGTGCAGTTTCACTGCTGCACTAGTGGGATTCTTCTGAGACAAATATGAACCATATGCCTTCAAAAACAAATGGTTGGATTCAAGAAGAAACCCTGTTGAGATTTAGCATGAAGTTTAACTGGGGTTGTTTATGTGCAGCTGTTCTTTTAATCTTTAAATCTCCATTCACATCCTATTTAGCACATGAGCCAGGGGGTCCCCACTGAACTTCCCAGCATGCTTTGCACTTGTTTGTTGTGGCATTCTTCTCTTATTACAGCATCGCTAGACATAGAAAGATATGAAGATGTCATCAAAGAGCAGCGTGTGCGTAGACCTGGGAGATAAAAGAGGAAATTTGAATTATGCATCTTCATTTCTCATGTGTCAACATAGACAAAAACACAAAGATGTGTCTACTAGGAGCATGTCACCATTCAGCGGTGTGCCAATGCAGCAGAAATCTTTCCCATCATTAGCTGTGGGGCTTGCAGCACATCAGATAAAGTGGCACGAGAGTCTGGGAACAGTATTTCCTGTTTGCATCAGCATATATGACATAAAGCATGAATGCCTTTGCTTGACCTCTACCGTTACTCAGTGCTCCAAGTCAGTGCACGGTGTATTATGATGATCACAAATCAGGGACGTGCAGATCAAGGATTAATGAACAGGTGGATGTAAAAAAAATTACATTGTCTTGACGGTTGCAAATATAGATATGGGAATTGAGGAAATGATTTCAGGTCAAGTGAAATGATTTGCATTCATGAGAGGGATAGAGTAGGAACTGAAAGGACAACATAATGACTTGAAACGAAAGCGGAATTGTTCACGTTTTCGATTTAAAAAATGAAAAGTTCTTCTTATGTGACTTTGCTGCCATTGTTCAGTTACTAATTTGCAAGTATTAACATACTAACATATATATATATATATTTATGCATGAATTCAAAACTAGCTTTGTATTGCCTATGATCGTGACACTTTGCATTTCACTTACAGACAACAACTGCTTTGTCTAAACTGACTTAAGTGAAAATAGACATGAAAGGTGTGTGGGAGATTGTGGATGTAAGAAAACAACAGACTGGATGCGAGATACTGATGAAAGGGTTTTGTTACACGTTGTCACTGTGCTGTGCCGCTCAGAGTTTGCATACACACACATCTCAACACACCCTGTTCTTATTCAACAGCCCATTCTTTCATGTTACATGAAAATACTAGAATGGCACTCAGCAGAGCACTTGCTTGCACCAAGGTCCCCTAAAATGTTTATGTATGCTGCACAAATAGATATCAGTCCCTTGAATGGTTCCGGATTTAATTTCATCAAGATCCATGAATTATTCCCTCGTAAAATCAGTGGAAATGTCAGAATAAAATGTCACAATCTCGTAAAGAAAATGATTAAAAGAAATTCATGGATCCAACCCCTTTGTCTGGATCCAATACAAAGTTTAATGGGTTCTTTCTTGGTTCATGTCCCATTCTTTCCCGATGTTTTGTAGAAATTCATTCAGCAGTTTGCGCATAATCCTGCAGACAAAACCAACACAGACAAACAGACAGGGCTGAAATTATAACCTCCATGACTGTTGTTCTTGCAATAGATCATTACGTGCCAGTACAGACAGTGAAACAATCTTTGTGATTTACGTATAATTTGACAGTGATGGCTTGAGGCACCAAACTACATGATGGAGTCTTACTGAGCAAAATGCAAACCGGGCTTTTTCCAAGTAGTCAGTCACCAAAACATTTACTGAATTACATTTTATGACTTACTCATAGAATGTACATTTCCCAGATGTTGAACATATGGCAGCCGTGCTTATATCAAGCATTTTATGCATGTCCCGAGGCCAGTGGCCGAGTCAGGTGTTTGACACATTTGAATAATTCCTGACAAACACCAGCAGCACAGTCATTCGTGCCACCAATATTTCTTTTAAAACACACCTTTGTTTACGCTGCAGATCTCGCTTGAGCCTCGGAAGCCTGCAGGAGCTAGGGAACCAGATAAAGACAACTGGAGGCTCGTTGCCATAACCGTGTAAATATTTGCCGAGCATGGTCAATGGTTGCTTCCAAACCACACTGAGAGATTGATAGGGCATGATTACAGGCCGATAAACATCTGTCAGTCTGTCATCATGTAATGTTCAATGGCTGCACGAGAGTATAAACCAGGAAACAGAGACAAAAGGGGTTTAAGAAGTGTTAAATAGAAAAACAAACAGTAGCAGGATTCGAATGTGAACAGGCAGGTTGATGTCAGGTCACAGGTTATCTTAGCCAACAGGTTTTACAGATTCAGATTCCAGAGCCCAGAATCGAACAGGTTGAGAGCAAACAGGAGACAGTGAGTGGCAGAGTGTGGCTGACATCTCAGCGAAGGTTGTACAGACGCACGGCAGGTTTTAGCAAACAGAGAGAAAGCCAACTGCCAAGGCTGGTGGTGTCTTGTTGAAGGAGCCGATGGCCTCAGGATGTCAAATGGATTGGAGGAGGGGTGCAGAAGAATTGGAGGGAGACAGGAGCCAGAGACACAGACACAATAGCTGGTCACCATTTGCTGTGGGGAATCTATATGTTGATGTTTCTATGAGCTGCTGTTCTTTTAGTATATGTGTGAGGATTTAAATTGACATTATACAGAGAACTGACAGGGCCCCAATTGAAATTCATTGTTAGGTACAGGTTATATACTCTAGTTATAAATATGAGGAATAATATTCCTTCTTCTTTCTAACTTTTCCTAATTAGAAATCATTTTAGACAACCAACTTGTTATTTAAATGCTATTTCAGGGTTCAGGATTCCTGCTAAGAAAACCTGAAATATCAGAGATAATAGCAAAATACATGAGGAGCATCACTCAGATTAATAAATACTTTGGATGTAAGCAGGAAAATCAGACTCAATTAATCGTGACTCAGTCAAATATAATTATAATATTTTTGTTTTCATTACAATAACACTTACATCATTCCACTTTCTCCCCAGTACCTGCTTTTGCACAGTGTCTGTTTTGCTGGTTGTTTGTTTCGTTTTTTTTTCTTATTTGCTTTTCTCTTATTTGCTGTAACAAGTGAATTTCCCCATTGTGTGGATAAATAAAGAAATCTAATCTAATCTATACAACATAAAACACACTTTTCATACAAGTAAACCCTGCATCACACTGAAGACAAGCACAAATAATTCCACACTGCTCCCTTTATAGCCTATTTTATGAAAAGCAGACTGAGCGTGCATCAGTATCAACGTTAGCCGATGACTGCTCTCTATCATTTGCATGTCCTCACTTTGTATGCACACTGCTACACCACAGTCTTCCCCTCTCATTCAGAAACCCAGCGGCTGTCTGCCCCTGACCTATAGACATTTAGCCTCCCAATGCTCCACTGGCCGAAAGGAGAAGACACTGGTTGAGCCGTCCAATCTGAGAGAGAGTGCAGAGTCGAGTCTGAGTTCACAAGTTTGATTCATATCTGTGATAAACTGGTCCACGGTGGCACTGAACAGGTCCCATAATGCAATTCCACAGAGCTCCCCCTCTGGGAGAAGGAGGATATAAGCAAGTCACGCTGGTGAGTGCTGCTTGACCCAAGTCTGCCGGTTATTGATACTAAGAATATTCCTCCTCCTGCCATTAATAATATAAAGCTGCAGAGGAAGGCTGAACGTCTGGAATATGAAATGTGTATTCAATATTTCAATAATTTATATGTTTGCGGGAAATGTGGTGAATCTCTACGGGAATAGCGTAGAGGCATACAGTAAGTTATTTGATCATGATGTAATAAGCATGAGTTAAAAAGAATGTCTGAAAGAATAAGTGCCAATGTAAACACATGGGGGCTGCTCTAAGGATTTCCTCAAGTCCTAATGAAAGATTTCTCTTAGATTTTTCACATTTCCTTGAGTAACAAGAATAACTTGGAGGATTTGTACAAGTATGCAGTGTTTAATAGGAGAAAAAATACCCAGAATGTGGACACACACACACATACACAAATCTAAATGATGGTCTTTCCTCTTTGCTTTAAGGTGTGGCTAAAAGAGACTGAATAGATGTGTCTCTTAAATGTCATACATGTAGGGCTGAAATAAAGCAGGGACCTTTTGTTTTCAAAACAGTTGAGCGGGGGTCTCATGTTTGAGATCCATAAAATATATCACTTTTCGCTAGATTAAGACAAGTGTGTGTGTGCAAAGTTTTGAAGCATGTTTAGGCGTTAAAACCTATATTAAGAAGGTAGGAGGTCCTCGCACTATTGAGCTCTTGGTCCCTAATTGAAATTTAGAGAGAATCTGAAAAATATAAAGAGTCTTGAGGAGCAAAAGCACATGACCACTGAACCACAAAGGACACCATGACCCACGATTAAACACCAAAATAACAAACAGGAACGGATGCCATCGAAGGGAAATCTTCATATTACACATTTCCATGTCAGGTCATTATGCTGATTGGAGATGATGTGGAGTCCCGGTGAACAGACTCTCCTCTCAGCTCGTGACCAGAGGTGGCACTCCGGCACTAAGTGGTGAAGTTAGAAGAGACGCTCAGCGGACTGGGAGGTGAAAGAAGACAAAATGTGGGGCGTTGAAGATTAACAGGCGAAGGTACACAGCGACGCCCTGAGCAGCAACAGCTCAACGCTCCTCATAGAGTGGCATTTCAAATCCCCAGGCAGGGGAAGCCTCCGGTTCCTGGGAATATGCTAAATCAGCGCTCGAGGGACCTGCCCCTCTTTTGACCCCCTTAAGCATATTAAGATGTTGTCAGTCACCCGCAAGGTAGCTGTCAACTCCATAAATGCTGAGTGCCTTGACGGGCCAGCGTCGCTCCGCTGGTTACCCTGTCTCACTTATCAGAATTGAATGCTGCCAACTTCTTTGGCTGTTTAACACCAAAAGGAGCCTGGAAACATGGTTCTGGCCCGAGGGCAAATCCTGACCTGCTCCATAAATAAAACACACACGTGTCAGGAGCAGGGATGTCACCTTAATTGCTCCCAGCGTAAACAGGGTGTGCAGGCGGGGTTTTTTCGAACCCTGGGGTTCCTGCGAGTTACCACCCAGTGTGGTTCGCTCACAGGCAGCTCTCCGAGGGCCCACTCAGCTGGCCTCGCTTGGCAGCTTGGCCAAACATCTGGCTTGGAACCACTGGGAGAGAGCAGCCAGTCTGTCAACACACAGACAGCGGCATGCCGGGAGCCCGGGGTCACGAGTGACATCAACCTGCAAAGTTCTCCAAACATAGAAGCAAAGGGAGGCGCAACAGAGTGTCTGACCTGAGCTGGAGTTGTCAAACAGATTACAAAGTCCCCTTGCGGTACGAGGAGGATGACTTTTGTGACACAACACTTGAGCCTAGGGACAGAAAACATCAGGTCTGAGAGAAACATTTTATTCAGAAGCAAGACAAGGTTCAAACAGGGCCAGGTATTTCAGTTTCAGTTGTTGCTTCATGCATTGCTTGCTGGATCTTACCTACATCTCCAGGGGCCGGGTTCACAGACAACTCGAACGCAAAGTCCAAAACTAAAAGGCCAGTTTGAGCTGTTTTTACTCAAACTGACTTGCACAGACTTCAATTAATAAATGAATCACTCCAAAAATTACAATTTGTATCATGACAGAATGATTTTTGTTCAAAGTGGACAGTCAATGAAAAAGAACAGAGGATTTAAACAACTGGAATCTCTGCTAATCTCTAGCTCGTAAAATCCCAATCGGACGTATACTTGGATTTACTTTCAGTCTCGTTCTCAAGTTCGATATTTTAGTTAAATTACTCTCAGGCGAACATAGGGAAGCACGGTGCACCGGTTTCTCTAGATGCTCCATCTTCCTCCCACACATTCACAACTATAGTGGGCTTGAACCTCTCTCGCCCACTGTCACCTGGGACTGGCTTAAGCTCCACTGCAACTTAAATGATTTTTCTGCATTCGCCTTTTTGTATCCGCCAAAGCACAATTAGTGTAATTAAAGGAGGGAGACCTGGCTTCCACCTGCGAATCAATGGCAGTTGTGCTTTATTTGTTCCACTTCCTTTTTTAGGGTCCATGTGTCCATTTTCAATATTGTACGTTTTATAGAATGTGTTGAATAGTCCATAGTGACACTCTGGACTATTTTGGGATCCTCCAACCGTGTTACATAGGCCGACACCTCTAGTTCTCCGGTGCTGTGGGTTTTCTCTGAGCGAGTAAGAAGGCAGCTCTGGGACAGGAAACACAAGTTGATTTCCCTGGTGGGGAGCCCTTTTACTCTGTCATAGATTTACAGAGGGGAAATACGATGGAAGCTGAAAACACACATCTGAAATCCCTTTTGGAGATTCTCTCTGTAGCCTACAGTAATAATCACAGTGTTTAAAGCTGACATACACAACATTTCATTTACCCCCCTGGATTTTTCTCACCTGAGAGGTTAAGTCGCTGGTAAGTATTTTTTTATTTAACCGTTAAAACGTGCCTTTAAAAGAGCGCACACACGAACGCATACACACACACACACACACACACACACAAAATAACGTTGATAAAAAATTAACCTGGTAGTATAAAGCCTGTGTAATCAATTGTATTATTAAATGTGTCATTAATTAAAAAAACTAATTTACAATTTTAAAGAATGTATAATTTTTAATTTAAATCTGTATCACAATAAGAGCTGACTTCTTGAAAAGAATACCTTTATTTTTTATTCTTATGTTTCTTTAATTTTACAAATTATTTTATAAATGTACACAGTTCATACTTTAAAATATACATATAAAAAGTATTTGGACTGTCCATGGTACATCTTAATAAATTATGCCTTTAGTTTTTTTTCTAGTGATGTTTTTGTGGAACACACTCTCCAGTCTGATATTGGGTCGTGCTGTTTTCCCAGTAAACCCTGTATGTCTGGTTTGGAACAAGGCAAAGAAATGTACATAAATACAAACAATAAAACAAATGCATAAAACATTTAATACTAGAAATGATTGAATCAAGGAATTGTCAGATATGTGTCAGTGTGTAAAAATATATATATGGTTAAATAATTGTATTCATAGATATGATTAATATTTAGTTTAACTTAAAAACGATAATAAAATATATCCTTGCAGCTTAACTTTATTAAAAGAGCCACATTATTTGGAAGTAGTGACTTCACCGTGACTACACACAGACCAAATCTCTGTGATATTACCATCCACTCCCTGACCCTCCCTTTTCATATCACCTCTGCCAGTTTCCTCCCTTTATTCACTGTACTTCCTGCATATAGCACACTCCTGTACGAGCCTATAGGCCCAGTGGGCACTACGTGTGTGTATTAGGTTGTCAACAGGCACCACTGCCCTTCCTATCTGATCTTATAGCAGGAGTGTATCTGCAGTAATCTACCGCCGCCCCATTTCAATTATACAGCAGCACACTGGCTGTGCTACCGTCCTGGAGGGTTCTTCAGGCCACTGCTACACTCTGACCCTAAATTTGTCATATGATTAAATCCTACTTGGGGAAAAAACTATATCTCACTCAGAAAATAATTGTGATATGCATTTTTTGTTATGAGTGGAAAAGCAGAGGAGGCTTCTCTCACATGTTTAATATACAATATAGCACATTAGTGCGATCCATGAGGCTATCGATCAATAAAGCTCCACATATAGCGTGTCATTATGTTGCCTGCATCTTCCTCTCAACTTGGGAGATGAAAAGAGACTTGAGGAGAGATGGAGGGGTGGAGGGGTGGAGGAGGGAAGGTGTTGGGGACTTGCTGTGATCCCACAGAGGGGCCCTGTTTTCAGTGATCATCGTCTCTAAATCCTAAGATCCTTTAATCAGTCTAGGGGGGGGGAACGTGAACATCCTGGGATGATCAGGGATAACAATCTCCGATAGCGTGGACACCGGCGAGCGTGATTTTCTCATTTCCATAAGAAACCACATTAAGGTGTTTTCCCCACGTTACCGACTAATTGTCGAAGACAAAACAATCTTTGTTGTTACATGAAGAGGCATCTGAAGAACTACAACTGGGTAAAATGGACTCCCTCCCTCCCTCCCTCTGCCTGTCTGTGCTTTGCTTTAGTCTCCCTCAAGGCAGAGAGATAAGACAATACACCTGGATCGTCTCGGCTTCATTTCGAGGTTCAGACCTTCAGCCGAGTGTCGATATCTTATTTAGTCTGATGAGAGCTAATTGCATTGAGCCAGCGTGTGTCGTCAGATGTGCTGTTTATTTATCTGGAGGCTGGTATTTTACAAGGAGGCAACATGGAGAAAAAATAAATAAATATGATGCAAGTCATCATGATCAGCACCATCTGCTGCTGTAGGAAGCGTTGCGACCCATACCAACACGCGGCTGGATGTTCCAGCGGTTAACCAACAATGACATCTAGAGGTTGGGAATACAACTGCATGTCTCGTCATTCTCCCAAACAGCGCCTGGTGCCATCCGGACAAAGCTGTTAAATAATAATGGTGGATGCAGCGTGTTTTTCGTGTAAGAGATCAAATCCATTCTACAGAAAGGTAACCACCACCCCACCCCACCCTCTTAAAAAAGCACCACAGACTGCGGCTCCTGCAGCACCGACGATCCAGTTGCATTAATTTGGCTCCCGGCTGTGGCCGTCCAATTAGTCACGCACCGCTGTAATGTGGTCATCAGTGGGAGCTTGAAGGCAGGAAATAACAACATGGATGGTTTCATGAGGCATGGCGGACCAAATGACAAGCATTTACCGTCAAATTGCATCGCTCTGCAAGGTCAACAGCTCCGCGTGGGGAGCTTTGGAAGGCAACACAAAAAATAAATGTTGAAGCTTCTTTGCAATCACCAACGAAAACAGAGCAGTGAAGTGCCGATTTACAAATGTAGTCGGCTGCAATCTTGTACATTAGCTACTAGATCTCGATACAGCCAATTATCACACGCAGATAGAAATATCGCCTGAGGAGAAAATGAGGGAGGGATGAATGGATCTGACCAAATTCTTTTTCCAGACACATCTAAGAGGATAAACGTAAACCCTCTGTAGTTCCAGATGAGATCAAAATCAAACATGTTGTCATGTTTTGCAGGAATAAAGCGGGATTTTGATTTCGAACACAAACTAAATGCAATTTTTTCTGAAAGTATATTTGCCGTATATAGACGACACAAGGACACCGAGTTATAACTTTATTTTTATTTTTTTTCCATTTCACTCAACTTTGCTCCCTTTCTCTTTTATCTGCCGCCACTCACAAAACACTATGTCTGCCTGACTGCCTTACTGCCATTCTCATTCCTCACCCCATATAGCATTTTACTGCTCTGGGGGAAGCAAGGGAGAGGTCCTCAGTGTGAAATGGATGTGCAATCACAGTCCTTTCCTTGAAGGTTATTACCAACACTTCTTGGCTTTTTCTTCACGGCCACCATGAAGCCGATGGGGGGAAATGACAATGGTCAGGTTTGTCGAGTCAGAGCATTAAGCCACAAGCAGGAGAAATAGCTTTGACACCACGGGCTCTTCAAATCACCACACTGAGCCACATAAATGCCACAGCAATAAGCAAAGAGACAGGCGGCATTTTTCATCACAGAAGGGGAGCTCGTTCCGGAGCGAGGGAGGCCGCCGTGGAGTGTGCGGCACTTTTCTTGGAACGGGGCGGATGTGAAGTGTTGTCAAGGAACGGCTTCACAGCGGTGGGACAGAGCTTTCATTAAGGCCTAAATTGAGGGACATCACTACAGCCCAACACATCTGGGGAGCCCTTTTAGGTCGGGTTCAAAACAAATCGGCCAATTGAAAGCTCATTACGCCGGCTAAAAAACATACAGCTGGCTATATTAGGCAGCTCCTGTTGGTGAGAGACTAAAAAAAATGTAATAAAAAAATAATCCTGCTTTATTATCCAATTAATATGACACGTAAATCTGGGTTAGGAGTATGATTAAATAAAGACCTAACAAATTCAATTTGAATTTTGTTTCCGCCGCTGGGAAATTCCACCTTCCCATGTTCTCAGAATGATGTAGTAGGAGGCCGCGGCATCCGAGATGACTCTGCCTTCGGACCTCCGCTTCAGGCATGTGCACGTTATACTCACAGTGTGTATTTGAAGTTAGTCATTTTATCCACTGTCTCTTAGAGTACGGTATTATCAGTGATATGTTAAAGCATCGATTTCCCAGAAAAAACACGGCTCCGACTTCCCAAGAATACCAAACCATATTTTATTTCCCTCCCTCCCCGGGTTTGTCTTGCCATCTCATGAATCATTAAAGTCCTGAGTCCAAGTGATAGAGGCTCTGTCCTGAAATGATGAATGTCATCTTGCATCAAATGAAACAGATGGCATAAATTGCGTGTGCAGGAGAACCGTAGCACAACATTAATGCTCTACCTGGCAGGCACACCCTGGTTTTTTTCTTACTCCGAGGAACCTTATAAATACCACAGGGCATTTGAAATCTGCACGCTACCTCTTTGTTGAATAATTGATAAAAAAGGGGGGGGGGCAATAAACACAGATTTATAGAGGTAACAACGCACAGTCAAACTTTCCCGGAATGTCAAAAATAGAGTCAGAACTTATTTACTTGCAAGCTGTGCGTTGTTCCACCTCTCTGTTCGCGTGATTTCAAAGTTGCTCTTCTGCTTCTCTTGCCGACTTCAGAGATGAACCCACAGAATATTGGGTTTTTGGGTTTTTTGACCACTGCACAACACAATAAAAAAATCCATTGCCACTGAATTTCCTTTAACATTATGCACTTATTTTGGCAGGAAAGCAAACACAGATATGCGGTAATGATCCTGAATATAGCACACCTTTGCTAAGTCTGTTCTTTTCATGAAGAAATATGGATATGAAATGATAATGAGAAAAAACACAGCCTGGTTTGCCTCAAAATTGTAATCAGCATTCCAGAAACACAATAAAGTCTGAATGTGCTATATAAACTTCACCTGGATAATAGATTATTACGGGCTCCATTGTCTGCTGAATCCGTATCCCCCCCCACCACCCACCCACCCCGCACTTTCAGACCACTTGGCACTGACTTATTAAGCCCCAACAGCTCCCTTTGATCAGGAAACTTATTAGGAGGCATCGTGTTTTCATTAAAATGAAGATGACATCTTGATCACACTATGATTTATTCTGCCTCGTTCAATTCGCTTAAGAACTCGGGAGGAATGGGGTGGGGAGCCCGCACAGATATAGACAGAAGGGTGGGGATGAGGAGACAGACACATCCACTTTGGGGAGAGAATCCATTATAACCCACCTGTCAGCCCCTCAGTTCACTTTCTGGAACACAATACCCAGGCAATTAATTCAATGTTTTAATAGCATACGTCTTTTTATGAATTATATTACTGACTACACTCGCTCCTGCCCCGCCAACAGCTGATTGGTTGTGTTGGAAAAATTAATAAAAAAAGATACATAAAAAAAATAGAGGGTTTAAAATTTTATGTACAATTTCAACCAGGAGACTAGAGACACAAATGAGAATTAGCAAATTACAAGTAGAATGGAATTAGATTTATTGTGAACAGAGGAATGGTCTTAAATAGTCCATCAGGAAGTGGAAACGCCATAGAGGCAGTTACAATAAATTAGGTGCTTTGGATGGAAAAAGATATTTCCCCCCCGAGCCTCGACACTGGCGGTGATGATGATGAGAAATGGACGATGAAGATGGGAGGTCTGACGAAGGGCTTCCGGATGGACGGTTGAAGGGAGATGAACTGGTTTCCACAGCTGAGGTGGTGTAGGGGGGGTAGAGGTGGGTCACGCATTGATCGTGGTACTGAACAGATGAATTATGTTTTAAACTTTGGCCGCTTACAGGTGATTGGCTCAAAGCGAGAGGGTCAGGTTGTGATTGGCCACCAGGCATGTGACTGAGGACACCTGTGCAAGAAGGAAGTCGTCATGGCTGAACTTCATCTTAGCTCAATCTTTTGCTGATACGTCCCTGTGGGGAACCATACCTTTCTCCATTAAGTTAAAACCAGTACAGGTTAGCTTGGGTTGTGGTTTCACTGGAGGTTTTGTTTCCCAAAATGTAAAGAACTATTTCTTTAAAACAGAAGACGTAGGCTCAGTAAATCAGGCATGAAAATATATAAAAATGCAATTTGTATAAGCAGAGATGCTTTAAAGCCCTTTTGATTAATATGTGAGTTTTATAACTGATAAAAAGGACAGCTGAAAATCCCACTGCGAGTCATGTGACAACCACTGGAGCCCTGGTGGCTCAGGTATTAATACGAAATGGAGCTTGAGTGTTAAGAATGACTCAGTCTGAATACAAATTAACTCACTAATACATTTTTTAAATCATTCTTTCTCTGGATAATTAACCACTTCAACATCACAGGTGAAGGATGTGTTAAAAATAAAAAAAACACAAACCCAATGAATAGAGAGTGACTATGTCCTTGCATCATACATTTATATCATGAAAATATAGATGTATATTGTGGTTTAATTTGGAGGTTGTGTTGTGGTACATACTGTGAACAAAACAGGATAAACATCGTCCATAAAAACCGTTTTTCACCTCTTTTACTCAGACATAGGAGCCAAAGAAATTCGGTCAATAATATGAAACATGCAGTGTCGGTGCCAGAATTAAGAAACCTTCAGTTTTCTAGCATTAAAAGCTGCGTTCCCTTGAAAGCTCTGGCTCACCAACGTGTGGAGCTATAAACCTTTGTCCTTTTGAAGTGATTTCCACGTATTTGTTTTGAGCTACGCGGAGATGTTAAAGGTGAAGTTCGTGCTGCGACTGGTTGCCGTGAAGAAGGACGCCAAATTTCTGGCATTCACTCGGGCTCGCAAGAGGATTTTCTTTTAAACTAACAGCTTTATCTAACTGCCACAAATTGAGGCTTTAAAAACAACATTCTTTAAAGGGAGCGAATCACTGAAGGTCAGGGAGGAAGCTCACAGGAGGAAGAGGAGGATGAGAGGAGAAGCTCATATCTTGTATCACATTGCCACCCGGTGGTAAATCCATGTTACGTCTCATACTAAAAAATCCACTATTGTGCAGAAGCAGGAGGTAAAAATGATACTAAAATTGAATGTCTCCATGTTCCCAGTTTGAGATGGATTATTGTCACGGAGCTAAGGCCACCTCAAAAAGGTTTCTGCGACAATATTACACGTGAAGGTCAGTTGACTCATCACGAATGCGGCTCAGCCCTTGAAAACCTCTTCTGTGAGTCTGGAGGAGCTTCTCAAAGTCAAAGACACCGACCCT
Organism: Pseudopleuronectes americanus; assembly: GCA_038501795.1. Classification (NCBI taxonomy): domain Eukaryota; kingdom Metazoa; phylum Chordata; class Actinopteri; order Pleuronectiformes; family Pleuronectidae; genus Pseudopleuronectes; species Pseudopleuronectes americanus. Next base: position 18,538,017 of record CM076723.1, read on the forward strand.
GATGATGTCATCTGGGCTATTCATTTATAGTAAAAAAGCCTGACTCACAAACTGAGGTGTGACGTTTGGAGGACACGGCCATTTACCCGTCTGGGAGAGAATAATAAATGATAGTTTTGAGGTGCGTCATGGGACATGTCTGGATAAAAGGGTTATCTCAGATATCATCTGCTTAAATTGGGATTGTTTTAATCTGTTTCCTATGAGTCACCGAATAGGGAAGTGCAGCATTCTATCACTGAAGCAGCTCTATGATCACTATTGACATAACTTAACTAGAAAATATCAACTTATTATTTAAGTGTAATGAACTTAATGCTCCGTTGACAGAACTTAATTTATATGTGAGTAGTATCAACTTATTTATTTAAGTATAATGACGTTGGCAATTCAGGTTTACATAACTTAACTCAGTCAGAGAAACAAGAGGACTTAACTAAGTTAAGCTGAGACAACAAAAACTTTTTCCAAGAACCTGTTAAATAAAACACGTTCACTTGTCAGCTTGCTGATTGGTTGAGTAAAGGATAAGTGAAAGATAAGTTAAGGATAAGTAACGGATAAGTAATGGATAAGTGAAGGATAAGTTAAGGATAAGTAACGGATAAGTGATGGATAAGTAAAGGATAAGTAAAGGATAGGTAGAGGATAAGTTAAGGATAAAGACGATAAGCAGGTATAGAAATTGGATGGATGATATGACTTGTGAATGGTGGTTCTAGAAGGTTTGACTATGTTTCCCAGTTTACTAAAAGAACTAAAGAGGAAGCTGTTGCACTTTCACCTCAGCTTCAAGATCCAGATCTTTCATTGGCCGATGTGCAAGGACCCTGACTCCACTCCTCTTCATAGCTCTTCATGCGCAGACGTGCGAGGACACGAGGAGTTAAGAGGATTTATCTGTATACAGTCAATTTGAATGGATTTCGGTAAAGTTTCTCTGAAGCATCTGATATTTGGGATTCATGGAGCGTGAAGCAAATCTCCTCGTCAGGACCAAAATGCATTTATAGCAAACTGCCAGCAGCGAGGAGGGGAAATGCTAATTTAACATTTCGCCAGTCTAGTCTCAAAATTTTGGAGACTCATGATTAATGGGTTGGAAAATGATTAGATTGTAAACAGTGGCAGTTGGTACACAGTCCTCAGGGGAATGACAGTGTGACAAATATGACTAATTAACCCAGTGAACTGACCCGTGACCCGCTCAACTGCGCGACTCTAAAGGGAGCAGGCCAATCAAAACGCTGCCAGGCCCTCTGCTGCCTGCTCGGTCATGGGAAAGTCACACACTGAATTTTGAGATGAAGAAAACAAAGATCAACTAACATAGATTCATGGACATTTTTGTGGAATTATATTTTGATTTGCAATTTTGTATTTAGCTCTAATATGCAGAGTCCTAAAAATAATTTTCTTATACGTAAAAGCAAAATCTGTGGCAGTGATGTCAGAATATTGCAACCTGTGCCCTAATCACGTGGTTTGAGTTATTTAAAAAATTTAATAAGAAAGAATAAGAAAGTTATCCCACTGTCGCCCTCACATGGCTCCTGGTTAGAATTGCGGATTGGCTGGGTCTTTCTGTTAGGAGTTAACATGTTGTATATGAGCTTGAATAAACGTTTCTATATGTCCACCCTGTGAAAAGATGGAAACCTGCCCGGTGCGTACCCGGCCTCCCACGACCTCCATGACCTTTTATGATAAGCGGCGTTAAAAAAGAAGAGAATGGAGGGATACTGCCCTGGAATAAAGGACGATTGAACTTGATTAGAAAACAGTTTAAGAATGAAGAAGCATGTTGTACTGGAAACAAGTTTAAATGTTCTGAATTTGTTCATATTAATTTCACAAGATTAATTATGAACAAATTTCAATTATAGACAAAAGTATAAAGGAACTTTTTTGAGGTTCACCATCTCTCTTGGATCCAAAGAATGAGCCCAGATCATTTTTGAAGACTTTTCAAATACAGAAAATTACATATAGAGACTATATGCCTGTTAAGTTTGTTTTGAATTTGAGATTTTCACTCATTGTGTGTCCTATGTTGTCGTGTCATGTTTAAAAACATTACCTGAAAAATCAAAGCTTCTAATTTAATCTAGGTTCACTATCAGAGGAAAAAAAGAATATTAAAAAGGGAAGATTTTGTTTCTGGAAAACAAAGATTAGGATTTATTCAATATCCTTCGCTAGCTCACACTAATATGTATTATTTGAATATAGAGCAGGGAAATGAGGTTCTATGTTCTTAGGAGATGCATGTGAACAGAGGAACTTAGCGCTGAACACTTGTGACCTCTCAGGGTGGTGGGTTCAGGTCTGAACAGGGCCTTGGGACTCCAGGATGCTGGGAGGTCGTCTCACCTCTGAGGAGAGGAGGTGAAAACGAGCAGAACAAAGACTGTGAGGCTGCTGCAGGGTTGAATGTTGTCAAGATGGAAGATCTCAGTAAGATGACCTTTACAAGTTGGCGTTGCATGGCAGTGAAGGTGTAAGGTTCCCACAGTTTAAAACAGTAAAGCTACTGAATGTAATGCAGTATGATTATCTGCTGGTCGCCTGTGAAGGTAAGAGAAGAACTCACGGATTGTTGAAAACTAAGGTGTTGATAAAAATGACAGAATCTTCAATAAAGGGCGTTGGATCGTCTCTTTGGCAAAGTACTTCATAAAGTGGAGCTTGATCTTTATGATGTGATATTATGTATATTTTAATGAGTGGAAAATTCTTAATCAGTTCTGGTGCTGTGCCTTTGAATTGTGTAAATAATGCACAACTCTTCTTGTACATTTCTTGTTCCACCACTGTTGTGGAGTCGCGTTTTAATCCTTTTCAACCACATAAAGCACTTTACAACTGTGTTTTTGAAAAGTGCCGCTAAAAATAAAGGTTATTGTTTTTTAATCTAGCATTATTATAATTATTGTTATACAGATCATGGATTGCGATAATTATCATGTTATTACAGTTATTACTGCTTTGGATAAATAGGTTATATTCTCACAGTGATTTCACTTATTTTTGTTGCCTACCAGCAGGGGGCAGAACAAGCCTGCAAATTAGAAACAGGAACAAGATACAAGGAACCATGCTATTTTTAAGTATAATTTGAGGAACTTAATGTGATCATTTAAGTTGCTCTGTTTGAATTGCTTCACACAGCTACTGCATCTTCCTTTAATACACACCCAGATAAAAAAGACAACAGCTGGTGAGAACAATAAGAGCAGTCCATCAAGTTATCGCACAACTTCTGCTTTTTCCCTCTGAAAACCTAATTTTCAAAGAAAAGAGAACACAGAGAGCTAAATGAAAATCTCTGCGAATATAGAAAGTATAGAGAACAAATGTAGGTTATTTATTGCACTGCAGACTATTGAGCTGTATGGCACAAGTTGTCATGTTGCAGATGTTTTATTAATGATGTAGTCAGCCTGTACTCGTGTCTCTATATACAGACTGTACCAGAGCCCTGGATGTGACAGATGATATAATAAACCTGTTCTATAAGTGTCTGCTCCTGTTGTGCATTTAAAAGCAAAAGTACAACTTGCAGACTTTAGAAAACTAATGATAGAAATATGGATATATACACCATGTTTCTATGGTCCATTATCTATACCACATATCCTTTGTGGGTCATGGGGTCAACCCCCACCTGAAATTTGGGGCTAGAGGCAGGGTACACGTTGGATGGGTCATAAGAGCATTCCAGGATTTCATGCTCACATTCAAGTAAGAATCTCCAGTTAACCCAACCCAAGTCTTCACGTGTTTGAGCTGTGATGCAGGAGAAGCTGGAAAACATAGATTCATTGCAAAGTTTTTAATTTCTCATAAGTTCTGACTGATGAAGTAGATGCTGCACCATCGCGTAACGATCTCCTCATGATTTCCCTGAAGGGGTCTTGGTTTCTGATGACACTGTGTTGCGTGGCGCTGTTAATGTATTCGTGGGCTCCCTCAACCAAGTGAAACCATGGCTGCAAAGAGCTGATGAAAAGCTCTTTTATTGCTCTCCTTCTTCCTCAATCAGTCTGCAGAGGAATGAAATGGTGATGCCCACGAACACACCTGTGGAGAGGCAGGAGAAAAGGACTTGTGCACCAAACACACACCAGTTTCCAGGCTGGTGGCAGATTCCTACAATCGCACTCAGAGGCCTTCTTCACGGAGCTTGTGAGGGTGCTGGTCTTGCAGCTGACTTTTCCCACGCTGTGCAATGAGTGAGATTGTACTGACTTTCAGTTGTTCTGTTTAAATGCATGCACGGTTTTGCTTTTGCATTTTCCCAACATAGACACTTCAACTCTCTGCTCATGTCTCTCTCTCCTACTTGCTCAGTCTCATCCTCTCTCTCTCTCTTCACGGAGGGCTGAGTGTTAGAGGAGGCTGTCAGATTAGAATTAGGGCTGCCCTACTTATTTGCAGAAAAACACCCCATACGCCTCTGGAGGGAGAGTTACTCATTGACATGTGTCTTCCCCTTATCTCTGTGGCACATTTCCACTGTGTTATAGCCTCTTTATCATAGATAACCTTGCAGAATCTGAGAAGAAGTGTTGATTCGGTGATCGGTAATCTCAGTTGGGCTTGAGTTACACTCAGAGGAAAAAGTTGAATTAAAGAGGAGAGAGTAACCTCACAGTTCTGCACTGTGAGAAATGCATTGCCTTTGAAAAGACAGTAAATGTCAATAATAGGCAGAAAAAAAAATCTAAATGTGTCATATTGATTCTCAGAAATCTTTGCAGAAGAAAATATATTTGCATTTTCTTCCTCTTTTCGCAATAGAAAGTCCTTTTTTGTCTCTTTTACAACAGAAACTTGGCCAAGACAGCAGCTGTGAAAACTCCCATCATATTACAAGACAGATGTAGGCGAGAAGACAAAACCTACATTTCCCCTTAATGGACTCATGATGTTTATGAAACGGAACTCTGGAGTTTAGTAAAAATGTCCAGAGAAAGTCTGAGTGAGCTCATGTGAGACTGCAGCAGGAAAATGTCACAATGAGCGAGTGGTTTCAAACATGCAACAGAAACGAAACAGACAAAGACATAAAGAATACAAATATCTCAGGATGAAAAAGAGTTGTCTTGCATTTATAAGATGCTGACGAAGACGTTGACGTGGAGAGATACAAAGATTTGAGAGTTCATGACGATAAACAATGGTGAATTTATATATATGTCATGTTTCCTGCACGCTCTACTCAACTTTGCTTTTCTCTGTTAGTTGCCATTGCCCTATTTTCACAAACAGTTGCGTAGTTGAAGCTTCAGGGAGAAAACACGAGAGAGATCAATTCAGAAACAGTTCCTCCGCTGAAGGAAACACCAACGCATCTTGATAACTGAACTAGAAAATCCAGACTTAAAACAGCGAGTGACCAGAGAGCCTTTTATTTCAGTGTGAGCAAGTCAGCAGCTGGTTACTACTCCATGAGCTGCACTGGTACCACTGAACACTTGCTAATCCTTCCTATAGCATCCTGATAAATTGCTGGGAGGGAGCTTCTCTGCACCATTTAATTCCCCGAAGCTTCACACCAGGCCTCTCATGGCGACGCCCACCAGATCCCAGGACACGCGAGGGCTTCACACGATCCACCACATTGCCATAAAGTCACCATTTGGACTACATGGTTACTCACCATGATATATGGTGTTCACCCTAAAGCCTCACAAACATGTTGAATACATTTCTTTGCCCATAAAACCCAGGGAATAGGCTCTAAACCCCCACAGTGCACTATAACCGACTAAGCACCAGACAACAGACACACACAGTTACACACAGGCTACAGTAGTAAACATAGTGAGCGAGTAACGGATGGCTGCTCTCACCGTATTCATTTAAAAGGTAATTAATTAATACTGCGCTCACCAAACAAACAAACACAAACTGTTGCCTCAGATTTAAGTACGAGATTTTTCTCAACCCTTCAAGAAACATGTATTGTACCGCTTATCAAAATTAAATTAAATCACACAATTTTGAAAATACCTGGGTTTTATTAATTCATTTAAAGAATAGGATATAAAGTAGGCGGTGAATACAGCTCCCAAAACGTGAAGCCGAAACCCCTTGATCTCCCCCTGGTGGCCGGCTGCGGTATAGGTCATAAACCCTGCCTCCTCCAGGGTATTTGATGGGACATGGACCAAAAGTCAAATGCATTTTTCTTTAAGATAGTCATTATAAGTGTCCTCATTGTGAGGTGTTTGTATTTAGTTATTTGATTTCATAAAAACAGGGTGAGACATCATGATTGACGGCTGAGAAAGACTTGTGATTGGTCGAGATCGTGCGGCAGGACCTCGTCATAACTTCTCCACAGCACTGGTACAACCGCACAAGGCTCCAAATGACGACAAAAGCACAAGATGGCGGCATCAATATCCAGTTGTTTTCAGCTTCATTCTTGTACAAGGGAAGAAAGTAGTCAAAAGCTGCACGTGGTACCTTGACAAAAACAACCTTTATATTTAAACTCCCAGGTGGATATCATGTTAATGTGGCGAGGAACATCAGGTGATGTCGGTATCTCAGTTGCCGCGAGCAGCCTGAGACTCGGGCCTCTTTTTTGCCAAAGATTGAAACAGAAACATCAGTCAAATAAATAAGCAAAAACACAGGCCCCTCGGGATGCTCCGGCAGAAATCTGTGATTGAAGAAAACACGGCAAAATACACATTTTGAATGGAAGTCACATACTCCTACTTATGAATGTTGATGTGTATTGAAAAAGAAAAAACAGGCTGTGGGTAAAAAGTGTGGAAACAAGACGATAAATGAAGAAGAGATGCACTGCACACAGCTCCAGAGGATCTGAGAGGACCAGGTGGCTTTAGGTGTTTTTATCTCCCTGGCTACTGCTCCCAGGATTTATGTTGTGTTATACAGACGGATCCAACTGTGGGTTTTATGTGTGTGTTGTGTGTGTGTGTATGTTGGGGTCTTGTTGGGGATTTTTTTTCACCTCTATCTTATCTCTAAAACCTCTCTGACTATGTCCTGCTGGAATCCCTGACCAAGCACACACACAGAGACACAAGCTCACAAGCTCACAACCTCACAATATGACAGCTTGGCCAGGGAATAGGAAATAGGAAAACACCCAAAGGTCATAGTAAATAATTCCAGAGGAAAGGGGGTAGTGGATGAAAGCTGAAAAAGAATGAGAAAAATGAAAAGGTAGAGAAAGAGACAAGAAATAGATGAGGAGCACACACACACACATGCTGCTGGGGGCTGGGTGGGGTGGTTTGATGAAACACCCCCGGGTCAATTCAGTGAACGACCTCAGCCACAAAACCTGTGACCTTCAGCGAGTTGAAATAATCTCTTTTTGCCCTCTGGCGCCCCCAGGCTGAAGCTGATGGTCAATTTCCTGGGTCTGATGAGTAAAAGGATGTAAAGCTGGTGCAAAGGAGGCGGACCTAATTGGGAACAAAATGATTAGAATCAATTAAGAACAACATGGTCAACGTTTTCTCCCCATTTTCAAGTTTTTATTTGGATGAACGCAAACATACAGTGATCTGATGAATCTGCTTAATTGTTCCCTTTTTCCAACATGAGCCGGATCAATAGTCTCCTGCTCCCGAATCCCTGGAGGCTGCTAAAAATTCCCCATCACTTGTTCTTCCCTGTTTTGGAAGTTATTTAATGAGAAGGTGTTTGTAGCCACGAGGGACGGGGGCAGGGAGAAAGAGCTGAGCGGATGTTTTCAAGGCAGGGTTACCGTTGATGAGTCTCTAACGCATTCCGACGGGACTGTTGACTTGGCTCTTTTCATCTCAGGGATACACATCCTTATCTTGAGAGTATTGCTGTTGTCCTCAGAAAAAAATGGTTCGCATGGATAAATCAAAAAGAGGCTGAGTGTTGACCCCCCTAAGGGGCGTCCATTTGTATGAAGACTCAACGCTGAAATCAGGGAGGATTTGATAATTAAAGCGTCACATTTGCAGCAGCTGACACCAACAATATGCTGTGGTTTTGTGTGTGTGTGTGTGTGTGCTTTTCTTTAATGAGCACTTGTGACTGCAGGCTCATCATTGTATGGTCAGTGCACGACAAGCCGGTCTCATAGTCTCTGACCATGTCTCCCTTTCATGCTCGTACAGAAACAAGCTGGCTTTAGAAACAGAGAGGAGGTTCAGGCAAGGGGAAAAAAGCATTGGCCAAAATCTGTCCAAACACAATAAGACAAGTCCCGTCCTGGGGTGTCTGTGCACAGAGTAGTGGGAAAAGGCCTGATGCTCTAATTTGTTGTTACTCCAGCCAGAGGAGCCTCACGAGGAGGAGACACAGAATCTAACAGCACCGAGCTCCCTGTTTAACTGCAACTCCCGAAAGCCTTTTATTTTTGTATCCATTCCTCCTCCTCTCCCATCATTGCTTCCGTCCCTCGTTCTCCTCCTGATTTGCTCACTGTCAGTCTCACACCACCCAGTCTCTTCTCTTCTCTCTCCTCCCGTCTCTGGCTGTAAATGAATGAACTGTGTGTTCATTAAACACGACACTTGGAAACAGAATAGCTTTCCGTCGATCGAACGGAGCCGAGTGTCATAATGAGAAGAAGCAAAAAAAAACCACAACAACCAACAACCTAGAACGCAACCGTTCTTCATTTTGAAAAGAGACACACACAAATTCAGTGTTGCAGGTTCTTCCTGCTTATCTCTCTGTGCACACTACCAAAAAATAAATAAAGATAAACATGTATTTTAAATACTCAATGCATGTTAAGTACGCACGGATATCACAGGAAATAATGCAGGGGAAAGTGGATTCCATCTTCTCGTAATTCACTCAGAGGTAATGGACAAACTTATTTACAGGCAGTGTCATCAGAAAGCCATAAATAACGTGAATGAGTCATTTCACAGACACAATAGAGGGGGAATAATAGACCGCTGACTGCTGTCATCTACTCCCACAGCGATGGCCGTTTATTATTATTATGAGTATGCATCAATATTTGTTGTCATGTATGTAAGTGTAATCCATTTTCAGCATGGCTGTAAAGCGAGGGGGTGTGTATCTGCAGGAAACGCACAAAGCCATTTCCCTCCGAGTGTGCGACTCTATTGATCTAATGCACCGAAAATTAAATGGAAAACCAGGAGAAAACACCATTTGTCACGTTGAGCAACTTGAGAAATCGACGGCGCACATTCAAATGGAAGCCGCCGAGGCCACAATGGAGAAGTTGCAATTTGAAAGCTGGGGTAATGCGTTCTGCGATATCGTTTTGTTTATGGGCTGCAGGAGCATGGAAACATTTACTGTGAGATTGACCACCATAGATCAAGCAATGAGGCAGAACAAAACAAAGATGGATCTGCAGAATTAGAAGCGATGGGGTTGGAAGGGGATATCCCTTTCCGATACTGTGGCTGGGGGGGGGGTCGAAGAGAACATGTGCTATTAGTGAAACATGGGATGTGCCATTAAAGCAGCAGGCACAAGTGATCATGTAGTCACTGCCCTGGACTCCAGAGAGCCAGAGGGGAGCTCTCTAGAGCATGAGAAAGATCCTTCCTGCAGGAGGTCGACTGTAATCTCTCATAGCACCAGGTCTTAACTGCACTGAATGAATCTTGAATGCTTTCGCCCCCTTAATAATCTAGATCCATGTATTTATCATTCTTGAGACGAACCTGCGTCTACGGCGATAGCTCATTTTAGGAATCATGCATATTTATTCTCTTGCTGAGAGTCAGATGAGAAAGTACAACCCATTGTTGTGTCTGTGAGAGAAATACAAAGGTGCAGCCATCCGCCGGTTCACTTAGCATAAAGTCTGGCAACAGGGGGAATCAGTTGGTTAGGCTCTGTAATTTGCAAAAAAAAACAAATTGAAAAAACAACTCAGAAATAGTCCAACATAATCATGAGTAAAACTGCAGCTTGGGCTTTATTTGCTTATTTCTTTGATAGGAATGTATTTGTTCCCTATAGTTAAGTTGAATGAGTTCAAGGGTTTATATGAAACATGTAGGATGCTGTAACAACTGTTGATTGGCAAATGCTCGAAAATCAAAAATGCCGCCAGAGAAAGACGTATTAATGAGGCCCTTAAAGGAAAAAAGGACCCTAAAGGTATCGGAGGACATAGTGTGCAGCCCCATGTGTCAGGTTGGATCAGGGCTGCAGAGCGGGGGGGCCAGCAGGCTGACAGCAGGAGGGGAGCAGTGGACTTTATGACTCTAAGCTTCCATGATTCCTTTGACACCCGTGGCACTCCCCCGTTATCACAAAGGAAAAACCCCAGCGTCCACAGGCATTTTGTATTCACATGTAAGGAATGATGAGAATGTGAAGATGCTCCAGTTGCATCCCAGTCAAAGGACTGAAGAATGAACCTTCATGAAATATGGAAGAAACGCATGTGGATGGAAAAGTGTTTGTTTCACACCGAGTGGAATAAGGGATAATTATCTGGATTCTAGATCATAACATTCCAAACAAAAAGGTGCTTCCTTTGGAAATATCGTCTAATTATCTTCAGAGAGTCCATGTGATCTTTGGCTTTTATTTATTCTCATGGAAAATACAATCATTTCTGTGGTGAAAGGAATCCAGGAGGAGTATCGGTTGAATTGAGACAAAGCTAAAAACCACAGTCTTCTATTTGCTGATGGAGAGATTGTTTAAACCTAGGTACAGGTACAAATACATAAGAACAGTTTAATTTAACCAGCATTTACCAAGCTCTCTAAAGAGACTTTGCTCTCATCAAATATTATTAATTAATTTCACCACTTGAGGGATATGAAATAAGATGTTAAAATGACAGTGTAAAAAACTGCAGGATGAATTTCTCTGCTAAGGCTCAACAGTCCCCTTATGAAACCACATTTAAATGCACTAGATCTGTATTTGATTAGAGTAGTAGTAGTAGGAGTAGTAAATATAGTATTTGGATCTGCACCAAATTGCACACACATGCACAAACTTTTTTTATTTACATCCATTAATTATTCTCTGAGAAATCAACGGAAATGTTGAAACTAAATTCCTGGATCCGCCCCCTGACGTCACGTCATTCCACCGAGTGTCATGGAAATCAGTCCAGGCCAGTCGAGAGAGACACAGACACAGACACAGACACAGACACAGACACAGACACAGACACAGACACAGACACAGACACAGACACAGACACAGACACAGACACAGACACAGACACACAGACACAGACACAGACACAGACACAGACACAGACACAGACACAGACACAACCTCCTTGACAGAGGGAACTATAAATTGGATTTGCTGAATATTTGTTTCGTTGGCTCAGAACATTTGATGAAGACAGATCTTCAGCACAGATGAATGATGAAGTGTCCACAGTGGTGAATAGAAGAATTACCTCCACGAGCCTCGGTTGACGTCACTTGAACATTTGAGGTCAAACCAAAAAGCTTAAAGTACAATAGATGCATTTCAGTTTTATACCAGATGTGACAGAACAGTTTTCAGTCTGCATCAGGAGAAGTTATGACGAGACGTCCATTATCCTGATGAGATACAGACTCTCTGGTTCATCTCTTCTCACAACACCAGAGACATGAAGACGACTCCCAGCACAAAACCTCAAACATCTATCCAAGGCATCATACACACTTTAAGGGTATGAGAGTGTGTATACGTAACATTGCTGAACACTTTGAGTGGCTGATAAGACTAAAACTATAATAATACAGTTAATTTCCCATAATGATTGATTCTGGGCTTCCTGTCCTTTCCCGTATTTCACTGATCATGTTGATTATTCATTTCTCCGTCAGCATTTATCATGATAACAGACATCATTATATTCAGCTCTGCATTCACAGACAATAAAGTCCCCATATGTGAAGAGTTAACATTTGGAGCACATCTGTGTTACACTTACTGAATATTATGAGTCCTGCTAATGTGACAGACGCCGAACATCGGACTCTCCCAGGGACAGAAAACACAGCAGCTGGTCAGAGACACGTAGCTAAGTCATTATGGCTTCACTGGAAAAATAACACAGCTGTGTGCAGAAATCAGCGTGAGGCTGTGGGCATTTAAATTATTTATCTGTAATTGACGCCAAAAAACTGTGATCACAACCTCATCTGTCTGCAGCAGAACAACAAACTGCAAATTGAATCTCCTTGGACTTTGAGGGCAGCTGAACACATCTTGAAACAGCAGCATTATTGCACTTTGTCAGAAATGATTTGAAAGATAATTAGCTCAGCCTCAGTTTGTTAGTAAACAGGATTACACAAAACCAGTAAAAGGAAGGTGCAGATCTGGATTGGGGGCGGACCACGGTTAAGAACTTTACAAATATCTCCAACAAATGCAGATTTTTTAAAATTTCTTAAGAAATATAGCAGAGATCTTCATGAAAACAAATCAGGCGTGTTTGGAAGATGAATATCTAAGAATAGGGGCCATTTGGTGTGGCTCTACTAATCCTAACGATTCAGATTTGGTGAATCGAAAAAATATGGAGGGGTGATCTTCATTCAGTATTGTAACAAATATCCCCCTCATGCATATCAGAGGATGGATATGTTTTGTGCGTTTAACGTGAGCGGCTTGCAGAACATCGTTGTGTATGTACTGTATCTCAATATGCACAATACTGATAAGGTGGCCAATCCACTTTGTCGGAGGCACGGCAGGAACATTCCCTGTAAAATACAAAAAGACAAAGTTATTCTTGCCAAATTTGTTCAGAATATTAAATGATATAATGACAAATACACACCAAAAAAACACCTCAAACACACTTTACTCTGTTGCCTCTTCTCATTTCAATTTAGCTGTGTAATATTTTAAATCAGCCTTCTAATCCCACCCATTTAACCCCATTGCCCTGAGCAATAAACGCCTAATAACTAGCTCTACATTGCTAAACATGGCCTATCCCTCTTGCTTTAAGGAGCTAAGTGCTGTAACGGGTCGTTGGCGACAGGAAACGAAAGTGGCAGATATGGTTTTCTGAGATGACTGTCAGCAACCGAAGGTGACAGGAAGTATAATTTCCAGAGCTCATTACTGCTGATAGATGAGATGTGTGCATATTACGGTATCAGGCTCACAATCGAGTGTTTATAAAATCAGTTTTATTACATCCTGCGGGACGGCGTGCGCTCCAATCACTGTGCATTTTAATTAACTACTTGGCAATTAATGCCACAAAGAGAGTTAGGTTGTATAATCGCCTTACCCCTTGGCAATTTATTAAACAAATATCTGGCGGAGCGGTGACGTGAAACAAACAACTCCTTCCCTATCATGGCCGTGGTGCAGACTCTGACTGGGGGGGGAAGCAGCCCCGGGCATCTTGAACCTGGGGGGGAGAAACAAACGTTTTTGCCGTGTTTGTGTTTGGATTAAACACGCGGCCAAATTAATTTTAAATTGTGACTGAGGGCAGAACAGTGTCTGAAAAGTTTGAGAAAAACTGTACCCAAAATATCAGTCACACTCGATTCACTGCAGCACAATGTGTTGCACTTATTTTTCATTTGCCATAAAGAGAGAGTCTCTTTGAACAACACCCAACACACACACACACACACACTTCCTGTCACCCTACCTGTTCTCGCCGGCCTCGTCCAATTTGCTCTGCTCAGCGGAGCGGAAATGAAGAATGATAAGCCTGGTGAGCGTCCGGCCTCGGACCGCTCTCTCTGAACTGCCCTCTCTCCACAAGTGGGCCCTCCTATTTGTCGATGATGGGTACGGTGGATTAACAACAATCCCAGGACTACGGTTGGGAGGAATGACTTCGAGGGGGTTTCTGGCAGGAGCCCCCAGTCCATCCCCCGGCACAAAGCTGGGCTCAGCCTGTTGGCCGGGCTGTAGACATGCTACTCATTGGGTTTAGACAGCCCATGACAGACTGAGGCTCTTGGAGGAGGATTCAGGTTTGTGCTAAACCCTGATTGTTACAGTAGAGATGGTTTGCTATACACCATGGAGAAAGGGGGGTGGGGGGGGGATGTGTTGTCACTTCCTGTAGTGCAGTGCCAAAGGCGACCTCACAATTATTCCTTGTTAATAGTGACTTGTTCTCAAACGACTCTACTATCTACTGTCACTTTTCATTGTTTGTCGCTGTGTGAAGAGGTTTTTATATAAAGATCTATGGTGCAGAGTGAAGATAGAAAACGTTTGTGTCATCCTTCCTGGTTTATCCGGCATGTTTTTCCTAAAGTGAAACTGAATTTGCTTTATTAGTGTTCACGTGTTTGGCTTTAATATAAGTTTGTGTGATTTTTCATACGTTGGATGTCGTTTATTTCAGACTTCTTTGAGGAAATCTACACAATCTTCAGACCCACAGATTCTCAAAATGAACTTTCTGTGATTCAGCTCAATACAAAGCCTGGCAGCAACAATTCTGGTTGGATTCAATTCATTTCTGAGCTGGATATGAGTAAATTAGAAAGAAAAAAAAAGCACTGTGCTCTTTTCATGCCCATCTGTGCTAGATTAGTTCTGGGTGACAGTGTGCCCTGGCAAAGCTGTAGGTCTTGGCACATGTTTGCAAATCTATGCGGAGACTTTGTCTGACAGCATTTGGCACACAACCGAAAAGCATCAGCACCCACGGCTGCAGCATTTTCACTTCTCTACAATTTCATTTAAAAAGGACAGAGAGGTTCAAACAGAATTTTGGCCCCGGCCAGAACATAAAATCTTGAATTTAGCTTTCTGCTTTTCTCCCATGTAGATAAGCAGCGTTGCTCTTGGTCTCACCCGCTGCAACACATCCTTTCAGTCACCAGCGGAGACACAAAGTGCAGCCATGCAAAGCAACCCGGGCGCTTTCAGGTGGTTGGGTTGAGATTTTATATTTATCAGCTTTCCAAAGAAAGTGCAAGACGTGCTATATGCTCACAGAGAGGGACGGAAATAAAAGCTTCAGGTTGCACAACAGGAAGATGTTTACAGTAACAACAGAGAGCGCTTTCCCAGAATGCCTCTTTATTTTGGGTTGCAAGCCTTTTGATAGACAGTTTCTGGTGAAAAACGAGTGGAGGAGAGAGAGGCTAATAACAGATGACACACATTAGATCTCAGGCCAGGAGCTAAATGAGGTGTTTAATTCAGCCTTTATTTTATCAGTTTGGTTTTCAGCAAATTGGCTCAAGAAAAAAAATCAGGATCTCTCATTACACCAACGAGGGGAGACATGAACAGATGAATGTTGATGATCCCCATTATCATTCTGTGAAAATGTAAAACAGGAGCGACGAAATGAGAAATAGATAAAGAAAATGAGAGAGAGAGAGCGAGAGAGAGAGAGAGAGAGAGAGAGAGAGAGACCCTCACTAATTTCTCCTTTCATAGTGAAGATGTTATTAATTATACAAATACAGTACGTTGATACTAAACATATCAGGTAAGACGTCCCATTTATTTGTTTATAGTCCAAATACTTGATCTTTCTATACAGTGTGTACAATCATATTGTTATGTTTATGGTTGTGTTTTGGCACAGGAGAGACGGTGGTCTGATAAAATCCATGATCTTTATGTAACCAGTTTTCTGTTGTGGATGCCAACTAAGACGTGCACTTTGTAAATGTGCCGTCCACCTCGATCCCCTCATGGAGATTCAGCTGCTATCGATAAAGGTCAAAAAACACGTTGCCTCCGAACCTAATCCAGCCTCTGATTACATTGCTTACGATATTGACTTACTGTTGAAGAGATATAGTTTGTAGCAGACTGGGCTGCTCTGTTCGGTGCCTGGTGATCATCTGTGTATCACACAGCTCTAATCTGTGTCCTGTGGGCAGCTCTCATCAGGATCTTCAGAAGTGCAAGTTGGGTAGAAGACCCAGTTTGTGTTTTAAGCCTCTGGTTCTGAGATGACTGTGATAACTGAGCGATTAGATAGAGCTGCACTGACAGCACACACACAATTGTTAATGCGACATACATTGCAAAAAACTTGAAACTAGTCTAACTTCAAACTTCATGAATAAGCTTTTTTAATGCTTTTAAATCAATAGGTGATATATTATTGGTTCTTCTCATTACTTGCAGATTTATCAGGAAGGTTATTCTACTTTTTTCTTCTCCAAAGCACCTAAATCCGATCATCCCTCAGATTGTAAGATAAACTGCTCCTCCCTGACAACTCAGGGAATTTGTCCGTAATCTTAAAATCTCTAATTGCATATCATTATTTTAGTTAAGACTCAAAGGACGTCCCTGTGCAGCTACAGCCACTTCTCTTTATATTTACTGGGTAAAGGAGCTGGGGTTGGTGGGGTATCACAAAAAATTCAGATTAGTTCCAAGAACTCAATCATTTTTGTCACTTTATCATCGTCTTCACTTCTTTATTTAAGAAACTCCACGAGCGTATGCGCCTCCTCCCTTTGGATCTCTCTGCTCCAAAAACATCCAGTGCTGAAGATTAGAAAGGGAATGTGCCCGTGCTGCACATTTTCCTTTGATTACAGCTGGGAGAGATGCCTTCGCTATGGAAGCTGGCACCAGAGAGGACGGAGAAATGCTTTTAACGGCTCCCTCACCAATTAGTCCTCTGCATAAACGGAAAACAGCCCAGAAAGGGATGTAATGAAGCCCGGCTGTGGTTGGAGTAATATGCTCAACATGAATTATTTAGCATCATTGACAGCCGCGAGTCGTATTGAGGCAACATTTGGGAGTTATGATGTTAATGGTTGACTTTCTGTGTACTTTTAAATCCTCTAAAATAACTGTAAAAGATAGATGATCCTGCTTTCAGAATCGAAAAAAAGGATATACAAACATATTCCTCCACAACTTGCATGAGTAGAATATCTCAAATCCGACTCCAGCCCATTATTCGAGTTGATTTGAATAACAGCCCCTCCACAGAGCACCCTGGGCTCACTGGGCTGGAAAAGAATAGGTGCGCCGCTGCCGTCTTCAACAGCAGCTGATTTTTAAAAGGGATATTGGGTGGATTACCCTGTTATTCACTCCAGATTCAATCCCAGTCTCGTTTGCTTTCTTTGTTCGGCTCCGGGTTCAGGTGATCCTCTGGGTTCAGGGCTGCGTGTGATGGAGATAAATTACAACGCCTCAACTCCGAAATCCCCGTGCAGGGACATTAATTGGCCCATCAGGCTGAGCAAATGATTACACTGTAAAGACGACCATCATCTGGTGCCCTCTCCATGGGTTGATTGTGCCTTTAGGTCAATCTAATTTGTAAACGGAATATATACATGTTGGATGAATTTAACAGCTATACGTCTTTGATAGGGGAAACTTGGACAAGAAGAAGTAGGATTCTCAAAGTGGTGGAAAGAACGTATACAGTCAACGCTGCTGTCTGGGCAGAACGCAAGACCATTGACAAGGACACCAAAACCTGCAAAGTGAACAAACACTCGCTCCACACCACAGGGCCCCAATTTATCAGCAGCCATTTGAATATTCTCTTTAAAATGCTGCACAGCTGCAACCTTGTCGTACCTCAGTAGCAGGCAGGACGTCTGGGCTTGCCGGTAACAGAGTGTCTCACCTGACCACAGTGAGTACCAAGGTAAACCAGACACTTCAGCAGCCATGTTCTTTGTTTCTTCTTTCTGCCAAGTCTAATTCAATTCTCCAAGCAGTTTGTCCCAGTATGATGCGCCCGGGTTCAAGGCACTGTGAAATGTTATTCACCAAAGTGGAGCCATTTTGTGGGAATGTTTTATTATTTATTTAGATGGGTGCCCAAGTGTTTCAGGTAACAGAGTGCGAAATTAACTTATGATCTGTTTTTTGCAAGCTTGGCTCGATGAGGTGCCAACTGAACAACCAAAAACTGTTCATCTCTTATATTCCAGAGAGGGAGGAGCTCACTTTAAAGGAAAAGGAAGAAGAAAGAATACAATTTATGTAAAAACTTGACGTGAAACGTCTGCAAAAATGCTGCTTTTGTATAATGCTACAAATATGACTGGACAAGTCGACTGTCATGTGAGTCTTTGACCTTTTGTCAGATTGTAGGAGTAAGTGCTGGAAGCAGTTGAGCGGTAGGGCACCTGGACAATCAGAGCAAACTGGGCTCTACCGAGAGGAGAGGTCTTAAAGAGACAGTTTTTCAGACAGAGGCTGATAAGAGGAGCTGCAGCAATGGACAATGAGGATAATCTGATTCATTTTCTGAACATTAGAGCACCTTTTAAAGTAATAACATTAATTAAATTTGTGAACCTGAATATGAGCAAAATGTGTCTCCTTTAATGTTAAGCGATTAACATATCAGTGGGTTGCATGGGGGTGTACAAGTTAAAGAAATTAAGGGAAAAAAACAACAGAAAAAGACCTGTTCAAAATGAATTAGCAGGAAGTTATATCAATATAAACCTGAGGTATGTTACTCATTTATCTTATTATGCTCCAAGTCAAAATGAATATCAATCACCTGATATACACCATCTGCAATTTGCCCTAATTAACCATGTATCAAATATTGTATTAAATGGCTGATAAGATCAATATCCATTTAGTGATGTGTTCATCTCAGCATCAGGATTTCCATTCTCACCGGAGACTCACACCTGATTGAACACGTAGGATGTTCTGTGCAGCCCAGCGCTCCTCCCATGTGATTTGGCCGAGGACGCCATTAAGAGGCCGTGTCAATAAGCAAAGTGTTTGTGACCTGAAAACATTTGAATGAAGCATGGGTTGGGGAAGGGACTAATTATCCATTCTGAAAACAAAACATTGTGATGTCAATGGGACAGCGTTGCGGGAGAAATGGGCCGAGATTACACCTTGTTCCGTGAAATCAAATCAATAGGAGCTCAAACGGGGAGAGTGGTAGAACAACGAGCAAATTCATTACATCTGATTGACCTGAAGCATTTTCCATTGACAAGTAGATCTGAGAAAAATAAAAGTATCAGTCAGGCAGATCCATCAGCTTAATGGATGTGGAAAAAAGTTTGCCTCTCATGGAATAAGATTGGGATCAATGTGAGCAGTGTGGCCAGCAAACAGATCTGCAACGTGAGGCGTCCATCTATGGTGTGTGCATCGAGCTACAGGCCGATTGGCTCAGATACAGAGCTGCAGGGCATGAAGACGCGGGTTAATGCAGCAATGCAATGTAGCGCACACGCCAGCCTGCAAGCATAAGCCAAATATTTACCTTTCCACTCCAGCAGAGCGTGATGAGCCAAATAATGCATCTCATTTACATGACAACACTGGAGGCGTACAGGAGAGACAACACTAAGGCTGGGACGCAAGTGAAGGGGATAATTAAGGTCACCTCATTTCCAGCACCGGGAGATGGAAAAGTCGGTGAGAGAAGAGCACGTGCACGATGTAAAGCAATGCATACTGACACAGTTGGTTGTGTTGTGCTTATACTTTAATACTTTTTCTCC
Source organism: Pseudopleuronectes americanus (assembly GCA_038501795.1). Taxonomy (NCBI): domain Eukaryota; kingdom Metazoa; phylum Chordata; class Actinopteri; order Pleuronectiformes; family Pleuronectidae; genus Pseudopleuronectes; species Pseudopleuronectes americanus. The sequence continues at coordinate 18,557,432 of CM076723.1, forward strand.
TCTAAAGAACAGGATACAAAAAAATGTGGATTTCGTTTAGCCTCCCTGATGGTTTTCCCAACACTCCTGATTTGTGCGTAAATATATTTTTTTCATCCGGCTCTTTGGCTTCAGGCAACAACAAATGGCGTCTGGTTTCGCCTGAGGCTGCATTTATCAAATTACTTATCTGCCTCTTGCTCTCCATGCAAATGTGGTCGTCGGATACGCAGCAGGTTCATTAAGGTCACGTATTTGTCATTCTTCCGCCGGCGTGCAGTTGAAACAAATGTGCTTTTAACAGGTAAATCCTTAATGAGGACTTGAAAAATTCATTAAAAGACATGACCAATAGGGTGCAGGCAGCACAGAGGTAACCTCCCCCAGTGAGCTCCTCCGATTCCTTTATTAATAGACTCCTTGCATGTTTTTGACACTGGCTGTCAAAGAAACCATTTGCACACTTAATGAAAAGGGAGCTTTTGAATTCTGCCAATTCTGCAGAAAGATGGCGGAGCGGAGCAACAGCAGTACGTTTGATTTTATTAATCTATCTGAAACTGGTGAGGAGGGACACAGGGAGGGGGGTGTGAGAGAGAGAGAGAGAGAGAGAGAGAGAGAGAGAGAGAGAGAGAGAGAGAGAGAGAGAGAGAGAGAGAGATATTTTAAACTAAACTAGACTAAAAACTTAATTTGAAATCTGCAGTCACAAAAAATTTACCAACTGATAAAATCATAGATAGGGAATCATATCTGCTGCTTCCTCAACTGTAGAACTTTATTTTTCCCAGTCATCAAAATGAAACGTGGGGATGTTTCTGGGTCAGTTTGCATCGTATTAATTCAATCAATAGATTTGTTCAGTAAAGGAAGCTGTTCAATCAAGTGAGGGGATTGAAGCCTCCTGTCAAACAGGCTGGGCTCATGGATGGATGGCACAGGACACACTCCATTTGAATATGGAAAGTGATGAATAAAATGAGATTCAAGAGATCTTCATTCTCATTGTACAGGTGCAATGACATTTTTGTGAGGAACCTATAGATGCTAATTATTAACCTTTATTCATGCTTATACTGAATAAATATGATGCGTAAAGAAAACAGAACATAAAAATATTCAAGCAAATGTTCTTAACTCTGCTATGTGATGCTTGCTTTAGGGCAGAGGGGTGAAGGTGTTGTTTCTTGGTCTGGGTTAGATCACCACAGACAATCAGGAATTTCCAGATGCGAAATAGAAAATCGTACAGAACAGGAATTTTCTTTCCTGCCTCCCACATGTGACACATATTATCCCGGCATTAGCATCTCTTCCCATCTTTTGTCCTTTATTCCTCCCTTTTGCTGGGACCACTGGAATCCAACGTGATTTGAGGCTTTGGCGTCATTAGAGCCAAGTTCAGCACAAAGTCATCGGGAGTGAAAAGGAAACCAAGCCCTCGCCCTCCTTCTCCTCTGAGCATCAGACTCACCCCACCAAAAAAGACGAGGTTTCATCTTCACAGGTTATCCTTTCCTAAATTAAACTGAAAGGAAAACAGTGAACTGCAACTAGCGTTTAATTCACAGGCTCCTCACGCCTCCTCTTTTAAGCACACTCAATGTTAAAAAACACAAAGTGGCCGTTCGAGAGAGGGATCAGATCATCCCAGAATAAGTCTGCACACACATACATGTGCACACACCAAAAACACTCAAACATGTATGCATGCACACACAACACCAACACAATGCGAGGGTGAGTGGCAGAGCGATAAGACCGAGGTGACACTCCACCAGGCCCTGATAGGCGTGCACACACATGCACAGGGTTCCTGAGCGTGACTCCCCATCTCCCTCCAAGAACATTAAGAGATTTTACCACATCTCGGCCTCTCCTCGCCGTCATGCTCCCCATCGCTCCCCAGCATCTCCCATTTGTCAGCTCTGTTTTGCTGGTGAGCCTCCGAGATGAGGCCGATCCGGGCTTATCCGCTCACATGATTATCTCAGTGAGGAGAAATGTCTCACCTTTATTCGTCTCTCATATGCACTGTGGCTCTCTCATATCTTGCCCGGGCTCCAGTAGGATGTTAATAACCACACGTCTCCGCTGCAGGATTTCTCTGCCTCTCAGTCGGCGTGGAGACGTTTCTTTCCGCTGATCTAAATCATCTCTGCTCAGACTTTATTTAAGTACAGTATGTGCCACAAGGAAGATAGACTATCAAACATCATTTTTGACTGACTGATAGTTCTTTTGAAATACAGTTCTTTATAAATCACATTACAATTTTCCCGATATGACAACTCTGATACTGGAAACTGACTTGGACATACAGTGTATGTACATTTTACATGAGGGGTTAGAGAGGAGGAGTCAGGCAGATAGAAGTGAAGCCTTCAAGGACACAAGGATGATCTGTATTGGAGATGGTGATTACCCTGCAGCTTACCTGGAAGTAGGGTATTGTCCGTGCATATGTGTGTGTGTGTGTGTGTGTGTGTGTGTGTGTGTGTGTGTGTGTGTGTGTGTGTGTGTGTGTGTGTGTGTGTTTGTGTGTGTGTGTGAAAACAACAATGCAAATGGATGGAGTTTTACCAAACACAAAAGGTCAACAGAAATATGGTCCAAAAAATACATTTTCCAATATATCTCTGTAAATATGGTGGAGAGACAATCCGAAGCCGACATGAATCTGAAATGATTCCCCATCATATTGTGTCACATGATCAGTGACGTCATAAATAAGTCACTGAGTCAGAAAAATGTCATCACAATTTTGAGGGTACCTCTGCGGTCAATACGACTTAAAGCCAAATAAATAATAATATATTTGATGTATATCGCCCTTTAGCGATCCTCAAAGATTGTTTCTTGTGGATCATCTTATTTCCCTCTTTATTTTTGTCCCTAGTGACACATGTAAAGTCTCCTTGTGTCCCTTGAAAGGTTCCACATAAAGTCAAGATATTATTATTATAGCTATCATAAACATGTCATTATGAAACAGCCTTTGCTTTTCATTCCTTTAATTTCTCTTGTCAAACACGGCAAGTTTCTGTGAACGCCAACACTTCGATCATCGGATCCACTCAGAGGACTCTCATTTGAAATCTGGCTTAACAACACTACATGGTTGTGTTTGTAATGAAACAATGATCCCCTTCCCGAACACTTTGTAAAAGCTTAGGAGAAACTGTTGAACTTTGAAGTTAAATATGATTCATCCACATCGGCTGCAGTTGCTCGACAACATAAATCAACCATGGCTCAAGTGTTCACGTATGTGTTATTGCATTGATGGCAGTTTGGAGCTGTTTACAAATTCAGAGCAGAGAAATTAAGAGGTTTTATTAACATTATTGCCTACTTCATATTTGATCTTTGTTTGTCACTAACTGAAGTTTCTTAAGTTCGTAAACATTTTTGTGTTCATCTTATATCCGAGTTCTGGAAATCTGGAAATCTGGAAACCTGTCAAGCAGTAAAAAAAAACACTTCAACATTCATAGATTTAGATTTCTAATGAGAACAGTGAATGTACTTTTCGAGGTATTTAACTTTTTGGAGAAAACTTATTACCAAAGAACCTATAAAAGAAAGTATCTACTAATGATTTTCTTGTGTAATTATGACTAAATGTGTCATTGAACAAGCAGTAAATCAATTCAGCAGAGTTATTGCAGGTTAGTGAAGAGGTTTCTGGATCTGCACAATGAGGAAACACTTCGGCTTTAGCGATCTCCCATGACTGATGAATGTGGCAAACAGCTAAGGAGCCATTCATCTGCGTTACAAGCCCTTCATTTCCAATGTATCCCGACCTGTTGCAGGTTCGTGTGCAACCTCTGTGTCCTCATCTGCTCGGTTACAGAGGATTTCAGGACGTGACAGGAACGGTCAAAACACAACCGGTCTTGTCAGATCCAAACAGCCGGCTGAGGAAGCAGGATCATCAGGCCAGGAGACTTTTCTTTTTCGGTATTGGAACTCGGCCTGACAGCCCTCCCTGTGAAATCCGGCTCCGCTGTGGCACAGTCACCTCTATCTCCTCCCTCTCTTTTAGGGATGTTATCTATTTGTCAGGAGGAGGAGGAGGAGGAGGAGGAGGACAGGACACAGGGAGAGGAAGAGAGTGAGAGAGGGAGAGTCTCCGTACCTGTCTCCATCTTCAGGGACTCCTCACTTGATTAATGAAACAATTGACTCTGTGATTAACACCTGTGCTTTGAGTTGCTAAAAAAAGCCCAGGGAGACCTGAAATGGACGAGATATTGATTTCCTCGTCCCCAAAAGTAACCCCCATCTCCCCCTGCTGTATGACCATGAAGAAGAAACCGAGCACAGGGTTGTCTTTGTAATTAATCAACTCATTTACATACTCAGTGGGGTTACTCTGGTATTAGCTCGCCCCTGAATTAGCGCACGTCTCTTTTGTGTGCGGAGAGGAAACATGAAACTGCTCCTCATACAGTATTTTATTTATGTAGATAAATGACAGGGAGGTGGATAATAAGTGACATTAGTCAGTAACGTCTCTAATTAGCTCTTCCCGGTTCCGGTAACAATTCAGTTTATTCGATAAGATGGTGGATTTCCAACACTTTCAAGTCTAATTGTTAGTTTTAACTCATTATTTTTGGCATTAAATTTGAAATCCTCGATTTGTATTCTAACATTTTCATCACATTTTGTTCATCCAGTTCAACTACAGACGATAATTCACACAACCCAGCCTTTTTGTCCAATAGATTTAGAGTAAGCTAAGACGAATCGGCAACAACTACAGCCAAATTATAGAGTCTATATAGTCAGAGTATAGAAATGAATTCAGATGTAGGTTTAATTTGTTTCCCGAGTTTAAAACAAAGATATAATTTGTGATCACAAGTTACCTTAGAAAGACAAACCAGCATTTGTTGCAGCAGAAGCGACAGCTGGACTTTCAGCTGAGCACCAAGGACAGCCAGCTGCCGTGTTGCTCCCTGAACACAGTCCCACATGCCCCCCCCCCTTGCCCCTGAGGCCCGTCAGCCCTCAGATGATGCCACTGCTGCCGCCCATCCAGACTCCTCATCTCCACTGAGCAAAGAGCAACTCGCTGTGGGACCAACATTCCCAGACAGATGCCAGCGCTCAATTCATCACACTCTGCAGATGCACACCGGTGCACCTGTGGCTCACTGACCAGCTGACACAGGTATCTGTCTGTGTAACTCTGGGATGTGATCGACTGAAGGTGTTCCATCCGACTGCTCGGGACTGATAATCCTGACTTGGACCCAAATTTAGACACTGATTGTCCAGAGAATACTGAGAATATGTTGACATTCAACCGTAGACTGTACATAAAGATGAACGACATGCTGCTCCCTGAAAGTGAAGCCAACTTGTTTCGCAGCTGCTGTGTATATAGGACGTGTTCCTCCATGTTAGTGATGATGCATGGACCAAACCAAAAATGTCAAAGTATAAATCATATGAACTCCTGAAGAGGACATCTGTCATCTGTCCATGACGCTATGTATGTTTTAGTGTTTCCAGTAAGTTTATTGCTACACAATGTAAAAATAATCAAGGTGGTTCAACTTACTATCTTAAAAATGTATGACTCAACTTCAAGATTGTTTCAAATCACAAAGTGAAGTTGTTTATTTATTGATCCACTATTGATTAACCTTGATACTTAAAAAGAAATATGTAACATTATCAATTCAAGAATAGGTACTTTCTTTTGATAAAAAAACTCACATTGTCAAGTTCACATTATTGATACCTATGGCCTTTTCAAATTATAATGACTTGTGTTTCTAAGGCAGCAATGGAATCTGAAGTAATCTGTTTTTGATGTTCATGCCTGGTCTTGACTAAGACATTGAAATAACGTACAAGTTAAAAAAATGTAGATGGACAACTGCCTCAACTTACAAACTTGTGTTAACTGAGAGTGAATCATCGACCATCACAAAAAAAAACTCACACGAGGGATGAATGTTGGTGCGCTAGTCACGAGGGATCAAGACAAACTGGCAACAGACAAGATATTTCTTTAGCAGTCAAATGTGTAAAAATCCTTATTTATTAAATCATTTAAGGACGAAAATAAATAGGAAAGATAAGTGAAGCTTATTTAGTTGGGACTCTCTTAAACCCAAGTGCACAAGCACCTGTTTTTACCATTACAGACTGGTACTGTGTAATATCATGTGCTATTATTCAGTGTCAACGCTCACTAGGGAGACTCCCCCGAAGAGAAATACAGCGCATGGTAATAAAACAGTGGTGAAATGAAAAAGAATGATATTAGCTTTGCAGGAAGCCTTGAGGCATCACAAAGATCTATATGTGCTGTCATGATTTCATCATACCCTGCAAGGTGTGCATTGATTTTTCTCTCTCTCTGACATGGTAACAGCACACGTCACCGGGGTTGTGTTATTTTTTTTATTAAATCGCAAAATAATTTTTCAGCACTCAAACAAAACACACAAGGTATTATTTATTTGAGCAGTTTTTCCATTTTATTGTCACAAACAACTTCATGAGGTGTTGGGGGATGTTCACCAGCTGAATACCAAGGAGCGGAGCACTGAGATATGAAAGCTCAATTACAGCTTGAAACCAATTCTGGCTTCTGCTCCTGAGTTTGAGGAGCAACATTGTTGTCATCTCAAGTTTAAGATGAAAATAGAATCAAAGTAGACAAGCGTGTGTTTATACTCAATGTCCTGGGGACTGTCCCCATAACGTGGTACTTCTGATTAAAGAACACATTCAGGTTAAGACCAGTTATGGCTTATTGTTTCTGTTTGACTTTTTATGTCATTTTGTTAATTTAGTTCTTCTTGTAGTAATTGTTTCTTCTTGGTTTTGTGTCGATCTATTTGAATTTTGAATTAAACAAAGCAGTTAACACAAAAGTATCCAGAAACTTGGGTCCAGACATTTTCTGGAGTTTTTTAGTTTTTTACAAATTAATTGATTGTATTTTGGTGCCTAAAGGTGAAAGGTCATGTCACTATCTAAAATCATGATCCTGGCCTCTAGAATGAGATCTCAAGACTTCGTTTAGGGAATTTCTATAACTTCTGATCAAAGATGAAGTGATTAGAGTTAAGTTTTCAAAGGTTACCTTATATGAATCTTGAAAATTAATTATGAAGAAATATGTACATGGAAACTGAAAAGACATTAATAATCAAATACAGAGAAGAAAATTCTATAGAAAAGAAATGTTTTTTAAAATACTCAAAACTGCAAACATCACAGGTTTACATGAAAAAGTATAGATAAAAATGTAAAGAGCTTCTCACTGCCTGGATTGCTTACAGAGGCATTTCAGTGACGGAGGGATCCACTTACACGGTTTGTGTTGTTTCTCTCCGTCTGACGCAGGAGCGTGAAAGGGTCGTTTTGCTGCAGACATGTCACAGTGATTGCAGAAACCATTAAACGTGGAAACGCTGACAGCTGCTCAGGGTCATTCATCAAATGATGAAGTGAGGGAGAAAGTTGGAAGGATGGGGCGAACAGGAGGGGATGCAAATCTGCTGAGGAAGGAAGGGAGCACACAAGTTGATGAAACATTTCTTGGACGATTACCCCCAGGTTCATCTGGTCCTCATTGGCCGTTCACACATTCCTCACTTCTCCCCACCGAGAAGTTGGTTCCTGGTTCTCCGCTCTACTAAACTTCACAAAGAGAGTTTTTTTTTAATCTCCTGACTTCATGGAAAGGGGCAAATGTATAATTACACACAAATGTACCTACACGATGAAAGGAAATCGATTAAAGTTTTGTCACTTGGGGCGTTTTCAATTCTTGGTTCATGTCTTTGTCACATTATATTCGAACTCGTAAGTTTTAGTTACACATTGTAAGTTAAGGAGCACAACAAAGACTCAGAGGTAGACACCCTCTCTACGTTCAAGAGTAGGTTTATAACCTTTCAGGTCGGTCCTGGACTTTGTTCATGCTGCTATGGGGTTAGTTTGTTGGGGGACACATGGATCTCTTCTCCCTCTTTAACACAGTGGTGGGTTGTAGATTGTGATTGTGGAATATAGATCATAAGGGTGGATCGTGAATCAAAGAACATGATAGCTGAGCGTGGATTGTTTTGGTGAATCCTGTCTTGATGGTGGATTGTTAATTTTGTTGTCAGCTGATCATGGACTTTGATTTCATTCAGATCCGGACAGTGACCCTCCCTTCAGAGGCATTTTAACACCTGTTATTTTGGTTCTGCTTAATCTGGTTGCGAGAGCGCCCTTGGGTTCGGTTAAATAATGATCAGATTAACCTGGACTACCATGAGTGGCAGCCCCGATTAGCCTCGGCCCGACACTTTCTCTCTCTGTCACACAGCCGTGCATGTACCTGCATGCAGAAAACGCTCCCATGTTGACACGACAAAGGTTGAACCGCCTCCTGCTGTTTACTCTTTATTCACCTCTCAAGGACACAGACCTTTATCAGGGCTGACCAGCGCTGTGTGTCCCACCCTCCTCCCGTCCAATATGCCACTGAGTTATGGAGCGCCTGCTGATGCTCCTTAAAGGGCGGCAGGACGAGAGAGAGAGATGTAGCGGACGCTTAACACTAAGCCAATGGCTGCAGACACTCCCCATCCATCACTGTCGGCCCAGAGCAACCTCCTTTCTCCTGCCGCTCCACCACGAGATAGCAGGCCCCTCCAGGACGCTCTTACTGTACATGTAGTGGAATGATACTCAACGCCTCCCTGTCATTGAGAGGGATGCAGGTAACATCTTTCTTGCCTCAGGCATGAGCACCTGATGCCCGAGGGTCTGCTGGAGTAGGAACATGATGCAGTAGCTACAGTCGATAGTGTTGTTCTTTTCCTTTGAAGATGTTGTGCAGCTCCAATTTAATGAAATCCTCACTTCTGAAAAACGGAAGGGAGCCGTCTTCATCTCTGTTTTGTTGATTCCAGTCTAGACCTTGAATAATAAAGTTACATAACGCTCCTCATTACGGTTTTAAAGCACCAGTTCCTCCGTCCCTCCAGTGACCGCTGTGCAATTAAAACTGAAACACCGTTAGTGCATTAGTGCAGGTAGACGGGTAATCTGAGGTATTTCTACGAGGGCAAAAGAGAACTTATCAACCATTCAAGGTTACAGCTCGCTTGGTGATGAGACAATTTTCTGTTCGGGAGAGTAAAGGCCTCACAATCTCAATAATGTATGTGTCGTGGTGAGAGCGTAGACCCAGGAGATTATGATCCAGTTTAATTGGAGGCCTGTGTCATTCCTCCTCATGGCTCTGACGCCTCTGGTCAAATATCAGTTTCTCATCCACACTGCGGGACGCCAGCGGGAGGCGGTTAAAACCAACGGGACTCCAGATGAGTCAGAATTAGGAAAGTGACTCGATTAGTGGTTAATTATTCACAGCTCAACACTGACCAAGGAGGCAAGTAACTTGAGGCAATGCCAGAGTCATAGTCAAATCACACATGTGAAGAACTTATATAAAGATGGGTAACAAGGCTGCTGCCCAACTAGACAGCAACTAGATAAGGAACAAGTGAAAGTTTGAGGGGATCAGAGTCACAGCTGCTACAGATGAGACAGAAACTGTCTCGTGTCCCAGGAGCATTTGTACTCGAGTGATAGATTTATTATGTATTATAGATTACAGTAGAACTCCTGATCATTAATGTAAAAAAAACAATGTATGCAGCATTTATAATTGCTTTGAATCGGGTACTGTTCACTTATTGTTGTACTGCAAATGCAAATCAAGACCAGACAAAATTCACAAAGCCTGCTGTGAGTTAATACTTTCAAAATGTGTTAAATTGAAACTGTCTACTAGGAACTACAGGGGGAAGAAATGTCTCTTTGCTTTAGGGGAGATAGAGGGAGGATGATTCTTCAGCTGAGGGATTGTGGGTCTAGCTCTCAGCAGAGATTTGCTTTCATTCCAACCCTTCTCATTCGTGTGAGGTACAACATGGGATCCAGGGAGGAATGGACTAAAACTGAGAGGCACGTACTAGGTTTCAATCAGTTAGTAACAGGTAACTAGAAAAGGCAAGTAGAGCGTATAAACCTCCACTGAGGCCAAATAGACCCCTCCAATTCAATCAAGCTGCACCAGAGTGCACACACTCCCCCCCCCGTAAAAGGTTTCACAAGATCCATGAAGTATTCTTTGGGAAAATAGGTGAATATGGAAAGGGGTCATCATTGGCCTATAATCCACCCTGTCACCAAGTTTTTATAAATGAAAGTTATTTTGAGGTATTAACAGGAACTTTTTTTATGTTTTCTTATAAATGAATTGTCCGAGGTGTAATTGAAATAATATTAATAATAGGAAAATCGTACAGCATAACTTTTCCCATCCCGGTAATTTTTACAAGTCTATGAAAATGTATAGTTTAGTTCAACCACATGACCGAAAACAGAATGTGTTAGTATGTTCTTTGGATTACTGATCGATTTGGATTATTATTTGGATGTTCAACCTATATTGTGCTAAAATAATATATATATTAGGCCAAGGATGATGTTATTAAGCTACAAAATTTTACAAGTAGAAGTGACAGAGAGCAAAACACCTGATCGAGCTGTGAAAGTATAATTATGTGTTTCAGACGGATTCCAGATTCAGACCATCATCCTAACTAAATGATTTCCCACTCCTTTTAATCCCCTGATTCGTCTGGAGTTGGATTTGAGGCACGATGACAGTTAGATGAACCTGACGTCTCTTTGTGGTTATCACATGTAACAGGGTTATTTCAGGTTTATACTGTACTTACTGTTGGTTTGGCAGAGGTACACGAGGCAGCAGTGCAAACTCTGCCTGGAGTACATGAGTGTTCGAGCTCTTCCAGGTGATAATTAGGGCGACATGAAGTGGAGAGGCTGCTGCTCGCTCATCTGTGCCAGTAAGCACAGAGTTAATGGGAAACAGGAGATGGGAAACTTTACTCTGTTGTTTAATCGTGTGGTGCAGCGGTGCTGGTGCGTGATAATTTGGACGCCGCTCACCTCAGACTGGTTTCTTATCTAATCTGGTTTGTCACTGGTGTCGCTTGCATTCGTATCTGTGGTTGAAAACTGAGTTAATGCCGCTGGGTCGTAAACATACAGGAAATGCAAGGTTTTGCGATTGTGCTGCGTTTTCAGTGTTGTCGTTTCTCATTTTGTCTTATTGGCTCACTGGTGACCCACAACATTCAGCAATAGTGGCTGTTCTTGCTCGTTTTGCAGGTAAACAATTGCACAAGAGGCTCACGTGGACGTTTGCACATCTGTCACCGTGCTGCCGATAGACGCAGCGAGAGCATCAGTGATATCGATGTTTTGTCAAGTTCGCAAACATGCCGGCACACACGTGAAACCATGTATCTGAACAGAAGCCCAACACAAACACACGCAAATAACCTTGAGCTTCCCCTTCAGCTCTGTTTCCAGGCTTCAAATAAACCTCTCCCCTCCTCCCCCACCTGCAAACATATATACTATAGATGTTATTTTACTGGGACCTGGGTAAGATTTATGAGAAATGTTGCATTTATATACAGTGTCTCACATCCTCCTCCTGGATAAAAAGAGCTGTGTGGTTTCAACATTGCACTAAAACTTGACAGTTTAAACCAATTGGTCGTTACCGAGCAGTGAAACTATTACATTGCAGCCATTAAGGTGCTTTAGTTGAAATAAAAAAAAGTAAAAGTGCTAATATAGATATATTTGACCCCGACTATAGAGGAGTCAAGGCCGAATAAATAACACAACCCGGGTGCTTATAGCTTTGGGGCTGATCTGTAATACTTGGCTGCTTCTGGGCTTGAGCGTCTTTAAATTATTTTACACGGTAATGGCACAAGCGGCGATTACTGGTAAAGACGTTTGTGGTGAAATGATATTCCAGTAAAGCTGTCAGCAGGATGATGATTATAACACCTGAGCCGGTGTCTCACAGAGATTTAAAAAACACGAGAGAACAGGGGAGAAGCTGTTTTCTACTTAAATCTTTACAACTTCCAGCTTTAATCCTCATTTTCGCTTAATTTCCTTCCTCTAAAAACGCACTCCAGAAAGAAAAACACAAATAACACACTCTGACTCTTACTTCCACTTTCCCTCTAATCATCGCAGCTTTGAAGCCAAACCATTACTTGTATTTAACTGCACCGGAAGATGGTGTAAAAGTTGAAGTATAAGGATGAAGAGACATTCATGTCCCCTCGGGGGTGAACACACTGAATCACATCATCTCATTTACGATCAACCACCGGGGCTCTGCGGGGTCTCTGTTCACGACTGTGGAGGGCGGAGAGCTTTATTGGGCTTTCCCTCCTCAGGATGTGTCCTTCGTGATTGCTGGAGTGGCGCATGGCGGCAAGAAACAGAATTATTACACGATCACATCTTGCTTGCTGATTCTCTCGCTCCCCCCATGTGACTGTGGACAACCTGGGCTGCTGTCCTGGACACAGCTTTGAATTCCCGTGCTTGTAAATCCAAAGACAAGCTGCCATTTGAGACTTTACCACACACACAGCATTGTTGTTTTTTCAGCTGTCATGGTCTTGTGCCGGTTAAAACCAGCTTGTGTAAATGTGGTTGACTGTAATTTCAAACCTAATGAATACTGTTTTTTTCTAGTTTTGAAAGAACACACATATTATAAGACATATGTGTGTATAAGACGCAGGATAAATAAACAAGAACACACACATAGTCTTTTTGTGACATAACACAACAGAAAGGATAATTCCACAGAGACGTTTGAGCCTCATTGACGATGACTGATCACCTCGAGGTGTCATTAAACTCAACAACATGTCCTCCCTGAAGAAAAGGAGATATTGTTATTACTATGTTGCACGTTTGTACAATAAAGCACCTGCCGGAGCACAACAATGGACCAGGGGATTGTGTCCGTGTAGCGGGTGCGTGTTTGTGTTGAGTGCCTGTGTCGGTGTGGTGGTGGTGGTGGTGGTGGTGGGGGGGGGGTCTTTAAAAGACAATGGTTGCCATAGAGACAAGCGAAGAGAATTAGGCGCTAAGGGAGACATCACCGGTGTTTGTGTGGTTATTGTTCCCTCCGTCGATGTCCTCCTGCTCCAGAGTCTGAAATAACCCTTGTGCGTCTTCTCCCATATCGTGTTATATTGTTCCTCACATAGCTTAGCATTCGGCCCGATGTGTAACCGCTCCATACGCTGCCACTTGTGTTCCCCCCCATTATCCATATTTATTGGTGTAATGCCTCACTCTCGAGACAGGAGGAGCAATATCGCGTTCCCCGGGTGTCATTTGCCATCATTCCATTAAGTGTCCGCCGCTTTCAGTGTAATGTAATAGCATTACCCCCTGCCACCCCAGCTCTACCGCGTTCGAGCCTCGACGTCTTGAGGGGCAGCGTGAATAAGGATGAAACATTCCCGAGACGGGGAGGGAGTTGGTGGCAGCTTTGATTTGTGAGGTTTGGATATCGTGCAACAATAGATTTAAGTTTCTTCCCCCTCTCAAAGAGACAGAGAGAAGCCGGGCTTTTCATTTTGGAAGCAGAAACATCATCCAAGCAACCCAAAGCGTATCAACGGAAAAATAAATCACTGCTTTTACTCGCAAATTATGAAAAACATGCTCGTCAGTCAAAAAGGATGATGCTGAATATCAAATGTGGAGCACCTCCGTCACTCCTGCTTCTTCTCTTCTCCTCCAAAGACTCTGTTCTCTCTCTCTCTCTCTCTCTCGTCATCTCTGAGGCCATCACTAAAGAGAAAGGAAAACACAGTCACCATGTGGACATTCTGTCTAATTAAGGATTAGATACACTCCCCTGGTCTTGTAGAAAAGCCCCATTTATTTCCTCTTATTGAATTTTCGTTTGTGTTGTTTCGGTTTTATTCAATTTTACGCTGCAGTTTGTGTTCATTAGGGGCCAACACACACACACACACACACACACACACACACACACACACACACACACACACACACACCACACACACACACACACACACACACACACACACACACACACACACACACACACACACACACACACACCACACACACACACACACACACACACACACACACACACACACACACACACACACACACACACACACACACACACACACAACACACACACACACACACACACACACACACACACACACACACACACACACACACACACACACACACACACACACACACACACACACACACATAGAGTGAGTCAGTGGGCATTCAGACACAATGCTGCGCTGAGTTCTAACCATCGCTCCGCCCGAGCACTGATGGCAAAGTGTGTTTGTGTGCATGAGCATCTGTGTGTCCCTGACTCTCCCTCATGGAGGAGCTGGGCCTGGCTCATGTTTGTAGCCTTTAAAAATATTACTGGTTTGTTATTTCAGTAATCAGCATTGGGTGTGAGGTACAGAGTGCATCGAGGGGGGGGTCAGTCAGTTACAAATACGCTGCATACAGCTCCAAATATTCCCCTATTGTGTATCGCATGTTTACTACGATGACTCAATATTTCTGTGTAGTACAACCCATGACTCATTCACGATATTGATATAGGATTGAATCTGTCATTTGTGTAAATGCCTAAAGAAGCGTTGAATATTTATGGTTAAGGAGATGGAAGAGATGCAGATGAAGAGTGACTGAAATAATGTTAGGTTGTTATGAAACTATAAAGTCCACAGAGGGAGGAGAGCGGAGGGGGGGGTAATGTGTCGATAAAACAAATCAGTTTACCCATAACTATGATGGTTGCAAAAATCAATATTATACTCATTAGTATAAAACAACGCTTTTCTCCATCTTACCCTAAAACAACCCATAGAGAATGTTTAGCTCCTGTTCGTGAGAAGGTAAGTTTCAGATTTTCCTGCCAGTTCCCTTGAAAGATGTCAGCAGGAACATTTAAATAAATATCTCAGGATGAAAAAGAGGAGCCGGACTAGACACAGACAGAGATGTCAACTTGGACAGACAAGGAGATTTGATTTTTACAGAGGCAGTTCTAAGTCATATCCTCCCTCCTGCTTCCTCTCTCCAGACTCTACTCCTCTCTTTTCCACTCATTCTCTGAAGTTCACGTCTAAAAACAGCCGCGCTGGCGTCAGAACACGTTGATTCATAATGATTTTGGAACAAACTGACGAATGACGTCGACTCACTGAATCACGAACGAGATTTACTGACTCATTTAACATGGAGGATTAGCTGCTAACTCGCATAGAAACATCTTCACTATGTTAATCTCTCTAAACCTCGCTCACACATTACAAACATTGTCCAGACCCACAGAGCTCCAGAGTCGACAGAGTGGGGGACCTATTGTTCCCGCTCGGTGGAAACATCATATCATGGAGCTTGAGTTAAAGCGACTATACTGAGAAATATGAAACACAACCAGAGCATCTGACAGAACCAGTTAGAAATGTCGTAATGTCATCTGGTCTAGGTCACAGGTTTCTGTTCGAAATAGCTGATTTTGAATCAGGTCGACATTTTTGATCTGAATCAGAAATAATCTCCATCCACACTCACATGCATGAAAATCACACGAGCATTGTGAATTGTTGAAGATCAATCAAATAGCTCGTCTCCACCTCCTGAGAGAGAAATGCAGCTGTAGCTTTACATGCTGCCATTTCTTTTCTTCTGTAGAAAGGATCATGTGATTGGATCAAATCAGGCTGGTGTACGTATCTCCAGAGTTCTCCGTCTTAGAGGATCAAGAACTATATAAGAAACTAGAAGTTGTACCAGAGGATGTAGCCCGACTGAAACCTCTGAAAACCTGCAGCTGTCGTTTAACTCAGAATTTGACATGAATGGACCAAGCAACACATTAGTCCTTTAATATTTAATTTATTTAGTAACTTTAGTAACTTGGCCTTATCAGTGTATCTCAGCAGGGAGGCCACAGTCGATCTGCAGCAGCTGGTTTTTGTCAGGATCCATGCCACAGTGGGCTTTAGTTTCCCTCAGCCTCCCCGGAGAGCGGCAGCCATGAGCCTGAGAGACGTGACTGAATGTCAGCGTCTGTGAAAAGACGATCCCTCAGGTGTCCCAGCAGGAGTCTGTTCAAAGAAGGCCTCCGAGACGGCTGAGCACAAACCGGGCGAAACCCCGACACACAAAGTGGTTTCCAGGCAGGTCATCGTGCGGTTGTGTGGCGGGAAGGAAGGAAGGTGCAGAGGAATGTTTAAAAAGTGAAGCATAACAGAAAGGTGGTGTATTTACACACCCGAAAAAAGTCTTGGCTTACGGACGATAATGAATTTAAAGATGGAAATCGAGCTGCTGTTCAGGGATTTCAGAGGAGGAAGATGATAATTATGATGAAGATGCAAACTAAATGGCAGACGAGCAGGGAGGAGAGGGGGTGGGGGGTGGGGGGGGGGCTGCTCTTCATTAACAAATACATTTATGTCAGGAGGCAAAAGTACAGGAGTGAGCACTTCTGAATTTTGAAAGACTGAAAATAAAACACAAAAAGAAGAAGAGTGAAGGAAAATGCTCCAGTTCTTTTGTGGCCTCTCTTGAGCTGGTGGGCGGAGACACATGCTCGAGGCCACAGAGCCACAGTGACCTACATGTTATAATGAGGAGGATTAATACGAGTGAGCATCTTAGTTTATCTGTGGGTGCACCAAAAAATGTCATTTCCTCAATCAGTATTTTGAATTATAGATTTTAACAGACGAAGTTAGTAAAACATTTTTTATCTGAAATTTGCAGCTGAGATCATTTCCAGATCCAAGCTCGCCTACCCATTAATTTTCAAAATAAGATGCTGTGCCGTCGCATGTCACCGAACTAATTACCCGTGATGGATGTTAGACACGTTTCTGACAAGAACTAATAACTGTGTTGATCAGTGCCTGAGAGTTTGCCCCACCAACACGCCCAATTCCATCATGTCTCCGGATGCTTTTGACAAAATAAACCCATAACATGCTGATGAATTATTCAATTTTGACTCAGTGATGTATGAAGACAGAGTTGCAGAAGAGGGATGCGGTTGGCACTCCCACCGACTCAACCTCCAGTCAAACCAATTACCATCCACACCCCTCCAGCTCGTGAGCTCCATGTGACGAGCAGGAACAGAAACGGATGCAAACATTAGTCTGGAGGAGCTGCAGTCAAATGAGGGGACTGATGAGCAGAGCAAAGAATTACACTCTTTAAAGCCTCGTCCACCTAAACAAACATGATCCCTCAGCCGCTTCCAACCTGTAGTTTGCAGTTAAATGGATTTTGGCCCGACTCCATCTACTGATCCCTTTGGGAGTTGAACTTAAATTCTGCTTAGTACTGAAATGATCACTTATTGGACAGGTATTTAAATTGCAGCTAGAGTAAGTCAAGTTTTGATGGTTAACAAAACTCCACATTTAATATTCTAGATTATGGATTTTTGTTTGAATAGGCAGCATTTTCTGATATCTTAGAAACCAATTGATTAATTATCAAAATAATCTACAGAATAATTCATCATGAAAATTGTTATCATACATGTAATATTTGAGCTGGTTCCAAATGTAATTGATAAGCTGAAAAAGCTTAAACCAAAACCAACTGTTATTAAAAGTTTATTATTATTATTGTTCATTACTCAATATTTCAACATGACCATGACACGTGATTGTATGCGAGATGAGGAAAAAGCAGCCTGTCATCTATGTTGAAATGTTTTAATGATTTGTTTTTATAACTAGTACCAGAAACATACTACATTCATAATTGCAGGAGACGCAGTGAATCTGATCCTGTGGGACTCACTCTGCTGCTGCTGTGAAATCTGTACACAAACACCCTCTTCTCCTGAATCTCCCTTTTTGAGAGAGAGAGAGAGAGAGAGAGAGAGAGAGAGAGAGAGAGAGAGAGAGAGAGAGAGAGAGAGAGAGAGATGTGCAGCGAGTTCTTCTCCAGGTTTTCTTTCCTTTCGCCAAAAATACCGGGGGTCATGCACAGAAAGAGCCTCACACTTGTGTTGTTTACAGTGTTGTGGAGCCTCCCGCTGTTTTCCAGCTGTGGGCTTATTCTGATGTCAGTGTGAGAACACTGTTACACAACTGAGACAGATGAAGGTCAAGGCCCACCACCACCCTCGATACTCTAATATTTCAGCCGTGTCTTCAGCAGAAGCGGTTGCTCATCTGTGTATTAGTGTGTTTTGAAAAATCTTCAACTTCACTGCATTGAAAAAGTTCATGCTGCTTTTTAAACCCGGTACTATTTTTTGAGGGGGTTTGGAGACACTTGAGCATCTCCTGTCGGATTAATGATAAAACATAACAATAATCGAATTGGTGAATAACTCACATCTGAATCTTGCTTTGAATGGAGTCAGCACGAACAGGTTCACAAATCAGCAAAGTCCTTTATCAAAGAGAAGATTTTCCTATTTCTCATGAAAGATCCTTAACTTACCTGAATAAGTGTTGAGAAGAACCAAAGTTTTGTATTTTAATTTCTCCAGTCTCTCCGGCATTAGAGGGCAACGATAAGGATCTAAGATAAATACATGATTGATGAACTCAGTGACGATGGGAACTATACACAGCTCAGTGGGTGGGTTTGGATGAATGATGAAACTTTTTTAACTTTTGGAAAAAAAACAGAATACTGGAGCTGAGATGACCAAATAAAACACCATGTATCATCTGAATGCTATAAAACACCTTTTTTAATATATATATATATATTTATTTGATGGAGGGGGGAGGGGGGGGGGCTGGTACCTATCTCACGTAAGCAGTTTCCTCACATGCCCTCCACCATGAATCATCCTCTCCCCGCCTTCTCTTTCTCTCTCGTTGCAACACACAGTTGTTCCCGTCGATCGCTCACACTTTCAGCTCAGCATTAATTAAACGTCTAACTTTCTGGACAACACGCTTGTACCCGTGAGCAGCCGGTGTTTCATGTGCAGAGCAAACGATTTCTGGGGAAACGTCACCTCTGAGGTCTGATTCCTGCTTAAGTGAGAGACAACAATATCAACCTTTTTCCAATATAACAATGATTACGTGCGGTTGCTCCCGGTTTCATCATTCATTCCTCATGGCCGAGAGAAAGTTTCTTGTCGACCGCTGCAGGCCCCCCCCCCTTCCCCCTCCACTGTCTTCTTCTGGACACCTCTGAGAGGCGAGAGCGGCTTCAGCCTTGTTTACTTTATGTAACATAACTGAAATCCCTCTTAGACCCATTAAACCACACAAACATGTCTGGATCCCGTCGCTTCACTCACAACGCAGATCAGACAAATGAACCTGTTAAGACTCAAGGATGCTGACCACCAGGGGCTCAATCAACTGGATGGTAATTGCCTCTACATACACCCCGACTCTTTTTACACCTCATTTGTATTGATGAATTATGAAAACCTTTGCAAAAAAAACGTGTGCACCTAAATGCACTTTCTGCCGTGGCGGAATGCGATTAAGAGGAACCGACCCAGTGTGAATTATTATCAATAATTTACACTCAAACAGACAAGTTCACTTCACGTGGGCCTGTTGGTATGTGGCTGTGCTCTGATCACGGTGAAGGGAAGGTATCTCCTCCGAGAAGAAATCATACGCATCCGTACTTTAACTAAAGAGCATCTGAACTCAACCTAGTCAAGGTGCATTTCCTCAGATGAACTGTATCTGTGAAGGTTTGAACAGGAGCATCTCCCTGCACCAGATTCTTCCTCAAACCACGTTTACAAAGACAAACAAGCAGATGTTGGCAGATTCCTCACAGCAGGACCCAAGTTGAGCCACAAGTTGAGTCAAAGATAAAGATAATGGAGTAATATTGGATAATACAGCTTTAAAAATGTCTCAAACCGAGAAGTAACAGAGCGACACATGTGAGGGATCCCTCCCCCAGGATGGAGAGAAGTGCAATAGATGCTTTATGTAACCTTTGAGGATGCTGTGAGCCTGTTGGCTGAATCTGAAGATTGTTTTTTACTTGAATTTACTCTCTTTTTCAAGAAAGAGGAATCAATCAGACAATAAAACCTCAGGTGTATGGTAGATATTAAAATATAATGTGCAGCACAGGCAACTTACCAGGAAAGGTAGAAGTTAAAGAAGTTAAAAATATTCAAGATTGAATTTAAATCTATGATTAATGCAAAAAGAGGCAGAGGATCAATAGCACTCACACAAGTTCAAGGTAGTTGTATTCCCATGAATATTCTTCTCCGTCTCTGAAAACTACATCCAAGAGGCACATTTCTTAACTCTCCACTGCTTCCGTTCGCTAATTCAACTTTAATGCATTAGCACATTGCTTTGCTTTCATTTTCCATCACACACTCACAACAGTAACATAAAAGAAGCCACAGGGCAGCGTATTGTTGTCTCTCGCTGTTTCGTAACCTGGAAAATAGGACAGCTCCTTCAAAACCTCATAGAAATGAGTCACACAGACACCGCTCAGCGCTGCAGCCTTCAAAAACTTCTGTCACGCGTCGTTCATATTAAATTAAGAAATATAATCTTGGTTCCACAGCCAATTAAATACATGCCTCGTAAGTTAATAATAATACTTTTTATTTATAGAGTGCTTTTCAAAGATGCTCAAAGAGGCTTCAAGTTAAAATGAGGAAGGAGCAACTAATTCATGTCAGCTGCGTGTACCTGAGCTGCACATTCACATCAGCCTCAGTTGTGTGTCATGGTTACAACTCTGTGATACCGCGGCCTGAGTATCGTAAAAGATGATGCGATTAAAACCCACATGCATCACAGCTGTAACACGACTGAGAGCCGAGCCGGTTCCACTGGGCTCAGTGCTCAGGTCATTACAGCTGATAGATGTAGAACAGTGTGGTGACTGGACAGAGTCTTCTGTAAGGCACAATCAATGTTTCCTCTTAGCCATGTAAATGTGGGGTACATTCATTCATAACACTGAAAATTAAGTGTTGTGAATAGAACGTGTGTGGGAAACTGTGTTTAAAACAACACCTGGAAGATACAGCAGGTTCCACACGAAGACAGGAGGGAGGTGCGTGTGATGAGCTGGAAGGAATCTACATGCAGGCACAAGGGGGTTAGGTGGGGTCCAATTCTTGTCGCCCTACAAGTGGCTGGAAATAAAAAACGTTCAGAGGCAGTGATGGTGTCCACCTGCAGCTGTAAATAAGGCTGTGACAGAGGACCGAGGAGCAGGGGTCGGCCTTTTCTCGTACGACTGGAAAACTGTTTGAGCAAAAGTTGTTGACAATCACAGCCGGGATAAAAACATATCAACATATTGGTACATCAGCTCTGTAACGTGCAGGACGGGTATGCAGACGGCTGAAATGAGATATTAACCCGCTTCAATCAGGCCTCTGGAGGATTCAGGGGTGACCTTTCCCTCAGTGGCATACCTACCCCGTGTCACCAGACTCATGTCTGTCAGTCAAGTTTGACCTTTACCTTCTATTTTGGGTTTGGTCGTCTATTTACACCACTGGTGAACATAGCAGACCTGCAGCCAAGCTCTGACATCAGGGGGGTGCCATGCTCTTCTGACAAGGGGTCAGATCCTGGCAAGTCAGAGGGAGAACGCAAGGGGCATGACAGGACACTGTGTATGTTCTTATAATCCCATGTGGGTCGGTAAATCAGTGTTGGGTTTGGATAATGAAGTGTGAGTGAGTTCTCTTTGGAATTATGTGTCGATCAAGTGATATAGATTATTAAACAACTTTTTTAGTTCTTGTGTGTTGGAGATCTGTTTCATGTTTTGGTCCACTGGTCACGCAGCTTCATAGTTGCCATGCTCCATATCTAAACTTAGCTTTGCAGTCGAGCAAAGGACATTTCAGTGGAGGATCAAAGTCTAAAGCTGAGATAAGGTTGGACCGAAGTCAAAGTCTCAAGTTTCTTTTTCAAGCAAGTGAATCACATCATGTTTCCACCAGGAACTGACTTACAAGCTGTCTAATCACTAGGTGCTATCAAAGCATTTCTATGTCCCTCCTGTCATGCAACAGGTTGTCTTCCTTTAGATTCAAGATTTTAGTTTAACTTAAACTCTGCGTTCTTCTATTATTTGCAATGTTCTCAGAGCTGTTTGGTAAAATATACTTTTCTTCAGTCTGATTTGTATCTAAACCACGACTCTTGATATAAAAAGGTGAAAGTTGTGTCTGGTCAGTTTTCCTACTTTTCCCCATTGTTTAAGGGAAATTGCTTCTGAATGGATTGACCGTGGAGTTGCAGTGAACTACGTGCTCAGGAACCCAAAACGTGTTGGACTCTACTGCTAATAGAAAGACTATGTAGAGCTCATGTTGTGTTAAACCTACTTTGACATTTTAATCTTCCAATAATTTGGCTGACTGCCTTTGTATTGCCTTGTCGTTTCCTTTGTGGTGACCATGTCCATCCGTCAAAGCCCATCAGCTTCCGTCTGGATTGGCTGCTTGTACGAATCCAATGGATGCTCCGTGCTTTCTGGTGGTCATGTCTGTCTGGATTATTCCTCCACTGAAAATCGTCTGCTGCACTTTGACCTCCACATGGGGGGAGTTCATCCTGCATGTGTAATCGGATGAAATAAATATGTAGGCCATGGTTTTCTTTGAATACATGAATCTGTTTAGCTGTATGACAAATTGAACCAATCTTTCTCTGAATCCAAGCAAACTTTTGTATCAAATTTGAAGAAATTGCTCTGAGGTGTTCTTGAGATATTGTGTTCACAATCAAGAAAATGTGTGTGCAGATAGACAACCAAAACAGATTATGACTGGCTACTTACTATCACGAAAGCTTCAGGTTGAAAGCTGTTAAAATCCCAAAAGCTAAATACAAGCTTGAAATGAAACATAATTTTTTAGATTAAATTGGTAAATTGCGATGAATAAAATGATGAAGCAGTGGTTAGAACTGTCATCTGACAGCTGGAGGGTTCTTGGTTCAACCTCTCAGTGTGGCGCCTGCCTGTATTGGTTTCTCTGGGCATTGCGGCCCCCACCCCCCCACAGTCAAAAGACATGGACACGCAGGGTTATTAGATACTAGAAATTGCCCGAAGGTGTTGATGGTTGTTTGTCTCTGTGAGCCCTGCACTACGCTTGCAACAGATCCAGTGTGTAACCTGCCTCTCACACAGTGACAACCATCAAAGTTTTAAATAGATTTGTTCTTTAAAAGATTGTACAGAGGAAATATCATATGTTTAAAGGTGTTTCTGACCATTTGCACCTTGAAAACAATGGATATAGCTTGATGATGCAAATGTTAATGTTTTTCATCGTATAAAAGTGTAAATACATGGAAGAAAGGACAGTCTGTTGTTACCAAATTCCAAAATTGGAGACACAACCAGAGAAAATGGCCTCTCAACCTTGTCTCCATCTACGTTTCTCTAAACATTTTAAGGATAATCACCTCTTAAGGCCATAAACAGCACGGGCTGCTGCACAAAGCTTTTTGTATTCACCCACACCGACCGACCCAGACAGCCATGCAGAACCTTATTTACTCAGCACCGCAGGATGAACGGAGGTTAGGCCACAAACAGGACAATCCAGCCACAGGTCGGCCCTCGGGGGGGGCTAAAGATTTGGATTTGGTGGCAGACTGAGCAGACGTTTCCCTGGGACAAAGTCGGTGGACGACCTAAATTTCAATTTTGTGAAAAAGAAAGAACAAACACTACATATGCTGGACACACTGACAAAACAGACTGATAGTCGAAAGAGGATTTCACACATTCTCGGAGCAATTTCCTTCTAAACTTGGATCTTTTCGAATTAAGAGACAAGCTTGAGATGGCATGGGGGGGGGGTGGATGTGAGAGCCAATCTCAAACACTGCCCTCAAGGTCAGGATGTGAAAGGTCGGGCTTGGTATGTGACCATGAATAAAACAGAGGCATGGCTCATGGTTATATTAAGGGTGGTTTGGTCAAAGAGCATTTTCCCTTTTCGGTTTCACTGGTCGGAGTGATCACCACAGCTGGAGTCTGACCTTTAATTGGCGAGACAGCGATTAATCTTCTGAGCTGAGATCAGGCTGAGGTGAGAGGTTAGAGAGGGACAGGCTCCGTCTCATAAAGCCTGATAAATAAAAGGGATAAAAGGGTTGACATTTGCAGCATTCACCACAGACATCACGCAGGTGTCTTGTATATATTTTTGTAGTTATCTTACAAACACATTGCTATTGAGAAAACAGGATCTCCTCCACATCGACCCCCGCCAGGCTGATTATGTTTTTGTGGGTCTGCTTGCTCGTTTGTAAGCAAGATTACACAAAATTACACGGATTTCCATGAAACTTGGTGGAAGGAGGCATTATGGGTCAGTGTAGTACCTATACAACTTTGGGTGGATTCAGATCAGGGGGCGTATCTAAAAACGCACACTATTACCATTCTAGATCCCAGTGTTTTCCTTTGTTTACCCCTGCCCCTTGTCTCGTCTCTCTAAGCTTTTTGTGTCTGTTTACCTTCTACCTCCATCTCACCGGCTCCACCTTGTTGCATCATCATCAACTCCACCTGAAGCAGCAGTATGAGCACAGGTCCCTCACCACACTCCACCTATAGCGTCTCTATGTGGTGACATTATGGTCAGCGTTATCTTCTCCTTCTGCAGAAGCTAATCTTTCATCGACCTTGACCTCGGATCACAACTTTGTGATTTCCACAACAACAATCGTGAATTTATTTTTGCGATCTCCTCTGTTCTTCAAATTGAAAAGACTTCAAGCTAGTTCAAGTGAGGTGGAATTGCAGTCGGTCGGCCAGGGTGTCGTCTGAACAAGGTTCCTTGTTAATTCCATCGCCATAGATGGGTACAGTTTATTTTTAGCCATCACCATCTCAATGCTTTAAGAGTCACTAGGGCACCTAATGTGTATTAATTCATTGCTGAAAGGAATCACCTACAAATTACATGTTTACTACTGTTTGAGTAACAGCACATTTATTCTAAGTGAACTATGTATCTGTGTTTTCTTGAGAAGGGTTTAAACACTTCATTAAATATCACCGCACATCTAATGGGTTGGTATGTTCCGGACTAACACTTGAGCCTCAGTGACCAGACGTAAACTGTCCCAGTGGACTGAACTGAGAGGTGTCAATCTTATTATCCAACCCTCAGCAAGAATATAAATAGGCATATAGGAAAAAAGTTGAAGGTGTCAGACATTAAACAGAGTCAGCACGTCTGTAAATACTGAAAAATCTCATGTTTTCTTTCTTGTCAAGGGATTTAATGACGTTAAGAAAAGGATATTGAATGAACAAACCTTTCAAAATCATACAGTATATAGTGTAAACACAGATTTAAGTTATGAACAAGTCTGTGGCATCAAATGAATGAATAGATAAGAGAGGCCTCCACTATAAAAATGGGACACGTGACATCCATATTCATTGGGTGAGCATCTGGAGGACGAGTTTGTAGTAGGAGACACACTCTGTAGCCAAAGATATCAGTGGGCTTGGAGAGCAGCGACAACCGTCTGGCTGCCAGCGACAGAAGTCCTCATCTTTTCATTTCCTCTCTCTGTTTTCCCTCCACACATCTACTCGCCCCATCTCCACCTCCCTCGTCTTCACATCCTCGCCACACTGCAGAGCCGGCCTCTCAGGTTCCTGCAGCTGGCATGGAAATAAAGAGAAATGCGAGAGAGTTGAAAGGAGGCAGAACGGTACAGCAGCGCCTGACTCGGGTACCAGAATCCATGAGAGGCATTCTAATAAACCAACTGCAATATACATGATGTTTCACAAGACTTCTGACTTCTGCTACGGGGATGAAATTCTGCTTACCAGTGTATATAGTCATGAACAAACAGAATGCGGCTGATATCAATAAAAACTGGTATGAATTAATTATCAGATTCAAAAGTAAAAGAGGGCTTATGAATTTTCAGTCCTTGATAAGAACAGAGAAATCTAATCTGCATCTTTAATACTCACGCCTCAGTGTAAAAAGAGAAGTAGATAATATAAATTATTAAAAATAGATTCCACCCGGGAGGAGGACTGACTGCCACAGAGACAATTTAACCCTGGGAGTGTGTCACATTGTGCTGTGATCTCTCACATCGCGCCTTTAATGGATACTGAGAGCGCAGGTACACTGATCTATAACCTGTGTCGCTGCACGACACAGGTTATGTCAGAGACACCCAGCAGGTAGGTAATCGACACAGAGATTTAGTCTCTGATGGGAAAGACAGAGCCTTTTTCCTACAATGTAGACTGATGGTTGGGCTTGTTTGAAATGTCTGACTGTCTTTGAGAAGGCTGGGAAAAAAGGCTTCTTCATTTCTCGGATAAACTCACTGAATAATCAACCTTAAAGTGACTCAATTTACAATAAAGACTTTATACTTAAAGATTATTTTTGGATACAAAATATGTTTTAAGTGTTTCCACCAAGTGGCAACACCATGGCATCACCCAATGGTTTGTGCCAGGAGCCCCGTATGAGAGCTCAAGGTCCCTGCAGGCCCACCGACACCTGCAGGCTTCTCCCATTGGACGATACTAGTCACATGGTATCGACGCCCCCATGCATATACATGGGACCATAATTTACTAAATGTACATCATGCTGTATTGAAGAAGACTATAAACTAGCGATTTAAGAAACTCTGTATGAAAATGTTTATGGTTGTTATAAATAAATTGAGAATTAGAATCATTCAATAAAAAGAGATATTATTTTTGCACATAATTGGGGTTGCCCTCTGTTGGTCATTCGAGAGAATAAAGGTTTTGACACTTCCGTATTGGCTTCACTATTCTATATCCATTCTTAAACACAGTCTATGGTTTTTATCTAGTAGATTTCATTAACGTGGGCTTTTTAAAAGTATTTTTATGTTTAATAGCAACAACATAATATATTTGTTTGCCTTACTAGCATACATGGCTTCAGCTCCTAATACCTAAAATACAGAATTTGTGTTTGCGCCCAATCATTTCCCCCAAAAATGGGCGGGGACATGACATAAGGGCAAAGTACCAACATGGCTGCTGTCATTGAGAAATAGATAGTTCACTATAGGTCACTACACGTGGACTATGTAGTGTGTGATCCATTACAAGCTCCACATAGTCTGTACTCCAACACACTTTAGTCAGACACCTCCTCCTCCAATTTATCCTGACTGGGATTTCTCATCAGTGTTTCTGGTCATCAAGCAGCTCGTGTTCACCAGTGTAATTCAGCTCATCGTCTGCAGCCACTACAGGGCAATTAAGGTCAATTAACACAAGAGGAAACAAAAACTGCTGTTCCTTTAAATCTTCACCCCCTATTACAATTTTAGTTTTTGGAACGAGGGATCGCGCGAAGCAAAAGAAGCAGGAGAAACCTCACTTACAAAAAAAAAGCAACCCCAACACTATGCACTCATGCAACCCAACCCTACTGAGCAACGCGACCCAGTGAGAGAGAGAGTGAGTGCGCAGCGGAGTCCAGCTGCCCGCAGCACGGAGCCCGCTGTGTGGATGTCTGCGCGCAGCCCTCTGGACTTGGTGGGAGGGGGAGAAGTTTCCCTAAAGACAAGCCTGGATCACTGAGAGAGAGACAGAGAGAGAGACAGAGAGAGAGAGAGACGATGCCTTCCTCCTCCAACACACACTCGCGAGCCGCTCAGTGGATTTGCTGATTGCCGAAAATTATTTTCCCGCAAGTTTATTCACCGGGACCGAGGAGAGGTTTTTGTTTGAGCCAGAGGATGCTCCCACAGGTCGTTCGGATCCTCTATGTCTTGTCTTTCTGCTTTTTCCAGGGAGGCTTTATCAGGTGAGGAGGCGCGCCTGCCTGTGAGATCGCCTTGTTTCTCGGTGCGAGTTGTGTTCCCTCTTCTCGTGCAACTGCTTTGCATGAACTTTTCATCCACAACTGGCTTTTCACACCACATCGGGCACATTTTGTAGACTTTTATTTTCCTCTTTTAACTTATTACGCATTCTTTGTAAAACGTCCTTATGTTGGCGCCAAGGAAGCAATTGAGTTTTCAGCCAAGGAATTAACAAAAATATATCGGATGGCATATAATCAAATAAGGAAAATCGACATATATCCGTTTATAAAGCGTTGCATGCGGAACGAGGTGCGCACGGTCTCACACGCGATAACCCAGGTCATTTTTACGCACAGATTTACGCACAGGATTCTGATCTCTGGCACCAACTCTGCGAATCAAGCTTTCTACATCATGGTTGCAGGTACTTAACTGGGGTCAAATGCAAATGAGGTACATGCCAAAAAAATTTACATGGCAAGAAACATCACACATTAATGCATTATTAAAACGTGTCCTGGTTGCGAACTACCTGTGGATCACCTTGATTTCCAGGGTTGCTTTGGTGGCTTTAAATGGCAAATCGAAGACTTCAGTGAATGATGGGATATTCATGTGATGATTAACTGTTTTCCAATTAGCTTAATGGGGAAACAACCCATTCGCTGCTCACTGACACTAGTATCTGAAAGATTGCATGGATGCTAAACCATTGGGATTATTTATCCAGTCAGAGCAGGAAATAAAGGGTGCTGATTCAATTGGAGTAGATTTGGCACCAGTCAGTGTGTTTTCAGTGTGTCTCAGGGACAGAGGAAACAAAAGCACCTCCCTCTGCTCCTCCTGTCTTCCTCTTATGGTTTGTACCACACACACACACACACACACATACACTTCATGTCACTCTCCCCTCCCTCTAATCCACACCGAGACCATCTACAACCCAGCTCCCCTTTGTCCTATGTCCTTCCTAATCCCACATACCCTTGCTGCTGTCCTCTCTCCTCCGCTGGTGACCAAAACTTTTATTTGCAGTGAATACTTTCCTTATTTCATGCCCTGCCAACCTCAGGTGTGAGCGGCAGGGAATTAGGATCTGCATAATCCTGGAGTGGAACAGAGCCGTGACTCTGTGAACCCAGGGGCAAATGGGAGCAGCTCTTAGCCTGGAGAGCAAGTCGACTGACGGCACCACCTCTGAGGAAATGATATGCCCTTCTGTACCAGCCTCCTTTCCTGCCATGTAGGGGGGGAATGATAGAGGGAGGAGGGCAGGTGTAAAAGACAGGCAGAATCTGATAGGGGTGTGTGGTGAGGAGAGATGGAGTGGTGGGGGATGGAAATGGGAATGGAGCAAACTGGGACAAAGAGAAATGCGAGGGTGATTCATTTAGCTGGAGGTGGCGGGGAGATTGGTAAAGTGGAGGACTGGGCTGGGAGATGGAGAGAAATGGTTCAGATAGGAATAAGAAGATGAGTTTGAGGAGGAGGTATGGGGGGAGGGGGGGGGCAGTGGAAAGTGTGAAAAAAAAGATTGTCATCTGAAGGAGTCGACAAACTGAATCGGTGCGATAGGTTTCACACTGGATGATTGTCACGAGGTACAGGAAGGAGGGCTGTAATAAATAAGAAAGTTCATATCATAGTCTGCAAGGGTGTTAAAGAGAGCTTTGTGGAGTGTTTGTGTGTGTGTGTTTGTGTGTGTGTGTGTGTGTGTGTGTGTGTGTGTGTGTGTGTGTGTCATGTCTTGTACAGTTACAACGCTGCAGGTCTGTTAGATTTGAATGTCGGCTTGAAAGGACGCCCTGAATCTGTCTGTTTGCCTGAACCGATTCTGCCACTTGTTTCTCAGCAGGGTTTTTTAAAGTGTTCTTTCATGAAGGAAAATTACAAAACTAAATTGTCAATTAGTGTTTGATAGCTAAACAGTGAAAGTCAGTTGAGGGCAACAACATAGTGGATCTAACTGGTATACTAAACTATAAAAAGAAGCTGTGGTGGAAATTGTACACTTTGTCAATGTGTTGGAATTACATGGAGGAATGATCGGTGCACTGCAAGACTTCAGGTCACAGTTTGTGTCCGTGCTCCTGCAGATCCACTGCACCCACCACCAAATGAATCTGCTTCAATTCAGTGTCTTATCAGCTCAAAACCGAATCCATTCACCACAGAGCCAGTTGGCGAGCGCAGCCAATAATCCTGTGGTCTGTTGCCAACAGACCTTAAGAGCTAAGTAGCACCTGCACTTTATTCTGAAAAAAGGTCCAGTAATGTTTGTGGTGTGAAAGGCCTGGTTAGTGTGACACATCAGCATTTCAAGCATGTAATTTTTGAGAGTTTTCTTCGATGATTTATATAGAATAGATATCGAGATTTTACCAAACATCTGAGCTTGTCAGTTTTTTATTTAATGCCACGGCCATGAGATGATCAACAGCACTTCCGATTTGTGAAAGATCGGCTTATTCCTGGAACGACGTTGTCTTAAAGGGATAGTTCACTCTAAAAGGAATCTTCACTCATTATCTACTTACCACTGTGCCGATGGAAGGTAGGGTGAGGTGAAAAACCCTTTTGGAAACTCGGAGCAGGATCACAGAGGACATTTAGCCCTAAACACATGTAAATTCTGCTGTTTTGAGTCAAATGTGAATGTCTGGGTCTACAGGAACTTGGGTGATAACACAGGAGCAGAATGGAGGCATGTTACGCTTGTTTCTGTTTGTTTACGTTTGAAGAATCGGTCGCCATATACTTATATTTTGAGGGATTTAGCTGTAACGCTGTTTACCCCTGAAACTCCAATAGTGCTTTGTGGACTCACACACTTCACACACCCCTCTGATTGCATAGTCGTGACTGGACAATGAGTTAGGTTTCATTTTTGGGTGAACTATCACTTTAAGGACATTATTCTCACAAGCACAGCTTCGAAACCTAAGAGTCACACGTAGAGTTTTTACCTCTAAAGGTTGCTGGATGTTATTAATATAACATAAACCTAAAAATCTTTCAGTGAATTCACTGTTGACACACAAATTGTATAAATATGATCATCAGCTGTGTAAATTTGAACACATTAACAGTCCACCCCAAAAATCAATTCAAGATTTATGTTTCTGGCTAAAGTTAGTTGAGTCTCTTGTATCCCTGTGGATAACTGGCCCAGTTAAGACCATGTCTAAGATACTGAGATATTTATATTCTTGCTTTATTAAAATAATGTTCACATATTTAAACAATCAAGGTTTTATTTTTTATGAAAGTAGGTAAAACAAAAAGAGCCTTATAAAGTGATTTATTCATACCCCACATCAGCTGCTTTATACCAGTGGTATATCATAAATTGAATTCAGCTCCCAGTTTGAGCCTTTTTCCAGTGACTGCACAGTTTTTTAAAGATTGCAAGTCAGCGAGTGTGAAGGGCGAGAGGGGAAGAGAGTTTGGGAGTGGGTCTGGTCAGTGTGAAGAGCATTGGGTGATAGCATTTCGTACCAAATGAGGTCTCTAAGGACGATTGTCCTTGAACACAGTGAACTCTTTGGTTTTTTTCCTGAACAATCTTCTCATTTAAGCCCTGGTGGCCAAAAGGTTGCAACTTTTAACGGGAAACAGAAAGCAGCAGAACTTTCTTCCTCAAATGAAGACAGATGTGCAAAGGGTGGCTGCAGTTTAAACCTGCGTTGTACTAAAGATAAAAAACTGCCTAGAATTACTTTTTCCAAAATGTCTAAAGGGTTTAAAACAGCTAAATCAGATCAGTCAGATCAGTGGAGTCTATATGATCTGATGTGAATGTGTCATTGAAGTTAATCCATCTATTTTTGGCTCCACAGACCATAACAAGATGAAGAATGGTTTCTAGGTAATTACAAGAGTCAATGGTGCAATTATGTTTAGAGTAAACTGTGTGAACTCATTGACCCTCTAGCATCTGAGAGCTTGTTAGCTGACAGCTCAGAAAGTGTTTTACCTCTTTAACAAGTGCTTATTGAAGGAGATGACGTAGGTTCCAGAAGAAGCTCTGAGAGAAGTCACTACATCTCAGAACCACGTCAATCAAGCTGTTGCAAGAAAGTGGAAGCAACTCGCAGGATCGCAGGTTGTCTAATGGTTGAATGACGAGAACGTTGGTTTTGTTGGTATTATGGAGTTATAGGGCAGTGGCATTGACAAAGGGAACTGGTTGATTCATTTTTGCCATTCAGCAGACTGCACGACTGCCCTTTAGTTTGAAAAAGTTTGCAAATGCAATATTTGAATTGGCAACAGCCAAACCATGCCCTTCTACAAACCTAATCAATGTCAAGTATTGGTGGATTCAGTCTGCGTAGGTGATGACAGCAGGATCTATTTATACAAAAGGTCTGCTCCCTAAATTATAATCTGAATCCTAAATGTTCACAATGAAACAAACAAATGATCCATATTTCAGAAATTCAGGTGTGAAAATGCCCTTAAAGCTGCAGATCAGGTACCCGGAGCTCAGATTGAAATGTAGCATCAAAAACTTAAATCTGAGGTGACTCAAGCTTTCTTTAATGAAAAAAGGTTGAGAATGTTAAAAAATTACTTGTAGTGAGAAATGCCTGTTAAACAGCAGGGACCAGCGTTGATTGCAGTAATTCTCAGAACAAAGTAAACAGGAAATTCAAACTTCAAAAGCTCCGTCGTTGGACGAGGACACTATCTCTCTGTGACAGGTTTTAATGAAATTCTGATGGCGGTCCCAACTGGTGTAGAACTATCAGCAACAGTGAAGTAATATCTGGAGGCTAGTAAACAGTGGAGGGAAGAGGACGGCAATTATCCTGTGTCTTCACTTTAAACATTTAGCAACCCACAAGGAGCTGGAGATGTGTTTCAGCCAAAATAATGTGCACAGAAAAAATTGGGAGAGAAAAATGCCAGTTCCACCTGGGAATCGATTTTCACTCAGGACGAACCCAGTGGAGAAATACATATGTTTAAATTGAAATGAAGCAGAAAGTAAGATAAATAAAGATGAGGCTGGAGCACACATGCAGGGTTTCTCTTGTTAATCTCTTTCCAAAAGGTAAACTGTGCACGCCGACAGCGGTGAAGAGAAAGAAAACAATTTAACCTTGAGTTCGAGTGTCACAGGCACTTCGGGGGTTCTCTCATCCTCTCTGAAAACACAGGAAATCCCCACACGTTCGGCTGAAGCACAGACTGGAGCAGCGAGTATAAAAGGAAGTGTGAAAGGAGGACAGATGGGATGCTTACGTGAGCTAATGACTAAAAAACGAGAGCCAGGCGGGAGACAGGAGTCGAGCAGAAGGTTTGCTCTCTGCAGCCGGCACCACCAAGAACAGTGGCGTTGTACTTAACAATGAAAATATGAAGTCTAGGGATGCTGGGGAAAATCTTCAGAAGATAAACATGAGAGTTTAAGGCTTCTGCGCTGATACAGTCTAAGCTCCCGTGAGGACATGTTGGGGATTTAATCATAGCTTGTTTCGATAAGAACTTCAAAACAAGTCATTATTTATTCTGCTGGTTCACAGAGGAATGTCAAGAGTAGGTTTTTCTACAACTAGTTAGATTTTGTGTTTTGGCAGCTGGAGAAAAAGTCACTGCAAAACTCGTATTGAGCCAAACACTCCTCCTGCTCCGAGCAACTTTCAATAAAAAAAGGGAGTTGGCTGCACTTGGTCTCACGGTCTAATCTAGAATCCCCGACAAGAGAGCGGAGCCTGACACAGACGGGCCCATTGCGTCAGTTGACATTAAATCTGGGTTTGGATATGTGGTGGAGGTGACAGCTTACTGATGGTCTCCAGCAGTCAGCCAGCAGCACCTTCCCGTGTTCGGCTGACACCCGCAGCTGAGGGATGTGACTGATGGTTCTCAGCCCATTTCAATCAAACCACACGTGACCTTTCCCCCTGGTTTTCCCTGGTATGAAATGTGCATTACAATCTCCTCTGCCAGATCTTAGCACTGTAATTTTCACTGGGACCCAGACGCCCCCCGGATAAAGATGGTGATTTGGTGCTGAGGGAATATGTCTCCTGGAACACGCCTGGGATTTTTTTTTATTATATTTTCTATTAGGGAGAATCTCAGGAGTTTAAAAGCTATAATCATTGTCATCTTACAAATAGTTTCAACTCGGGTTAGAAAAATGTGTCTTCCTTTTCCCTCACTAAACCATGTGTGGATGAAATGTCTCCGCTGCCACCCGAGCTGCCGGATGACAAATACATCATGAAGTGTAGCTGATGCACGTCAGCTCAGAGTAAAAGTTTATCTCTTCCGATATGTGGCCAGTTAATGCTAAGCTGGAAGAGCCTTAAGATGCATCAGGGTCCGATGGTCATGGAGGGAACCACCAAAACCTTTCAGGACCAAATCAGATCGGATCTATTGTTATGCTTCCAGTCTTCAGACGCTAAATAGTGATGCCAGGGGGGAAAAATAACCATTGAGTTAAATGATTGCCTCGTGGCCACAAACCTGCAAAATGCAAGTCCAGTTAAAATCATACTAACCACAGGGCGAACGTGCAAACTCCACATAGAAAGACACCGGTCGACCCTGGGATTCAAACCGAGAGCATTCTTGTTGTGAAGCAATGGTATCGACAAACTTTACCTTCAGAATTTCATGCCATGTATCTGAGGTGGAGGCAGTGTGGAACTATGGTGTTCAGTTGGTTTTAAAACCACAGCTCTTCCTGCAAACACTAAACGTGATTCAATGGGGGTTTTCATTCTGTGCATCAAAACAGCGCAGCACACAGTGTGAGTCAGTAACAGAGTGTGTGACACAGTGGTAGGGTAATGCAATAGAGTGGATCCCTTGACTCTTCTTTTCTGGTCCTGCCAGATTAAAATGGCCACTTATTGACTGGAGCAGCACTTTGGCTCAGAGGTCCACCACTGTAGGTCGTTACGCTCGCAACAATTAGGAGCATGAAGTGGGCGGCCATTATAAAACCCTCCATCATGTCCTTATGTCCGGCCAAACAGTCCATAGTGATTACACTTCACTCTCTGGGAGAAGGTGAAGTTCCATCCACACAACAAAAATAATGAAAAATAACACCTTAAATAAATGCTTGATGGAAAAGAGACGGGAGTTGTGGAGTCAAACTGAAGATCTGGTTCGAAATGGAATCAGAATCTTATTAACTGAAGCGTTTAGGGGGCGACCATGCTGCGATCAATCTGTAATTACACAGGCCTGTAACTCACCAGCCAAACCAGCGCAGGCTAAAGCCAACAGTGGTGGAGCCTATTACACACAGTAACTCAAAGTGAAAGGAACACCTCAGCCAATTAGATTTAATCTGCCAGTTTGATTGTAGCTGTGTGAGATTCAGTTCAGTATGTGAGGGGGGATATTGGAAGTTAGATTCAGGAAATAAGAGATAATGGGGAATTAAAATTAACATATTACATGCTTGAGCTTAAACAAAATGAGATGGTGTCAAATTTAACTAAATCTGATAGAACAGATTTAACACTCTAGCATACTCTGTTCTCCGAAGCCAGTTCAAATTGATTGTTTTTACTTATCATTAGTCATTTGCACATAATTTAGACACTAATTCTCCAAGAATACATTTAATTTGGGGGATCTCATCCCTGCACTCATTGATGAGTATTTCCTATGTCTGTATAGTAACAGTTCACTGACTAAAGAAACCTCAGCAGAAGTAGAATTGGGGCGAGGGTGGTAAAAGCGGGTCAGGGGGGTCGTTGAGGTGGGATTACATCTGTGTTTGTTGGATACCACGGTGGCAGTAATAGGAACCTGTGTAATTCCTCAACACACTGAATGAACTAGGAACTATACTGCCTGATTGTAGACCTCCTGTAGTGTCCTGATCAGACCTGGTATCACAGTAACGTCCGTCCTCAGAGATCTGATTACGTGTGGAGCGGCGCTAAGTTCAGCTGTTCACGCCTGGCATTCGAACGCCTCTCATGTGACCACTTGAGATCAGATACCACTGCCCCTGCTCTGTATGCACAAACACATGTGAGTCAATTCTGTTCCCAGTTTACAGATGTATCCGTCAATGTGTTTGTGTATCAGTGTGAGCGAGCGAGAGAGAGAGAGAGAGAAATCAATTTGCTTTGTGCAGCTCTGCTCCGGAATATGATTTCACCCATTTGAAAGAAATTTGAATTCACTCCCAGTTTTGATGTAGGATCACTCACCATTTGGAAATATTAAAAAGCTGTGCAATTAAAGGTTTACTTTGTAAATATGCAGTTTTCCATGTTCTAACAGCAGGAGATCTTAGAGGGGCTTCAGGTTTCTACACTAAGCTTTGTTGTGTTGGCCGAACACTGTAGGTTTCCATCCTCTGACATTTTGTGATGTAAGTGTTCTGTTTGCCATTAGTGGGCTGCAGGTCTCATCGACACAGTGTTAAGCTTATTCAAGGGTAAAACACTCCAGATCATGTACTTCCTCAAATCCCAGTCACCCTGACCTCCCTGCATCACTGGCAGACACTTTTCTCCTCACATTAGGGAGATGAGTAGTTGTCCTTGACAAGTGAGGTGCAGAATTCAACTCTAATGATATCATAGTGTGCTAAAAAGAAACACGAGCTGTCAATGACAATAGCTGAGCCAAGTTTACAACACAACAGCTTAAGCTCTGAAATGTGTTGCTGCTGAGCCACGGGATATTTTGGATCGTGTTGGTGCACAGTGTCATAGACAGGCAGGTTTTGAAAGGATGCAACTTTGACTGTCTCTCTTTCAAGGATTTGTTTTCCCCAAATAATTGCAGCTAGCAAACCAGGAGAACTCCCGGTGATTCAGCTTTATTTAGATGTCAAAGTTTGTACATTCAAGCTCCTCACACTTATTATTTCACTGATCCGTCTCTGGAGCAGGAGGAAATCACTGCCTCGTGGATTCTTAGAACAAAAGAAGAGATCCTGTGAGTGAGTCTAATTTTGGGACATTTAAATTGACAACATTAAACTTACTGTTGAACCAGATTAACAGGCCCTGAGCTTCATTTAGGTTAGTGTATGGGAGAAGAGCGAGAGAAGCTCCTGTTGCCGTTCTGTTCTTTTTCAAATGTGCTCA
This sequence comes from Pseudopleuronectes americanus, assembly GCA_038501795.1. Lineage (NCBI taxonomy): Eukaryota > Metazoa > Chordata > Actinopteri > Pleuronectiformes > Pleuronectidae > Pseudopleuronectes > Pseudopleuronectes americanus. The sequence goes on from CM076723.1 coordinate 18,594,282, forward strand.
ATGCTGTAATTTTTTTTGGGGTCTGTAATGAATAGGAAAATAAACGTGGCCAAAGTGGAAATCTGTGTGTTCTTCTACTAATTTATCACAAAGGATGCAAGTCTATTAGAGTCTGAGCCTTTAATTAACTTTCGCCCCTTTTCTTGATTCAATCAATGTCCTGGTATTCCTTTTATCTTCCCCTGAAAGGACAGATTGGTGTGAAGTAATGTGTCTAGGCTGATAATCATCATATTGTTTACCAATTATATCTATAAAAAGTAACATTTGATTATTAACATTCATATTTTAGGCCCAAACCAGACTAACATCAGGATGCATGGGTTCAAATCAGGCTCAGCTCAAACTGATCAGGTCTTATCCTGGTCCCGGTCGGGTTGAAGATCTGTATGCGTTAATAATTAGGGCTTTTATAATTAATTAATTCTTCAGTTAATATGTGAATCTAGACACTTCATAGTGTCTACATTTCTCTATTAAAGTGATTTAAAAACAGGCTGTAAAGCATTCAATTGATAAAAGACTGATGTTTTCTCGGCACTGACTTTCCCTCGCTCCCGCCCCTGAAGAGAGACATCAGACTTAATGTTTGTTTGTGACATGAACAAAATAAATGACACTTTACACGACGTAGCTGCTGTTAACCATTAAAAGAGGCTTCAGTTATTACGAGGCTGTAAAATTCACTCTCAGTCTTTGATCGGTCAAACTGTTGTTATGGTCATTTCAAGGGAAGCCTGCTAATATCTATGTCGTAATCACTTGAGACTGGAAGTCACATTGACATTGGGGGAAGAGTTGGTGACACCTCGATCAAGAAGAAGTGTGACATTGTGTTACGGCTCTTCGGAGGACACAAAACCTGGACGTCTGGGCTCATTTTAATGTGATTTTGCACTTGAAGACGCTCAACGTTAGTTACGCACGGACATACTTTGTTCACGGTTATCTCAGGCCCCACATTAGGTGCGGGGGGTTTCTAAACATCCATAACAGGGCAGGTGACATCTCTTTTATCGTGTTAGACACAATCTGAGTCTGGGCATGTATTCACCTTGGTGCCTGACCACTGAGACTCCAATCCATTTGTCTGCGTGCTCCCACAAGACGCCCACATCATTTCCTGGAATAATGTGTCAAATGCGGTGTCTCTCCTCTTCGGATGAGAAATGTTCACTTTTCAATAAGTGGGTGTTACGCTCGACAGACGTGTCACAGACTCTGTTGATGGCTCTGGGTTACTTGCAGATCCTGACACATTTTTCGAAAATGTTCTTTAATCTTTGTGACACATGTCTGCAGTGTTGTGCGTTTGACACCAACCAAAACATAATTTCAATACCAGCGAATCAAGGCAGGATTTGCTGCTCTGTATACAATGGAGTAATTAAATCCACCTGAAAGAAAGACAGAGAGAAAGCACATCAGTGTATGTCAAACAGGATTAGTTTGCAGACTGTCTGAACTTGTTTTTCCTTAACAGGCTGAAGGATTACCATAACCATATGCCTTTGTTCTTTGGAAAAAAGTGCAAGACATGCTATGAATGTCCAGCAGCCCGAGAGGCTCTTGTGAATAAGACATCACCCTGGAAAAAGTGCACAGAGCAAATGGAGCAGTGCCTGAGTTGTCTCTTGGACTTGAGCCTCTGAGGAAATCTCACAGAGCCAGTGTCTCTCTCGCCTTTGGGTTTCTTTCATCAGAGACAGAAAACATGAGGATGCTTAACCGTCATCTTTGTGTTATGGTGCATGAAGTTCACTGACTGACAGTGTGTAATGTGGAGTGTTCTGACTGGTGCCATACACGAGGACAGATGAATACAAAGTTTATCAAACTGTCTTTCTAAGTGCATCCGTTTGGTTTGCATTGCCGTTTGTTCCCGTTTAGCTCCGGATTTATTACCCGATGTTTCATCTTCTTGGTTTGGTTCATTGGTTGCGTATTTAAGTTTTTCTTGTTTACGACCTTAAAAAAAAGCAAAAGCAGCCGTTTCTCCCTTTGTAGAGTCGAAGCAACATCACGTAGACAACTGTAGCTCCTCACCAACGAATCAGAAAGTTGTACATTTAGATACAAATGTATTATTTGTCCAAATGTCCTTTCTCCTCCTCGAGCTGACAGTTATTTCATTATTCGATTTTTCTGAGGCAAGACAATCACAAAGGCAGCAGGAGCTTGTCATAGTGGTAAACAGAAAACAGAGCTTGTCCACGTCCATCCGTGTAGAATTTTCCAGTACACATCTGAAGAATGTCCCCAAACAATAATCTTAAATGTCATCAGGCAGTGCAGTCAAAGGGGTCGTCAAACAAACTCGCTCGGTGAAATGATCCATTAGCAGCAAGAGTGAAACGAGAAAGTGATATTTCACAAAGCGTTGTTGTTGTTGTTAGGTTGCCTCCTTTATGAATCCCTGGTAGACTGAGCTCCGTGGTGGCTCTGACATGATGCTGTTGTCTCCAGCCAGAGGTTTGATCAAGCGAAACAGGCCGGGGGCTATGCCTACAACCTCCTTCTCCTAGCTGTCATGTCCAAAATATGGGTCAAGTAGAGTGCAGTGGCTGTCTTAGTGTGTGTGTGTTTGTGTGTATATATGTGTGTGTGTGTGTTTTTGAGTGAATCATGTGTCTGTATGTCAATCTGCTTTACCTCATCCTCCTGGGCTGAATCCTCACTTCACTGTGCAGACTGACAGAAGAGACGTTCGGTTGAAGACACGGTTGAACCGTAACCGGGACCAGGCTCACATCGACTCCCCCGCCGTCGGCCCCTTGGATTCCTCATGTCTCTCTTACAATGCAGCGACTGCTGTGGTGCCCACAGCCCCTGAGGGCAAATGAGAAAGCCACCAGACCCTTACTTCCTCTATAAGGAGCAACAGTTAGCGGTTGACAACCATGTAGCCGGCGGGGAGTCAGAATTGCCGAGGACTCAGCAACGGCTAATTCCTTATAAACCATATATAGCTGTATAAACGCCATCTTGTAAGCAGCTTAAAGCAGTTAGCAAACATAAGAAAAAGATTATGGCAACTGGAAATGAGCATACGCTATCAGAGGATAGGATTTAAACGGAGACTGATGACAGCTCGATCCATATTCATACATATACACGTGCACATGGCAAATGGAAGACATTAATCAGCACAGCTAAGCAGTCTTCTAATTACATGTTTCGCTGTGCTCTTTTAAGACTGCAGTCGACTTCTGTAGGAATCCAGCTGTAGAGATTTTCCCAGCGGCCCTTCGAGACCACAGAAGGAAGGGTGGGATGTGCAGGGATGCAGAGCCCAACATGTGGAGGCAAACAGCACAGCCCTCTTTTTAGAAGATGATGAACATGCACACACACACACGCTTCATTATGTCATGCAATTACCATTCAAGTTTGGCTGCAACGAAGACATCCAATCTTGCTTCCCTATCCACAGCGTTTCATTACCCTGCTTTGATCATTATTTTATACCCCCTGCATGTGAACACAGATATTCAGTTTACAGCAAGGTTCATAATGATCCCAGAAGTTGGCATACAGGCATAAATCAGCTTTGATTGCTTAGGGGGAAAAAAGTGTTGAATGTGCAGATGTTAAAAAGATGTGTAAACATGCATAGTAAGGGCCAGGTTGTATTTGCATGAATCTATATGTGCTGTACAAAGCGGACAATTATTTTACCGCTTTGCCGAAACGACAAAAAACAAATAAAAACACATCTGGTGAGGATAGAGCTGCGGTTCGTCTCAAGCCCCGGAGCAGACGTGTCAAAGCAATCTTTCACAGTCAGATCTGTCCTTTGCTGTCTCTGTTTCCCAGAGACTGACAGGAGGCAATCCACGCTGATATCAGATCTAAGATGAGGAAAGGGTGGTCGGAAAGCAGAGAGGAGAGGAGAGATATCTGGAGGATGAGTGGGTCTGAGGCTGACTCGTGGTAGATTCAACTCACTTTGGGGGAGTTCCTCAGGTTTATCACTTAGATTGCCATTTAAACCGGCACTGTTGGACGCCCTGTTTGTTCGTGTGATTTAGTTTTAGGGAGTGCCAACAGGAGGTAAATGCTGAACACTTCATATATCATTAAATACATCTTCTTCCTACAAAGTCTAATGCTAGTGGCCAGTTGGAAAGGGGGCTTTGGATTAAACGACATTGTTTGAGTCACCATTGATTCAAATGTCAATTATGACTGTAGGTTTAAACCAAGGATGTACATTAGAGTGTAATGTAAAAACGGATGAGCATTTAACAGGGTCAAAATGACTCAAGGAAGAGTCACGCACCCAAGTATTCAGGCAAGTAGTTAGCTGATATAAAGTCTTGTTCAGACATATGGATTCCATGTGCTAGTTCTTAGCTGTGTTCAAATTCAGGGGCCACATCCTTTGGAGGACTAAGGCCCTGTCCCAGTTCCTCTCCCTTGGCCCTGCCCCTGGATATGAAGGGCCCTTAGCTGGGAGTGTCCCCCTCCAAATGGAGCCACGGGCTCAATCTTCCCCTAGGAATTTGGTCACCACTCAGCAGCCAACGAACATTATTACAGTGACAAAAAATAGCCGTTATCAACCATAGTGACACATGTGAACACTGCATGACAGACGGGACAGATGGATCTATTGATCAATACAGTCAATGTAACATTAGCCTTGTCCATAGGAACTTCTGCCCTGCAAGTGAAAATGTTACTCGCTACCCAGTTCAACTACCTACATGCTTTCTCCTTTGCTTCTGGATTAGAATAAGATATCTGGTGAATTAAGAATGATTTATCATGGTTAATTTGCAGATTCATTTTACTCATGTTCATTCCAGTTGTACGTTCGTAAAGCATTCAGGACTTTCCATCTACACCTTTGATTTTAAGGGCGGTCCTGTATACACTACTGTTGAAGGGGTGTTTGAAGGGCGAGATGGCCACTACCCCTATGTCACATAGAGAAATAGGACAACACTAAGCGTTCACAGCCATGTGCAAAATGAAGGGGTGGGCCTAGCGGTGCGGCTTAAGGGGCAGAGGCAGAGATGAAATGAGACGCTGTGCAATGTGATATAAAATAAGCTATAATACGCTATAATACTACTATACTATGGATTTTGGACTTTTCTGCATATGCCCATTTGGAATTGAAATCAAGTTCCTGATATTTCTGAGATAAACTAAAAGCAGAGTTGTTGCCAGACACCATGCGGGGGCTGAGCAATTAATTCTGTTGTTGCATTTTGATAAGCGGATTGTAGAAATTACGAGTTGGAAAGTGTAGTGTTGTTTTCTTCAGTCTTAATCACACAATGCTCAGAAGCCCAGCTGATTAGAGAATTAATCACAAAGCAAATGAAACCATAGTTTACACACAATTATTATTTTTTTAATCACCAGACTAGAATGTATTGTGATTGCTAAGGATGAGTTAAGGCTGCATGGGAAAGGCCCTGGGGTGGAGGTTGGAGTTCAGTGTGGTAGAAACAGGCCAACATGAGCAAATGTGTCATCGAGCCCACAGTTCATTCTATCCTCACCATTACTGTGGCACAAGCCTGGAAGGATGATATCTGCCGGGTCCTCCAGAGATGTCAAACTTTACTCCCACAAGATTAAAGATTGCATTACAAATTAGTATGCATGAGCGTCGGCGCAGAGTTGTGATCTACTGTGGGTTAACGTGGATTAATCTAAATCACTACACCCAGGGTCTGCATTGAGCCGGCTAAATATACTTTAACAAGAAGTGCATCCTACAATTAGCATTGGCTCGTGGCCGAGCTAATTATGCTTCACTACAAAACAAGAGATCACGAGATAACACTGTGGAGAAAACAGATAATTCCGAAGTAGGAATGGAACTGAAAGCAACTCTGTAAACAGCAAAATACGAAGTGGGAATGAATCCTCTAGCTATCACTGTTTAAAATACACTAAGTCCTCCGAGAAACATGCATTATGTAGACCTATTCTTTTCACCTCCCTGAACACATACAGAGTTGTTTCAAAGGAGTCTGCATTTCTCTGATTGTAATATTCAAAACCAACAATAACTTGATAGCACTGATATGTTTTGTTGTCCAGAAGTTCTGGTACTAACGCACTGACTATGGAGCTGGATAAATCCTAGCAAATGCATTATTTACTGCTGTTTGAATAACAAACTACAGTATCCGACAGACTAGGGCATTGTTGGTTTGGTCCATTTCATCAGATTAAGTGACAGAATCCACAATATGGGTTCATTTGCCACATTTATCCATTATTTAAAAAAGGTAGCTCATCATCTGAAGCATGTGAGAGGGTACAGTCTTTTGCTTTTCAACCTTCCCTTGCATAATGAAGGATTGTTCTCCACAGATAGAGGTCATAAGAAAATAATGAACTACCTGTGAAACTCACAAGTAATTTCAAATCCATCCATCTTCCAGTTTATCTACATAGAATATATGCATGTGTGCCCTGTAGGTTTATCCCATGATAGCTTAAAACCCTGGCGGAAAGATTTCTAGAAATCTGCCTTGCAAATGGGACCTCTGTACTTTGAATGTTTTAATCTGCACACGATTTCTCATTTCAGGTCAGTCCTACTCAACTCTGGCTCACTGTTAACATACAGACACTTTGTGTTGTATGAAGCGCGTCAATGTGAATCTTGTCACCAAGTTAAACCTTCTGGGTGCATCTGTTTGGGCTTCTATGCTTATTTTAAGTTGTGGTCTCAGCCTCATCGTTGAGACCCAAATGTCCATGTCAGCCTCAACGAGAAGCTTCAAACTGTAGGAAACAAGTCTGCATCTGTGTTTCCATACCTAGAGGTGTCACTGTGCAGGAGTGGCAGGTGTCATGCTGCTGAAGATGAATGTACAAGGGTGAACTGCAGTGTGATTCTGAATCCAATTCTTCAATGATCCTACTGGTCAAATGGGGACAGCAGTAGCCCTAGGCCATCAAATACAATAGTGTGAAGGGCTAATAGGACTAAAAAAGGTTATTATATTACCGTGAAGCACCTCATCTTTGACAAGAGTTCATGTAGTTCAATTTGAAAGTTGAGCTGATTGTCCGTAAGGTCGACTTCACAGTGAGAGCTCCTCTATGAGAGCTACACCTAAGGGTCAAGTGGATGTCAAGGGGCAATTTGATGAGTGGGACATTAGAGTTATGTGTTTCAAACAGGCAGTTAGAGACGTTTTGTTCTCTTTCCGATTATGCTCTGACAAGTTAGTATGCTCATGCACCGGTGTCTGATGGTGTAGCTGTCCCCCAGTGCTCCCTTGTTGGAACCCAGGGAACAGCCACACTGGGAATTGATGAGCTTTTCTGATCAACGGCTCCCTAATGGAAAAAAAGAGTTAAAAGGAATGTGTTTGCACTCCATGGGCAGGTTCCCCATCTAATTACGAGTGATTTTGATCAGTTACTCCCAAATCTGAAGATAAAGAATAAGATAAGATAACAAAAAGGCTTCGTATTGTGAAAACCAATCAGCCAGTTTTGTGTGTATCCTGAGCAAACATACATTTAAAATATATAGAGGCTTGAGATTGCAATGAAAAAGGAGGACACAGTGAATGTTGAAAAACAAATGTGGGTTTCTTGCAAACCTCTCTCTCTCTCGCTCTGTCCTCATACATTTGAGATGTATGTACTACACACAGTGTGACAGCTTCAGCTTCTTTTCTGGCCGTGTAAGGTTACATGTCCCTCACATGAAACATGTACCATTTCTCCAGTTCTGTGGCTCCACAATGTTTGTAGATATAATGGAAGCCTGTAAATGAACAACATTTGAATTGGTTTACAAAGAACCATTTAGCCCCTTTAGGTCTTTATATCATAACTGAAACTGTAGACCTGATAAAAGATGGATTACGGACTTCTCTTCCTCCGGTTGCACAAAAATGAAATGAAATATCTTAGACATGGCCTAATATGACAGAAACTAAATCAGACAATAATGTGTTTGATGTGTACTCTGACATTTTGCTTTATAGCCCATGTCCCATCTGCTAACATGGAAAAAGCTGGGTTTGTGACTTATACTGCAGGCAGCAACCGGAGGGGGATTGAGATGATTTGGGCAGAATACAGTACATGACAACTGCTAAAAAATTATATATTTACAAAGTAAAGTAAGGTGTGGAAGTGAGGATAAGCTGGGTGTTGTTCTTCAAGCAAAACCTTGATATTTTTAACAATAACCATGCACTTAATTTCCACCAATTAGCATAGGAACAGTCGGAAATGTAGAAGAAAAGGTCAAAATGCCACTGAATGTTAAATACAATGTGTCCAGCCGGATCAGGGCTTTTTATATGGAGTTTAGATTAATACACAATACAAACAAGGTATTGAATAATAACAAAGTTTCTGTGGAATGGACATTTTTTCTTAGATAGAACGAGGGAGCCATGGCCGAGCCTGGCCCATGCTTGCATGTCGTTTTCTCGACTCGCTGGTCATGTGTGCGCACGCTTTTATTAAAATAAATGGCTGACTGAAATTTTCCGTTCGAGGCCAGATGGGGTGGAACGGTAATCAACAACCGACTGGCTCCTCCGATTATTTGCACACACAGTGGTTTGCTGTGATTGATCTGCTGACAGCACGGTGCTGACAGGTTCGTCTTGAACAGTCGAGCAGTGGAGGGAACACTAGTTTGAGTTTACGTGAGCAGAGGATGATGAATATCTGCCTCACAAACTCCATCCGGAATAGAAGTACGTGAAGTTTAAATCTGAAATTACCTTACATGCCAATATATGCAAAGGATCTGAAGATTAAAGCCTCATTTCCGATCTCTGAGTTGTCTCCTCAGAGAGAATAGAGAATTCAAAGAGAGATAAAATGCTCATAAAGGCTCTAAAGGTGTTCAGAAACACTAGCTGGTATGGGCTACTAACATTTCAAAGATATTAAATCGCTCCTGAGCAGCTGTTCCGGTGAGTTTAACTGGAGCACTTTTATAACCAACTCTCTCGCTGTCATACTTTAAAGTCTGTATACACAATTGTGTCTCGGCTTCATCTGAACTTTAAACTTTTGAAAAAGCCAAATAAAACCCCTCGTTAAAAATGGTGTGACAGTCAAGAGTTGCTCTGTAACGGAGGGAAAGAGGGAGTCGTAGTGTACTCTCCACAGCAGTCTGGCACGAATGCTCATATCAAAGGGATGTAGGGGGAAGGAAAAGGTCGGGCTCATTAAATGTCAGCAAAGAGCATCTTAATAATTGAATCCCACAGACAAAGAACCACATAATTTAGCTTTGAAGGGTTCTGATGAGCCACTTGCAGATACATTTGAAAAGACAGACACTCTTAAGAGACTGCTTTACAGTGCATTAATCGCAAGGACTTGACAATATTTCCTAACGCACAAAATATGTACTGTTGGTCAATGGAGACATGCACTTTTGAGGGTTTAGTTTTTCTAACTGGCTGCACTGAATCTGAAACCTCGATCAAGAGTCACTCAGGTCACAAGTATGCACTTTGTCAGACAGATCTTTTGGCCAGTTATAAATGCATGAACTCTGATGGAGAGGGAAACATCTACTCCCACATCTGAGGGTGAGAAGTTCAACACCTCACAGTGTAAAGTGTTTATAATTTTAAAAGGTTGAACCGCTAATATCCATAGCCCAAAGTGTATAAGCTAATTATTGCCAATATTCCCCTCAACTTTTTGAACATGATTACAGTTACTATGACCAAAACATCCTCCAGAAGGTTTTGCAGATACGAGAGAGCTCATATTTATAAGGAAGTTGAAGAAAAAAACTAAAGGTAAAAGTGCAGTTAATGGAAATCACAACTTATGTCTTGTCAACACTATTGTGGATATATAAACACTCAATCAAGCATGCCCAGCCAGTAGGAGGCGATGAAGTCAACATTAACAATCCATTAAATTAAATTAAAGTTTGCAGTCTAAATGTGGCCTAAGTGGAAATGTTCATTAATATAGTTCAAGTCCATATCTGATCATTTACTACCGATGCAGTCGCAGCATAGTGTCAAGAAACAGTATCAAAATAGACCTTTTAAACGTGACTCATCTCATTTGTTTCTCGCGTGTTCATCATCATAAACGAGCCGAGATGACTCACACACTTCTCCACAGATCCAGGCTACTTTTCACTAGAGTTTGCTGGGGGAGCTTGTGTTGGTTTATAGTTTTGACTTCAGAGCGCTGACTCACTCAGGTACAGTATCAGGGTGAAACGGGAAAGTCACAGACTAGACTCAATACGTTGAAATAAAAGATTTTCACACCGGAGATATCGTGAGATGTGAGCCAAGAAGAACACAAGTCTGACCATCAATCCATTTCCATTTGTATACCGTTGTGTGTTAGAAAGAGAGAGAGAGAGACGTTAAAGAGTCTCCAGTATCATCAGCTACACACCCGAGTGGACCTCAGCCAGTGGCCGTGTGGAGTGGAGTCAGGGGCCCGGTGAGAGTTGAGCTTGATAATGTAAGAAAGCCTGAGACATGTGCACAGCTCCACTGGGAGAGTCCCACTGAAAGTGCTGGACCTGGTATTATTTTTAGCCTTTAACTGCCGGGCTCCAGGGAGGGAAACTGCTTTAATGGTTAGCGGAGAAGTGTAGCACGTTATCATGACAACTGTTTGTATGTTAACATTGTAGATGTCCCGTTACATGAATTTTTCACGGTTCCCCACATGTGTATGAAGCAAGCTAAACACACTTCTGAGAAAAAAGGTTGACGACAGGAGCTCAGCTGTCCCTGTCACAAATACAGCCCAATAAATAGTTTGCTATTACCAGAATAGAACTCGTTAGAGCCCCTATCTCCGCCAAGGCCCAACAGGACGACCTTAAATTCAATCAAGCCGCACACACTCATCAATTCCCTAAAAATGTCTGGTTCTTTTCATCAGGATCCATTGATTATTCCCTGGGAAGAACCAGTGACGATGTCGAAAAACACAAACATCGCCCCTGATCTGGATCCAGATTTAAATGTCCATCAATGTGTTTGTCTGTGGAAATCTGTTCTGTAGTTTTTGCATAATCCTGCTAATTACTAGCCAAACAAACAAATGCAGATGAGGTAATTAAGTCTGAAAACAGGAGTTTCCTCCATTTGGTAAACACACAGGACTCCTGATACTACATAAGCACATAACTAGACTTTAATGTACGGTAACTTACCAGCAAGTGAGCAGGTTAACGGTCAGGAAGGCCGGGGTACCCAAGCAAAACAAATCCAGGGGTGAGGTAGAAAACCAAAACTTTATCAAAAAGTTACAGGGGAGATAAACTCTGGCAAATGCTGGAATATTGAATCATTGAAGAAACTGATGAGACAAACTGAACAAAGGGAAACACACAGAGTGAACACAGGTGAAACTGCTGAGAGGCCGGACAGGTGATCCACAGGGGAGGGACACCAGTCAAAGACAGGATGTGAGACAGAAATATAAGGAAAAGTGTTTCAAAATAAAACAGGAATTAAAGAACTCAATGTGCAAAGACATAAATCATAAGTCCAAAAAGTCCTCTTCAAAGGCCTAAACACAAAAAGTGTTGAAGGCAGTAAAATATGAAATAGAGAAAGATGAAAAAAGCCTCAAATTGTCACTGTTATTGCGACAAAGAAAATACATTGAATGCTTAATTAAAACTTGATTGATTCCTACAGATGGTTAATTTACATTCAGACACTGTAGCACAACACTGTCACTTGATAACATTGAGGAAGTGACAGCCGGTTTCCCTCTGAAGGCTGAGAAGGATTTACGAATCACAGGTGAACAAGGACACTTCAGAATGAAGGATCGGCAGTAAACACAGAAAGAACCACCAAAAAGTAAACAGTTTAAAAAGTTACACTGATTATGCTGAGTATTCATATTGTTCACCATAAAACTGCCTATTACTGATTATGTAACATACTTTATATGCAAACGTTTATTTCAATATCTCCTTGTACATAACGCTCAAGTACAGTATACCTTTACACTGCATTTTCCTGAAGTCTCCACAAATAATATTCAGTAGTGGAGGGTGTATATGTACATATTCTATTTATTTTTATTCAATTTCACTTTTTATTATATTGCCCATTTTATTCTTCTATATAATCCATGTTCTCTTGTCGACCTTTATTTTGACTATCTGGTGGTGTCACATATGAATTTTTTTCAGTGAAGATTATCTTATCTTATCTTACCACTAACTACTAGACAGTGTGGTCGTCCACATTACTACAAATCTTTGAGGTTCAGCTCAGATTCCTTCTCTTATTCCCAAACGCGTCCTCAGCAAATTCCCTGATCCCGTCGCCCCTGACAACACAGTGTAACCACAGCTAAGAGGCGTAAGATCGGTGGATCAGCGAGAACAGAGGGCATCAGCAGAGCCATGCCTCGGAGGAAGTTGAACCTGCCGCCACACTTTCAGATCATGACAGATCGTGAACTGTTAACAATCGAATCAAAGGATGTGGTGCAATCAGCTGTGATACAGCGGGAAGGGGACCAGTGAGAAATCAAAATCGTCTTCTTCTTCTTCTTCTTCTGTCTCCGTCTCTCTGTACTCGCTCTCCGGCCTGTTGGTTATTCCTGTCAGCGGCTGCCGGAGCCAGCTCGCCGGAGCTTGGATCAACTTGCCTCTCTCCCTGGTGTGACATTCATAGCATTACAATTGAGCCATCAATCTGTCCAGCCTTCCCCCTTGCTAAGCCACGAGCTGCAGGAAGCACAGCAGAGGGACGAGTTCACCTCTGTTTCTGTTTGGCTTCGCTCTCGTCGAGGCCTTACAAGCGTAATAAGTCTCCGACATGATGTGAAATAGATATGATTTTAGTTGCCGGCTGAGGCACCATTCCTCCCCCCCACCCCGACCGCTGGGTATGTTTCTGCTGATGACTGACTTGCTGATGGCTGCTGGCTGCTCATTATTTTGTTTTGCTCCCCGACACCCACACTGCTACACTCTCATACATAAACACAGTCCTCCTCTGCCGTTTCTCAAATCCTCTCTCTTTTTCTGTCCGTTTGTGTTTGTTCTCCCTCTCTCCTCCTCTCCCTCGCCCCTCCCCTCCCCTCCCTCTCCCCTCCCTCCCCCCCTCACCCTGGGTGACGTCAGACTGAGCTCCTGTAAGGAGGAGATAAAGCCCCCCAGCAGGGCAGGACCGCAGCTGTCGCCTTCTGACTTCCTGGACAAGCTCATGGGGAAGACGTCGGGATATGACGCCCGCATCAGACCCTACTTCAAAGGTACGCCATCAGACCATCATAGTGGCCCTCCAGAAAATCCACAGGGAAAGAACGTGCCCTTGAGAAAAACACACAAAAAAAACAAGAGAGCAGTGGATCTGTGCTGTGAAAGCTAAACAGCCGGCCGCTCTCCATGTGAAACGTGCCCAGCGTTGATCTGACAGAAACTCTATTCTGACGTCTGCAGCCTTTTCCCTCCGTGTATATATTCCGTCAGCTTGTCCTCGATTTCACCCGGCAGGGTTTTCAAGCAACACAGTTGGTTCAACGTTTAGCAAACAGGGTGCCATCCCCTCGCTCTGATATCAGCTCAATTCAGAGACATGCAATTCAAGTCTCTGAGGAATTAACTTATTGTTCAATTGTTTTCACAATTATGTTTTAAAGGGGAAATAATGGCTGCCAGGATTGTGTCCACGGCCATGTTGCTTTTGCTCCACATGGAAGAGACAGGGAGATGATCCTGTCACCAGCATTGTTTTTAAGTAGGGTTTTGCAAAACCACTGACATTGAAGACATGTTCAGACAGAAGCTCTGGAAAATGTTTGGAAAATTGGGTCAGGACATTTTCTGGAGTTTGCCTTTCACTGTATGGAGAACGCAGCAGAAGATTATCCAAGTCAGACGTGATTAGCTTCTATCAGCTCCTGTTCACACGATGTGCAGGAATAAAAACCTAAAAAAAATGCTGCAAATCAAGGGAAAGTTCTGGAATCATACACGATATCTAATTTTCTATGATTTCCCTGTGGGTTTACGGATGTTTGAGTGTGATGGAAATCAAAGTTAATATCCTTGTGTAAGTCATACATTATTTGCAAATAAAAACAAAAAACAGAATTCCGAGGTTTAATGTGTTTGCTTTTGCACAGTTGTGGCATATAAACATAATTTGGGGACACTGTGATGATTCTCTCAGACACCGTGCCAATTTTTTAGCGGAACATTTTAAGCGGTAATTAAACTAGCAGGAGACGGGTAAATCAGACTTTCTCCTGTGCAGCCTGTTTAAAAACAGCAGAACTGGAGCTGGTATGATTTAACTGCAGACACATTCAGAAAGTAACAGAGGAAGTACTTTAAATTTTAAGAAGCCTCAGGAGATACATATTATAATTGGTGAGTTTAATGCAGACAGCAGTTTGATGCTTAATCCCATTTCAAGTGAAAGATGTGAAATCCAGTGAGTTTTATTTTTTTCTTCCCCTCAGGTCCACCTGTGAATGTCACCTGCAATATTTTCATCAACAGCTTCGGGTCCATCACAGAAACCACAATGGTAAGAAGACGTTCGGGGATTTCTATAGAAACGCAAATGTATTTTCTTAAAAGCAACATTGGAGTCACTTGATTATCTGCATGATAATGGATTGATTATTGATTTTGATGATTAGTTGTTTACCTCCAGAAATGTTGAAGCGCTCCATCGCTTCTCTCCCACCAACTTTCTGATAATCCACTGGGTGCAGAAGCCATTCCCCTCATGTCTCTGTTTCCTGGAGCAGAACAGTGCAACCTTCAGAGACCAGTGGGTCACTGACACGCTGATAATGAACTGTCCACTCTGCAATTAAAATGAAAAATTGAGAAAATGAATGTAAAGGCGGGAGGGAGAGGGCACTGGTTTCAGGCTGCCCTCGAGTTTGCACTTGCTGCGTCATAACTGCTGGGTCAGCACGTTGCTGCAGCGGACTGTTTGAGGTTGTCCAGGAGGAGACCGGGGGCCTGACATCCGGTCGGGTTAGCACTGAGAATGACAACGCTCATGGTGTCATTGAACGCACCGGCGTGTCAGGGCCTTTCTATCTCGATAAATGAAGTGAAGGAGCAAAGTAAAGCTACAATCGACGACGCCTAAAGATGAATTGTGAATTAATTGCAGAGATTAGATTCTAATTAAATTACTCATGTTGGCTGGCTGCAGGCGGGGGGGGACTGTGCTCAGTTCTCTGTCTCTGCTCTGTTGCCAAACCTCAGCTCATCAGCAGCCTGTGACCAAAACTGAGCTCAATGGAAACGTCTATTTTCTGGAAAACAGGATTCTATTCTGAAATAAAGAATACATTTATGTAGCTGCAATGTAAGTCATACTTTATCTAAATACTGTAATTATTGTCATTATAGTTCAGACTTTTCCCAGAAACGCCTCAAATCTTTCCCACAAAACGATCCACTTCTGAGCTCTCCATTTCACCACTGATGTATTTTCCATTAAACAACCTCTGGTTCTTCCACAGGACTACAGGCTCAACGTATTCCTACGGCAGAAATGGAATGACCCTCGTCTGGCCTACAGCGAATACCCGGACGACTCCCTGGATCTGGACCCGTCCATGTTGGACTCTATCTGGAAGCCCGATTTATTCTTTGCAAACGAGAAAGGAGCCAATTTCCACGAGGTCACCACTGATAACAAGCTGCTGCGGATTTTCCAAGATGGCAGCGTCCTGTACAGCATCAGGTAATTACAGATCATTTCTACAAAATAGATCGGACCCACTGATTCCTGGAATTACCAGTTGGAGATCGACATCAGAACCTTATCACGGGCTGCGTTATTTTAAAAGATGAATGTTGCTGCAGAGGAGCTGCTTTTATCACATTCTGAATGCTTTATGGTCCGAGGCTCCTGCTCCGGCATCCACACCGTGAACACTTTTTAAATTACTTCAATCATTTTACATTAATAAAACATGTCTAACATGGATATTAATTTGTATCTCTGTGCAGATTGCCTTGATATAAATGCCTTAAATACCATTTTAATATACTTTCAGATATTTCTACTATCATTAAATATGTCTATAACTCTAGACCATAAGTGCAGGTATGGAAAAAAAAGCATGGAAACGTAAACTTTATATTGGTTATAAATTTAGAGATGGCCTGGGAGTAGTCAGACCTAAATGTAATCAGAGGTACATGCAACCCAAGAAAGTGCAAAAAGTTAGATGACTGAAAATAAGCTGCACATTTCAAAGATGATAGTTTAACTCAGTGTTTTTCTTTTTTCCTCTAAATTGGTCATTTAGGCTGTTGAAGCACTCGGCCGCCCTCTTTCAGTTTGATTTCATAATTAGCTGTAGTCGCTTCGGCAAGTGGCAACAACTTTGGGGAGAGGGAGAGACGCACAACACTCACGATGAGAGTTTTGCAAATACGAGTAATCACCACCTCATTCCACTGATTCACGGCAGCGTCCTCAGTAATTGTGGATCAAACATCTGTCTGTGATCTAGATGCACGACACAATCAGGCGACGTTAGGGGAAAGTCAATCACCAGGCTGTTTGCAGTTTGTTCTTCATGTGATGGAGAGAGAGAGATATTGTGTCATCACAACACAGTGGCAAACGGGGCGCCTGTGTGTATTCTGCAGGCGGCTGTTGTTTTGCCTCTGGGTGATGCATTACAGGAGGTAATTACACAGCTTTTCCTACAGACACACTCCTGAATAGCTCTCCTCTCTCCTCTCTCCGAGGACTCCTGGAGGCTTAATGCATCCACACCACAACAAATTAAACAAACAATGCCTACCCCGATTACGCTACAATTACTGCGGCGCGGCGAGTAATCAAATTGAAGGGACTCTATACATTTTATCCAATCTATTAAATCGGTGTCTATTTTTTCCTATTTATCTCGTTTTATCCATCTACACAGACTCGTGTTTCATGATTAGCGAAGCAGCTCGGCAGCGATTTATTAACTTATTATTTGTCCTTGTGTTTAGTGTCTTTTTCCTTGAGCCCTTTTGTGCTTTTGTATCATTCCCGACTGCTCTTTTTCTCTTTTTCTATCTTCCAATCTGTCCATCCATCCCAGGCTGACTCTTATCCTGTCCTGCCCTATGGACTTGAAGAATTTCCCCATGGACATTCAGACCTGTACCATGCAGCTTGAGAGCTGTGAGTCTTTTCTTCTGTTTCCTGTTTTCTCTCACTTCCCCTCGTTTAATCTCTCCCTTTTACCCTCTTTTCTACCTTTCACCTCAAAAGACACAAACAGTATCTTATCAGTAGTCTCATTACACAGTCCATATGGAAAATGGTTCCCTTGTGTGTTTTAATTACATCCTACTTACGTTTTAATGATGTTTGTAATGTGGTTATTTGTCAATGATATTTAGAATGTGTGTGCTACCATCAGGGCAGTCAATGTATTGTGTTTTGTTGGGTGGGGGGGGGAGCACAACCGAGCATTCGCTGAGCCCTTACCCCAAACAGCAATTGTCCACTGGTTGCCTAGTAACCATACCTAGGCCTGGCAGCTTCATGTTGAAGGTGGCTCACACTACACATACACTTTAAAATGAAACCTTAAATGCTGACATCAGTTGCCTTCATATTTACGCGTATATGACAGTGTGACATCTTTGTTATTATAGCAAATTACCTCGTTTCCGACACGTTGGTCTTTGTGCGTATGCGAGTCAACCAGAAGTGTATTCATTCCCATGGCAACCGCTGGGATCTCCAATGTGTTGGGCAACCTTGTGCTACGGGAAGGAAGCAAATATACTTTATGATGAAAACAGTTTTATGCTACGAAAAACAAACATGAGCTACAGCAATAATTGATTCCTCTCAGGCCAACCTTCTCATGCACTTCCATCAGAGACACACACTGTGCAGAAGAGAGGCTTCAATGAGGAGTCGGCTTTCCTCAGTCAGTATCTGACATCGATAAGACATTGTTAGAGTTTACGAACAACTTCAAATTGTAAAATCTTATCTGTTATCTCTGTAAACTACATATGTACTGTGCACAAACAAAAAGCTTGACAGCCGTGGCAACAGGAAGGTGAATCATCTGTTTCTCAAGATGTACGAGATGAATTTGAAACCGTTTAAAAAATCATATTACAGTGGTAAAACTTAGTGCCGGGACAGTATTCTCCCTTTTCAGTCTTCCCTCGCCGTCAGCAGAGATAGTATCTGCCCTCGTGAAACCAATTTCCAGGATATAAATAATGAAACTTTAATTTTGTGTCCCCTTTATTATATGTGACCCTCCCCCTGTGCCTTGAGGTGACCTAATTTCCCAACACGGGGACAAAAAGCATCTGTCGGGCAAGAGTGGGGGGGGGAACAGAGAGAGCGCCCATACCACGAAGTCACTGCACCTTTTCAGAGGCATTACTCACAAACAAATAAGTGCAGGGGAACGCTGATATCAAACCCCCATCCTTATCTGATTCGATAAGAACAAGAGGTATTGGTTTGTGTAGAGCTGGTTGCTCGCTCTTTGTACAGGAGGCAGCGTGATTTATTTCTGCAAATTAACACGGGGACAAAACAATACAAAAAAATCCAATAAGCAGTGCAGCCGGCTCAAAAACAAAAAATATAAAAAAAAAGGTGCTTCACCCTTTACTTTCAAGTTTTCAGATGTGTGTGTGTGTGTGTACTTGGAGAAGTGTGTTGCGTCACCATGCCATTAGAGGAGGCTTGATCGTTTCTAATCAAAGGCCTGATGAGGATACTTGGCCTCGCGGTGACGAGTGCTGGTTCGCCACCCAAGGGTGCGATCGCCTTTGCTAGAGCGCGATCTTAAGGAGACATTATTGGTTTTACTGCCACGACTGCAGCAAATGGCAACTAGCGTCTCTTCAACACGAGGAAGATGAGGAGCATTATCTTTTTGGGGGTTTTGACAGCACCAAGGCCAATCTCCTTTTTCTGGCATTTTCACGCCACGGGCTCATATAGACATATAAATAGATGCTGCCTTATTCTGACACATGAAAGCCCCCACATACAGTATGCAGCTTATACCACTTGGCTTTGCCTTGAGCCGTTAATGTCCAGCTACCTCGGAACCACTTGGTAACACTACGCACTACAAGTGGGGAAGAGCAGGACGGCAAATCTGAAGCATTAACCATAGCTGCGTTAAGATGGAGGCCTTCACTAGGGCGAACCGCTTTTATACATGAGAAAGAAGAAGGCATACGACCATCACAACATGAAGACTGTGTCAATTATGTTCTGACACCTCTGAGCTGTAAGCTGGTAGAAGAAAAAGGAACCATTTCATTGCATTTTAAAGCACGGCTATTCCATTTTGCTCTGTTAAAGAGGGACGCGTGAATGACAGTGAATTCTCCCCGTGAAACGAGATAAGCGTGTTTGAGCAGCGTTTGTTTTTCCAGGCCCCTGGTACGGAATGTGGTATAAGATCGTGAATAATTGATGTCTTTTGTAACCCGGGCCCCTAAAGGGTCCCAGCGGAGATCAGTATTATTCAGATGCGCGATGGAATTCTGTGTTGTTATTGCATGTGTCATGAATTTTGAATATACACAGGCAGGTGTGAGATGAGGAAGATCATGCAAATCAATAGTGTTTGTGTTTCGAGGGAGAAATAATCATTGACCCATCCTGTGTGGTCATCTCTAAATGCATCGCTAATTTTATATACAAACACACGCACAAATATAACAGAAGACACGTATTCCATTTGATCACATCGGGGTCTAGCAATTTTTATTTTAATGGCTGCAGCCACGAGTCATGCAGTGGCAAGATTACACACACTAATCAGCTCAGTGTGGGTAAACACACACACACACACACACAGACACACACATTACAGTATCTCCACCGGCCTCAGCTATGCTCCTCATGTCCCTCTTATTCTGTAATCTTCAGGCAACCATGACAACACGGCTGTAGCGATGGTGTGTGACCTTTTCCTGTGACAAACGTGATGGGTACTGGGTTCGCTTGCTGGACAGATGGGCAGAGGGGGGGGCATTACATCACCGCCGTCTTCCGAGTTCCAGGCCTCTCGCTCCCGGAGTCTCATTAGCGGAGGATCCTGATGTTTATGAGGCACCGATTTTACGTTATAGTAACAAGATCCAAGGGAAAAGTGCAGTTAAAGAGGATGGGGGGGGGAGGAGTTGGAGGAGGGGGAGGATCACAGCTATAGTGGTAATAAGGATGTGCATTTTTATACAGCCAGTGCAGCACATTACTTGGGTTGAGCAGTCTAAACAGCCTTTGTTGTTCATGTGCTGAATACAGAACAACAGTAGATATATTGTGTACCATCACCGACGCACATTTGTCACCATTCCTCACATATTTTTACATTTCTTCTCTCTCTTTATCCCCCTTTGTTCTCTTTCCACAGTCGGTTACACCATGAACGACCTGATCTTCGAGTGGCTGTCGGAGAACCCGGTCCAGGTGGCTGAAGATCTCACCCTCCCACAGTTTGTGCTGAAAGACGAGATGGATCTGGGCTACTGCACCAAATACTACAACACAGGTACCTCGGGAATTCCAAACTGTCCGGACACCTTCATGACTAAAATCCCTAATTGTAATTGGTCGCTTCGGACTGATTTCTTCATCTGAATAGTATGTACGAGTAAAAG
This sequence comes from Pseudopleuronectes americanus, assembly GCA_038501795.1. Classification (NCBI taxonomy): domain Eukaryota; kingdom Metazoa; phylum Chordata; class Actinopteri; order Pleuronectiformes; family Pleuronectidae; genus Pseudopleuronectes; species Pseudopleuronectes americanus. The sequence goes on from CM076723.1 coordinate 18,614,899, forward strand.
GGAGTTTGACATAAATCCAGCTGATTGGCAGCAAGAATATTGTAAATGGTAAATGGACTTTATTTATATATTCATCCATTGCCTTCCACCCCGTACTCTGGTAGCAGAGGTAGGCCAGGTAGGGTATTCCAGCTCTTCCCGAGGTGTTCCTGATGTGGAATGAGATCCCTCCAGAGAGTTCTGGGTCCAGGAGGCATCCTCAGTAGATGCCCGAAAACACCTCGACCATCCACTTTTTGACGTGGAGGAGCAGTGTTTCTTCTCCAAGCTCCCTGGGGATGTCTGAACTCCCACTCACCCTCCCCGCTCTATCTCCAACGCTGCCACACGAGGGAGAAAACTCATTTCAACCTCTTATATTCACATATTTTCGTGTACATTGTATTTATAGATTGTTTTTGTAGTCTTATCGACCACTACAAGCCCTTTATAGTCGCATTCACTCATGCATACAGTGCTATAGGCAAAACGTTTCTCTATCAGACAACATTCATTCACTTTGGCACAACTGTCATCTGCAATTTAGGGTTTAATGTTTTGCCCACTTGACACTGGGATCGAACCTACGACCTTGTGGTTCATGCTGGAAAAAAATAGATAATGGTTGAATTGGATCATCGTGGGGCAAACATCTTCAATATTTAATTCTAACAATGTATTATTAAAACATCACAACAACTGGGCTGTTCTATGTCTCGTGCTTGCAGGTAAATTCACCTGCATTGAGGTGAAGTTCCACCTGGAGCGTCAGATGGGCTACTACCTGATCCAGATGTACATCCCTTCCCTCCTCATCGTCATCCTCTCCTGGGTCTCTTTCTGGATTAACATGGACGCTGCGCCTGCAAGAGTCGGCCTGGGTATCACCACAGTGCTGACGATGACCACGCAGAGCTCCGGCTCGAGAGCCTCGCTGCCCAAGGTGAGTCCGGACGCTCTTGCTCGTACATAATTGAAAGATGATTCTTTGCTGCTGGCAGACGAACTGATGAGTAACAACCCAGAGGTGCAGGGAATGAAATACCATCAGGGGCTGCAAACTTGTGCATCTTTGGATTCGTTTTGTCGGATATTAAGATAGATATTTATCCATTTATTTGCACAGATAAAGTGAAATTTCTGCTTCTAAAATATTGATCGGAAAACCAGCAAGTGCATTTTGCAATCGTAATCATACATAGATCCTCCTTACTATGAGAAACAAGTATATGATGATATAGTGAATTATTAAATTAAATAAACGTAGCACGGCCTCAGTTTGAAACTTGTGCACTGTTCTGACATTTTGCTTAGACACAGCCACTAAAAATCATACACACTGTTTGAAATACCTTCCTGTATCTGATATTTCTTGACGTACGGAAGAGTCTGACAAAAATGCCCAGCTGCAAAAGCGATGTCCTCTGAAGTCGGGCGAAAGAGGCATTAGTAGGGAGTTCCAGGATGGGCACGAGCGTATTGAATCATGAAACGCTGACTTTGCGTGGAGGCAGGTCCTGATTCAGGACAAGGCTAGAGAAGAATTAGGAAGAACACAGTACAACAGTAGGGGAGCAAAGGACACTGGTCTCTGTTTGGGAGACATGCAGGACTCGTCTCCTGGGCAGAGGAGAGCACTCTGTACCTGAGGAGAAACAACGGGCAGAGGGAACTGGGTAGAGACTCACCATCACAATGACGCATACTGGTTTCTGATTGGCTGGCAGGTGTCCACTAAAATGTATTTCATAATACATTGATGAGGTGTAGTGTTCCCAAAACAAAGCCTCTCTGCAAAAGGTATATTCAATTGTAGGTAACCATAGCAACAGTAGGTCCGCCTCATCCTAGGTTTCCAGTACCAGACTCTCACTGGAGCCTGGAGATTTTTGATTGCATTTTCAGCCTGAGGATGATTTTGACAAAACTTTAACCAGAGAAGTTCCAGAGAACTTTTTTCCAGCAACTCCCTCTTCGCATTCACACATTGACACACATTTACACACCTTTATAACCTGGAAGCCGCCAAGTGCAATCACACACTGTGTAATGTTCATGTCCATAAAGGGCAGTGCATCGCATTGGGCAGAAAGTCGTGCACAGTGTCATGGACACTTTGCAAACTCAGACAGATTCGGTTTTTCCTGGAGTTTAAACCAAAGAGCTTCTAGTCACAAACCCGTCTCTGTGATGTCCTTGGTGTGGACAAGATTTACCCCTTCGTGTTTTAAGGATCCCGGTGTTTAACAAGATAAATAAAGGACATTTTCACAAGCCAACGATTTATGTCCTATTACCATGACTAATTCCTTAGAAAATCTGTAGTTATGGTGCCAGCTTGAAAGACTCATCTAGAAATCAAATCCGTTTTTTAGTTATGAAGGTAATGAGTGATTGTGCCTTGAAACCAAAGAGAGGAAGGTAAGTTGCTTCTCAACGGCAAAAAGAGATGAAAATACATTTACGAAAATCTATTTCATTAATTTTTTACATCAGTATGGTTAATGGTGTCAATGTATTTCATCATCTCTGTTCGTACACACATGGAGGAATAAAACTTCACATGATTTGACACAGGAATTAGTTCCTAACTTAAGTTTAGATCTTTGCTTTCTGGTATGTCTGAAAGCAGCTTATAGAAATAGACAGTTTTCTTGGGATGACCCTGAATGGAAGGGACGGATTCAATATTTGTGTTTTTGAAATGCTTGAATTACAATTGTTACAAAGCTGAGTCGGTGGGTGTTATGTGATATTTCAACACAGTAAAAATAGACGGAGATGTGTGTGACAGCTGCAGTAGGAGACCTGTGCAGATGAAAACATGGTTGAGGTGTTTAATGTCCACATGAGATAACACTTTCAACCCAGCTGACAACTCCTTTTGCATTATTCTTCGACCCGTCTCTGTATATATCTGTGACACTCGACCAACTGCTGCTCAATCGGGTGAAGCTTCTCCACTCTGCGTGCCCAGGCTGCGTTACTAATGTGACACATCCTCTCTCATGACCGGCGCGGCCAGGGCTCTGCCCAAGTCTGAGCTGTGACCTGTACTCTTGGCTATGTGCCACATCCCACTGACTCATAACAATATGGCCACCCCAAAGATGTGTGTCATCACGTGCCAGAGCCTCGGGGACGAGAGGGTCGTGAGCAACCCCGCAGATGATCCATCGGGCTCATTGATTGGCTGTTGATGTGAACTTCGTCTGTTCCCAGGTCTCCTACGTGAAGGCCATCGACATCTGGATGGCGGTGTGCCTTCTGTTTGTGTTCGCTGCGCTGCTGGAGTACGCCGCCGTTAACTTTGTCTCAAGGCAACACAAGGAGTTCATCAGGCTGAGGAAAAAGCAGCGGCAGCAAAGGATAGTAAGTGTAAATCAAACACACACACACACACACACACACACACACACACACAATCCCAGGCCAAAGCGTGTTCCAACAAGGAAAGACATGCAAATAGACACTCACAGAGTAGTAGATTCAAAAAAATAAGCAAGAGAAGCACAGACGTACACATACACACACACACACACACACACACACACTCTCCAGTCCTTGTCAGCCCCTATAACATTGACTTATGCCTCTTGTTATTGTGGGACGCTGTAAATTCAGGAGCTGACAACATCAACACGCTACAGCTGGCTGTCATTCTGTATTACATGAGCAAGATCTGCTCATTTCAGTTCAGCTTGTTTCCATGGTGAGCACCGACCTCAGCCTTTGTGATCCTTAGAAACAGACCCTCTACAGACCATTAGTAAGTAAATTAAGTCTCATTAGTACGTGGTTTCTTTGTATCTTGCAACATTTACTCAATAACCAGTAGAATCCATCTTTAAAGGAAAACTATGGAGGCAAACACTACGTTGACAAAGTAAAAGCGTTTACCCGGAGGTGTGAGACCTCTTCGAGAGCGAGGCCGTGCTCTCTGGAGAAACAGATGAGATGTCTTGAGAATCCGATTAAACGGTTCAGGGACTGGGCGGCTTCCCACAGCCGTGGCAAAGTTCCCCTGCAGCGGCAGATTAACCGGGCAGTCGGCCCTGCTGCATCGATACAGGAGGGAGAAAAGGATATATCTGTGGAGGAGAGGACTTCCCTCTGTCCACCGTCCATCAGTGGCACAATTACTCGCTTGACCCGGGTTGTTGTACTGGAGAGAGGGCGGGAGACTGATGTCCAAGTCCCAGACTGACCAGGCTCAATCGATGCACTTATCCAGCCTTGTGATTGGCTCAGACTTGTTTAACAGCCACTGTAACCCCTGTATATAGGCATCAAACCTGCAAAACAAATAAATAATTAAATCTGTAATTCCATTTATAGTCGTTACAGAAATAGCTTGACTTGGCTCCTCTTTTTCTGTCACAGCGGCTCTTTAATTAAACGCCTGCTTGAGTTTGTCATTTGGATTTGAAGTTCTGCATCTTTGATCTCTTTATTTTTGGCATGACACAGGTAGGTATGTGTGTGTATGTTTGTGTGTGTGTGTGTGTATTACTCGTTTTTTCCTACATCTTGTTGTTGGACAAAATAGGAAAAGGAGCAATAACTATAATTTCCATTTATCTACCTTCCCTTCCGATGGAGGTGTCTTCCAGTCATCCTGGGAGTGTTGAGTCGTTGCGGAAAGTGACCGACCTCCCTGGTAACAGCTCAACCTACAGGACTCAGCACTGCAGCGCCTGTGCCAGGGTAAAAAAACAAAAAAAAACCATTGACCTCTGTGTCAACCCTGACCTTCAGACCTATATTTTTTTTTCTCCGTGCCTCCAGCCTCCCGTAACTGATTGTATTATGTCCTCCTCTCAAAGCTTGAATTTATCCTGGCATCCCTCCCACAACCAGACCCACTCTATGCTGATCCCTGTGACCCTCTCTCTGCCCGGTTATACCAACATTGATAACTTGGAAATTTTGCCCTTTTATTCTTCCCTCAATGTGTGACCTGTTTTTAAGGTTAATGTAAATTGCCCATAAATTCCCTCCTCCTCTTCTTCTCTCATCGTTCTTAAATTCTCCTCTCCCCCTTTCGTTTATTTCTGTTTTAAATCGTTGAATTGCCTTATTTAAGAATTAGTCCAACGTGTGGGGACCTTTTCTCTCGTGAAGCCAGCAGCTGGTGGCCGGTAGCTTAGCATTGGAAAGAGCAGGAAACAGCAAGACGTGTTATGTAAGAAGATATAGAAATCAGTCTACTAATGTCTCAGTAATGAACCGATTATAGGATACAAAAGTCTGAAAAATTCACAGTGAGCATATTTCTAACAACACAGGAAAGAATAAAAACAGGAGGGGTCAACAAGATTCGAGAGCTTTTGGAGATACGGGCCAACACCTTTGTTAATGTACTGTAAAGCAGAATTTATCCAAAGTTGTTCTGCCTCCTGCATGCTCGACCAAGGACGACTCCTCAACTGAAAGATCCGGATGTATTCCTGTAGATTTAAACTCGTAAGAAGCCGACATTCTCCGGTTCGATCTTCACATGAGAAAGGCAAACTCAAGTGTCCAGAAAATTGGGTCCAGACTTTATCCAGATTTCATGTCTGAAATCAGCTTAAATGTAAAGTTCTGACAAAGCAAGCTAAGCTCTCCATTTCCCCTCGTTTTTCCAGTTGTTATGCTAAGCTGCCTGTAGCCTCAGAGTTAACAGACGGACAAGCGAGCGGTTTCGAACGAGAGCAGGAGCGAGTCTCGTCTGATCTTCGGCCCACAAATCACAAACGATGTGGTCGCTGCTGAGAACACAGACTCCAGACGATGAGCACCTATTATCTTTGGAGAATCGCACCATTAGACTTTGGCGCATGATGTACTGTATCGTTTAGGAAACGAGTAGGAGGGATAATTAAGCCGTGTGAGAAGAGTTACTACTCCCCCTATCCCCCCTTGGTGCGTGGTGTAATTTGTCATGGGGGCAACAGAGTTAGTACACAAGGAGTAACTCATACCCACTTGTGAGGGGGAAGTCAAGTAAATCAACGTAGCAGCTTCGGCTAAAAAGCGAGGGTGCAAGCAAAAGGGCAGCCGGCAGGGATCAGACGGGGGGGAGGGAAATGTACCAGCGAGAGACAGGTGTGAAATCCATCAGGCGACCGTCTCCCTTTGGACAGGAGCGAGTAGCGTCAGGGGTCAGCGGGGGGGAAGAGAAACACAGAGGCTGGGGCGCAGGGATCAGAGCCTGACTCCTAATCATCCAATCCAGATCCCACATCTTCACTTTTTGCCCGCTAAAGTGAATCTCTCCGGGTGTCAGGGGGCCTGTCAGAGTTAAGCTGCACGTCTATTAATATTCTCCTCAGAGGGCGGGAACAGTGCCTCACTGTGAGAGGAAGAGAAAGAAAAGAACGAGTGCCCTGCCATTCATCAAAGCATCCTGCCAGGTTTTTTCTTTTCTTTTCTCTTTTGGTGAGGTTGACTTTTTATTAATAGGCATTTTGAAAAAAAGTTGATCATGACGCCACTTCAAAAGGAGAGATGGAGGTTAATTTTTTGATTAACTTCCAGATTTATAATTGTTTTTTTCTTCTTAATGAAGATGCCCTCTGATTCCCCTCTTTGGGATATTGAAACTTCAAAACACTGATTAAAGAAAGACTTGTGCCTGTTCCAGCCCCCTTCATGCACGTCATATTACCATTACATGTGAGGTGAGCGTCGGTTAAGCTGCTCTCAGACGTGCACTGAACTGTGGACGAGCTGAATGTGAGAACACAGATGTCAGAGTCCGTTGCTCTGGACATTTTTTCTTGAACCTTGCCTTCCGGCCTCCGAGTAAAACGTTATAAAAGAGGAAAATGTCAGGAAACAAAAGACGTTGACTATGATGTCAACTTGAAAATAACAGACATTTGAACATTTTGACATAATAAGTTCTAATTCTGACGTTGATTTACTGGAAACAAAAAGAACTTGATTTTCCATAATGAAAAGTACACGTCATATCCCGCCTCCTGCATGCTCGGAACGTGGGCGCCACCTCCGCTGAATGTTATGAACAATCTCCAGCTGCGTTCTTCAGATGTAAAAGCAAAACTCTGGAAAATGTCCACGTTCACGTCTGTAAACTCAAAGGATTCAGGACTTACTTTTATTGTAGCTTATTCCCAAAAATACTCAAGACTCACAATCTTAAAAGAACTGTATAGCATTAACCCCCGATAAAAAATTTGTTTTCCAAGTTATCTAATTCGAACCAAGATGGCAGCCATCTTTGCTTGAGGTACACAATGTGAACCCAACTGTGTATTTCTTATCAGTTATATTTGTGTACAAACATGTGTAGTTTTCCAGATACCAGGATTAAAAAATCGGTCGTAACAAGAGTCTGGTGTGTGTGATAGAAGCTGGAGGAGACGCTGTAGGAAAGCATGTGTAATAAAAAGCATCATTAACTTAACCATATAAATACAGTCTAGTTCCCATTGCATCTACATGAGTGGCTCACATGTTGTAACGCCTGCTTTACATGTAATAACTGCTTAATACCTCCTTCTCGATGCTGCCCCATGCTTGTTGCTCTGTGTGTGTCCTGGATCTGTTGCCCTCTGCTGCCCTTCCACCCGTCTGGGAATCAGCCGGCGAGAGGAGATGGTAAAAGCTGTGAGCTAATTCATGTGGACAGCCGAGCGGCCAACCTGTTTTCCTCTATGCTTGACTCCACAGGAGGACGACATGATCAGGGAGAGCCGTGGCTTTTACTTCCGGGGTTACGGCCTGGGTCACTGCCTGCAGCACAAGGACGGTAACGCCGTGGAAGGGCCCAGCGTCTTCACCGCCACCCCCCCTCCTCCTCCGCCTCCTCCTCCTCCGGTCACCGCGTGCGACAGGGAGACGCTTCACAAGCGCTTCGTGGACCGGGCCAAGCGCATTGACACTATATCCAGAGCCGTGTTTCCACTGAGCTTCCTCATATTCAACATCTTCTACTGGATCACCTACAAAGTGCTGCGACACGAGGACATCCACGCCAGTTTGTAGAAGCCGACTCCAGATGCTACTTTTTTTCTTTCTCCTCAGAACCAGAACTGCCTGACAGATCTCTACATCGCAATGAGGAAATGCGTCAGAGAGGCAGACGTGCCCTCTGGAAACTGCCGGGCGCTCTGGTGTCTCTTCAGGATCTCAGACAAAGAGCAGGTTCAAGGAGAAAGACGAGGTGGATCTACGGGAGTTCAGGCTGCTGTGGTTTGTGGTTATCGCTCTGTCTCGGGTTTGGTTACAACACACGTGGAAACGCTGGTGATACTTGTGAGGTCATGACGTCGGTTTGAGTCCCGGCTGAGTGAGTTATACCGACTTGAATTTTGACGCTACGCATCTCTGAATGAATGTTTTTTGAAAACACACACAAAAAAAAATTCTTTTTTTTACAAATATCAAATGGGTACAAAAAGGGTGGGGGGGGGGCAGAAAAGGGGTCTTTGATATTGATGATTATTCAATAATAAGTGGTGATAATTCAGTTCAGCAACTTGTAACAAGAGATTATATATATATATATATATAAAACGGTGTATAAAGTGTATATACACAAAGCTGTAAACCGCACAAAGCACAAATATGTATTTCCTTTTGTCTAAATTCAAATAAATTGTTATTCTGCCAGGAATCGATTTGTCTCCTCTTTAACTCTGAAGATTTGGTTGATTGCTCTGATAAAACGATGCCTGCACAGAAAGTGAATTGAGAATCCAGTCTGCAACACACACAATTATTTTTCTATTTTGTAATCCTAGAACTTATCCCAAGGGGGTGGGGGAAGGAACCTTAGACCGAAGGTGGAAATCAAATTACAATTGCAATAGCTGTAGATGTACAATATGAAATCACATTTGTATTCTTAATCGATTGTGGAGAAAATCTGTTGAGGAAGCTTCGTGTATGCTAGAGCTGCCGTCTCAGGAGCGGCCTTGAAGGTGTGTAAGTGCAGCGGCTGGGATTGGAGGGGGGGGAGGGCAGCGTCGCCAGCCAGGGAGGACGGAGCAGTTTTCTTTATAATGGAAAATCAGAGGGTTGTTTTATCAACTAATGAGTTTGAAAAGCGCTTGGTGCTCGGCTGCTAATGACTGTGAATTCAGGGAGGCAGCTGGAGCCTTCTGTCCTTTCGCCGGCAATCCTAATCAACTCCAATGTATTGTATGGTTCCCCAGTTAATGAAAAAGTGTGTGTGTGTGTGTGTTGCTTGGCTTTGTTTCTATTTCATCATTTCTCATTTGTTATATAGGTACATACATTGCACTTAAGGATAAACACAGCACTTTTATTTTTACTCCTATTTTCCCTTGGTTGAAACAAAAGAATAAGACTTTTGCTGAAGTACACTAAAAGGTTAATTTCTCTTAGATGTTATTGACAAATGTGTTTACCATTGTTTTCACCTATATGGACACTTTAGTTTACAATCAACCATTATTGGAGCTCATCTTTAAACTGTAGGTGGCAGCTGAAGAAAAGCAATTCCATCATATCCTCCATATTGTAGACAAACCAATGAAGTTGGGTGATTTCTCAGGCCCGGACAAAGCAGCTCGAAATATTTACTAGATTTGAGTTTCTATAACAAGAATGTGGCGACGCTGAAAACCTCAGATTTGACCTTAAAACTGTTCCCAGCGCCCCGGACTTAGAGGATTGAGTGATAAACAAAAAAGTTTGAACCGAATTTCAAAGCTCGAAACACCAAACCCCAAATCCCCCACTCCCAATACAAAAAATCTGCAACAAATGTTTTCCTTTCACTTTAACTCAGTGATTGTATTGTTTCAATTAGGATGAGACAAAAAAAGCAGTGCATGCCATATCATAGCAATATAAGGAGCTTTTCTAAATCCACAAACCCTGACTGACACACATTAAATAAGCCTGTAATTTCTGGCACATTATATGCCCCATCTCCTTTTGCAGGAAAATACCACGTCCCCTTCAGAATGTGTATAGAATAATTTCAAGGACACAGGAGACTGATGGATTCCAAATAACGTTCGGATCTCGGCTCGGGGTCGACGGGATCCACGCGCCGACTTTCATTACGCTCAGAATCCCAGGAGTGTGATGACTTTAACAAATGCACGCCCGCAGCCACTCAACATGTCGCCTGTCACGGGGCGCCGACAAGAAACCCACAGCTATAAACTGTCTGATCTATAAAGTAATCCTCCGATGGAAGGGTGGACCCAAATGAGCGCATTAAATATTCATTGCTCCACCAGCTTCTGGACGCCGGTGACGCTCCGGCTGTGTGCTGCGTCTCATTTGAAGACCTCCTCTGAGGAAAAGGCTTCGTGGCCGATGAACGATGCGTCGGTGTGATCTAATTGTGTATTAACGACTTTACAATGAGCAGGACAAATAACCAGCTGGTATTGGATGCAGCTGCTGGGCGTCAGGTCCAGGACGCGCCCCTGGCTGAATCCCCTGGGGGTGATCAAGATGCTTTCCCCCTTCCTCGTTTCAGCTGAATGTCACCGGTGCCACGGCTAAAACTGATGTGTGAGCTGTCATGGGGGGGCGCCTGAGACCTGCGATCGATACCGCCGTCTTATACAGCTTCTTACAGCCGTCACACACACGAGCAGAAACGCACACATGGACACAAAAATGATACTGCACTCCAGTGGGCAGGATTTTCACACGTAATGAAACTTTACGACAGGAATCAGCGCTGCATTGTGGGAGCTGTTATCAGTCGGGGGGTTGCTCCTGTCTTCGGTTGCTTTGCGATATTTTTCTGATCAGTTTACCAGTGATTTAAAATTCTCCTATTTCTTTAACAGTCCTGCAGCCACACGCTTATGTGTAAACTTTGAATAACAAAATAAAAATGAAATAGATTTACATACAATCTAAAATTCCTGCATGGTAATAGCAGCCCAGGGGAAATAATGGTTTCTTAAGACAGTGATGTATTATTGACACACTGCTACACATGTCACCTTTGAATATATGAGTGTAAGCCGATGGAAAGTACTTGCTCCACACAGTATTATTGACACAAATCTTGTGAATGTCACCAAGCAGTTGGAAACAATACATTATTTCCTCTGCAGCCACACACCACTGGGGTTTTAATGCAAATTAAATCCCTATCCAGTGCTTAATTGTCCGTTAATATAATTTTGTACACACGTGCAATCATTTCCTTTTCGTTGGGTTGTTTATTTTCAGCTGGATGTATTCCCTCTCTGCACGAGTCCAGAAGGTTAATGTAGTGTTGATACACCGCAGCATATCTTTCCAAAAGGTCAGATAAGCATAATTTAATAATCCTTTTCTAACTCAGAGAACTACTGTATCTAAATGTTTTTCCGTCTCGTCCAATTTGCATCGTAAAAAATCCGGAAAGACACGCATCTTTCCGATTGATATGATCTCTAGAACACAACAGGGAACCAAAATGTGCATTACAACCAGCTGTAAAAACTCATTCTTGTATATATTTATACAGGGAATCCTATGTGGATTCATTTCCACTAATCCCTCGCTGTGCTGCTACATTCCAACATCTGAGAGAAGCCCTACAGCTGGGAGGACTGCAGCTTGGGGTTTTACGTGGATGATGGTTATACACGTATATGCACTCTGCATTTCCTTTGTGTGCAAACAGGAGAAACAAGGAATTAGTCCCCTTTCAAATCCCTCTATGGAGAGAATAGACACCAGTCAGAATTATGGCAACCCCCTTTTCAAAAGTCCCCGGCTGTATGAAGTACTCAGAAGATCTTGTGGGGAGAGATTATTGGAGACTGAATTAGCTTTGACAACAATTCTTCATACAGGACCCCGTGAAATGCAACGGAATTCTTGTACGTCACCTTGACGAGGATAAAAAGATTCATAATGGGACTGTATAGGTTTAACTGCTGTGAAATGAGCAAACGCCTTTGATTCAACAGCTGCATCGCGCTTTAAACACATTCACAGGTCTTTATGACGTGTTGTTTCTCTTTTAATATGGGACAGAGATAAATATACAATATTATAAATCAAAGAAAAGAGTCACATGGTTTCAGAATTAAATCCCCAGAGAGCTACCTATAGTGACAAGTTGTATAAGGTTTGTAGTTTACGTCAATATTTATATTTTTATACATCTTGAGGGAAATGTTTTTACTTGTTACGCCTCTATATTTATCTGACAGCCATAGTATCTTAATTTTCAGATCAAGACTTAAAGTTATTTTAAGGAAAAAGCACACAGCTAAAGATTAAAACAGTATGCCGAATTGTCATGATGTCGATAACTGAGTTGTTACCATAGTTACATATTCACACTAAACTTAAATGGTTTCTTTTGAATAAATGTTTGAGATGTTTAAGTAAATCTTTTACAAAAAAGAAGGAAAACTACACTAAACCCCACAGTGTTCGAAAAAGGTGCAGCAGTAAAACACTACTAAACACATTAAAGCTTAAATGCATCCTTTAAGTATTTTATATACTTTTACCACTGATAATACCCATAAAAAAAAAGTCTTCAAGTACACGGCCATGGTGGAGACAGTATGAATAGTGTGTGTGTATCTCTATGGGTCGGCCCTCCTGACCTCCTCAGTACTTCCTCCATCCTTCATCCGCCTGCTCCCAGGACTCTGCTCCTCTGCTCTCGGTGCAGACCAGAGGATTTTCTCCACCTCCTCTTCTTGCCCTGTCCATCAGACACGACCCACACTACCGTTAATGCCCAGGAGAGCAAGGGAGGGCAACAGCTTGGAGCCTTTTTCCTCCACTACTCCGATAATGCTTTATGTGCACACACACACACAAACACACTTGCTGTGAGTGTGTGACCTTAAGGCAGCTAAATCTCTCTGGGCTGCTCACCAAAGACAGAACATGTTCTCTTAGTGCTCTTAAGGACTAACTATTACTTTCAAGAACTTTTCCGCTCCGTAGCCAACGCTGTCACATTCAGCTTGAAGTGGGTGATGCTGGTACTGATGCCATAATGAAAACTCAGTGGAAACTATCTGGTTCATGCTCAGAGAGACGGTTTGCTGCTGCCCACTTGTTCTCCTGTGAGAAAACATTTCCCGAAGACCTTCTCCTGAAGGGGCTCCGGCTCCTGGAGTCATTCATGGAGTAGACATGAAGATTGTATGAGCTTCTCTTCAATCCTTCACCTCAAAGACTCACACCTCTGGTGCTGAGTACACTCTTTCTGTAAAGTTTCAGAATTTCAAAAAGCAGAAACTGAAAGGCTGCAGTCGCTCTTCAGCCCCATTTCAACATTTTTTTCCAAACATCAGCTCCAAATGGATCCAATACATTTTAATAGCGTTGCATTTATCTGTGACTGCAATAAACACATTTCACTTTTACCACAGTGCAGTTTATTATAAAGAAAATTTAATCTGAATCATCTGACTGATTTTGGTCAAATCAGACCAACTCAGAAACTATTAAAGGTATTTTAACCTTTGTCAACACAGAAGTTTTTAAACATGTTAACATGTCGCTCTTGTGCTTTTAATAAGAAAAAAAACATATATGTTGACTTTGATAAGACGTCAACACCATGGTTGGGTATTAATTGTTATTACCGGTATATAGCAATGCTTCAAGTTAAAAAAACTGATAAGGAGTGTGTGATGTCACAAACCTAATAAACCAATCCGGTCAACTCGTGGGTGTGGCTCAGTAAGAGGAAAAGGCTCCTCAACTGCAGATGAGCTGTTATTGGGTAGATATACATAAGAAAGGGGTAGACATCCATTTAGGCCATTTTAAAATGTTCTTTCCTTTCATCTTTCCTCTGCATTGATTCCATTCTGGTTATTTAGGATTATGTGGATTAAATAAAACATACAGATTTTCTCCATCCAGAACTTCATCTTTATAAAAACTTTCCTTTCCAGCTGCTGGTTCTTTGCAGGGTGTCTGGGCCTCCACATGCAGCAGCAGCAAAGTTCTTTTGAGTGATGTCCAGATACACCACGCTGCAATCCTCCTCTGCTATTCCGGGTAGAGACACTGGCACATCCTGAGTCTTCTGCAGCCTCATTAAAGCAACTTGTTCCTGCTGCACATGTAGAGTTTCCTCTGCAGGTTGTGTTCATGCAGCAGCACCTGTGTCATTTTGAGGAACTTATTACAGGCTAGATGCACTTTGTCTGTGAGAGGGTATCTGCAAATACAGGTGATGGATGTCTCTGCAGCCCTCCCGTCTGTTGATCACCAAAACAATCACCTCAGACAAACATGAATGTTTTCAATGGAACACTCTCCGGACACTGCTGTGCATAATTTCACCAAATACTTACCGTCCTTTCCAAAATAAATTTGCTCTGCAGCTTGCTCCTTTCTTACAGCTGCACTGAAGGACCACTGTAGGTAATCATCCCCACGGTGAGGGCTCATAGTTTTTCTTCTCTGAGAAACAGAAAAAGAGAAATCCACATGCTGGTTGGTATATTTCTAAACCCACCAAGCTCAATTCTCCTGTGGAGTTATCTCAGTATCTTGAGTCTTGCATGAACAGCATAAGCACAAACAATACAGGATAGATCATGCCTTCCTTATCCACAGGGCTGATGAATTTCCCCCAATGGGAGTATATATATACATGAGCTATATCTGTTAAGAATACATATTTCAACCCAATTGTATAAAACATCCCCTAAAACTAATGTATAGCTGCATAACTTGGTAAACTGAATAAAGAACATGCAGAATGTGCAGCTTAAATTTGATAACATTTGACACAATCCATTGAGACTGAAGTTAATCTTCCTTCATTGCATTTCAAGCTTTTCCTTATAGCTAGAGATGCAGGTATTGGACACATAATGAGGAAGTCTTGTGTGTTTAAGAGCCGTAAACTGAACCCATTATAAGCGTGAAATTTTAATGTCGTCTGTGAAGGTGACGGAGGCTGCGGCAATTTAAAACACATCTTTCTTTTCCCTAATTAAAACAGTTCCCTTTGTTAAATACCAGGTATCTCGCCGAATGCCAAAGCCAGCGTGATAATGAATGCTTGGGATGTCTTTGAAGATTAGTCTTTCCATCCTCCTCCTCCTGCTTGTTTTCACTAGAAGGTCAGAAGCGGAGCTGAACCTGCATGAACCTGTCAGCCTGCGGATTCTTTTACTTCTTAGCAGTGAATTAGTGAGGAAACAACATGTCTGACCTCATATATCCCAGCAGATTTTATCAAAACACGACGGCTTTAATTCCAGAGCAGCAGAACCACATAATTGTCATAGCTGGAGAATAATCACATTCATTTCATCAAAATGGGACTGATTTGTAAAGAAAGAGTTTCAATAGTCTTTTAAGGTTTTACTTGCATGAAGAGAATTAACATAAGTAACCGTGGTCTCATTAGTTCTCGTTTCCTTTATAAAGGACAACACTTCTCATCTCTGACTTTTCCTCGGCGATCCCCAATCGACTCTACAGAGGTTGGCATCTCGGCTCAAAGCTCATGGGCCACGCATCAAATGCCTCTGGCCCTTATCCGTGCTGAGGTGACAGCAACACTGAAAGCCTTCTGAGTGTTTTCTTGATCTCCTGCTGCAATGTGATTACTGCTGAGCGTGCTCGTTGGTCTCCTGTGCCATAATATATCCTCCCCCCCATGCTGTCGGGGGCCAGACGCTCTTCCTGCTGAGTTTGACGATCGGCTGCTGCTCTGGGAAATCCACCGATTGTGACTTTTTCTATCTGTCACTTTCCTCTTAGACGACTCTCGACCTCGGGTGAGAGAACAAGTGTGACGATGCATAACTGTCCCTACTGCTCTACGTTGGGCTAAATCAATGGACAGCACTAACTAGAAAATGCAAAAAAAACACAATTCTTATCTTGGGGAATGATAAACTCCATGAGCCACTTAGTTCAGGATGTTTACAGCTAAAAAGAATGCCTCCTCTTTCTGTTGAACTTTTCCCGTCAAGTTGAGGAACCTTAACAACGAGGATTGTCTGGAATCCAGCCAACCAAGCCCCTCCAGCAAGTCTTGTTGCCGTGGAAACAAAAGGGTCTGATAAGAGGCCAAGAGTGAATAATTCTGTGAGACGTGGGGATGGTGTTGTAGGGGGGGGGCGGCGATGTGTGTAGTGCGGGTGTGTGTTTGTTTTTGTGTGAGCAGACGTGATAGTTGTGCTGGAGTGGAGGGAGCGTGGTGTTTGAAGGAGATGCAACTGGATCAACACCTCGGAGTGGAGTTTTATTTTTTTTCCCATCCTTGCTCCAAAACACCCGTTGTCATCACGAGGGGAAGTCTCTGCAGGAGCCTCGAAAATAAACATCACATTTTTCTTTGTTACCTCTCGGTGTCGAGCTCTGCATCACAACACTCGGGGGCGGAGAGGCTTCCGTGCAAAAGCATTCGCAGCCTCGGAATGTGAAAGACGAGACTCGGGAGGGAGGACCGCGCTTTTACTCACTGTCCACTTCCCGCTGAGTAATGGTCTGTCCCATCCAGTTACCCCCCACTACACACACACCTCGTCCAAGGTGTCAGTGTAACTGCATGGGCAGACAAACTCAGCACAAACTTGCATTTTTCATTCCCTGCCATTGCTCATTATATATGGATATTAAATGTGTGAGTCGAAGGCCGTTTGTCAAGTTTTATACTCTTGTCTGATTATTTCTTTAAATCAAGCTAAACAGGAAAACATCATAGAGGTTGAGGTAATGTTGTTAAAGTGTATTTGAAACGTTGAGGAGCTGGTTCCTATACTTGTGCAGGGTTCTTTCAGGTCGATGGCCTTTCACAGTCCAGAGGTAGGCTTTTGGGAACTTTGCTGGTTTCAGTTCCTGCATTTTCCTCACAAACTACCCATACTTGTCAAAGGAAATTCATTCCAAAGTGAGTAGCAACAGTAAATGGTTGTTAATTTTGCTTTGTTTGCTGTACTAGTAAATATTCTGCCCAATAACTTGTCCATTGACACACTACTTGTGTTTATGGATCCTACGAATATGCCATATCATGAAAATTTGATTTATCTGTGACAGAAGTGGCTCGTAAGTTAAGTCATTCAGAGACAACTGATCAGGATAATACATTTTTAACTTTGTTCACCAGAGCGTTTAAACATTTACATTTTAATATTGCAGCTCTGCTCGTGTAGGGAAACGCAGGCCGAGGTTATCCGAGCTCAAGGAGAAGCCAAAATGTCTGTTTTGAATAATTTAATAACATTAGATAAATTATGATGTGCAAAACCCTCTAATCTTTAAAACTGGGTGGCAGTTATCTTATCCAGACAACATTAAAAACAAACACTCAAAAACAAAGAAAGAGAATATAAATATAATTACAGGGCAGTGAAGGGGCTTTGCTGCGACCTGCCAATGCCTCATTAGCATTTAACATGAAAAGAGCTAAGCATTAAACTTTTTTGCATCTTCCAACGCACAGAAAATTATTCTAATAGGTTAAAATCTCATTTGGATCCAATTATGCCTTTGCCACTGGATTCAAGAGGTGAGAAAGCTTAGCAGTCAAGTGTAACAGGGGGTAATGAGCTGCAGCTCGGCTCGCACCATGTTCCAGAGGTTCACAGGACTGTAAACAACCCGGGAGGTGGTTTGAGAACAGGGGGGGCTTTGGACTCGGACTTCCAATCAGGGAAATCCGGAATGCACAGTGATGGCGATCTTGCTTTGGTTACCATGGGGCCAGTGATGATAAAATCCTATACCCTGCTTCACACGGAGCATGTTTCCCTGTGCATCGCCTCGAAGGATCCCCGGAGAGCCTGTATGTTCTCGCTTACATCCGTGTTTCTGCTCATTAGGGTCACATGGGTTGTTTTGCTGTCATCAAAGATAACGCTTCTAGTTTAACCACGGGGCACTGGACCTCGCTGGCTTGTTTTAAAACCTTTTCCTTGTCTCTGCTGCACTCTGCATGACCAGCTGGAATAATAAGACCTGATAACCTGCTTCCCTCGGGCTAGTTTCTTTCTTTCCGCTGCCATATCGAGCGATATTACAATACATTTTCATGTGATAATAAAGACGCACGGATGGTGTGCATGAAGTTATTTGCTTCTTTGTCCCCCCCCCCTCCCCCCCTCCTCTCAGGGTGAAGAGGAAATGTGCTCCAGGCCGAAAACCCATCCACAGAAATCAATTTGCAGGTTTGTGGTAACCTGAGACATATTGAAGTCCAATACAGAATAATTTCTCCAGGTAATACAGAGGCAGTGTCTACAAGAAAACACAGGCAGAATGTTTCAGCCTCAAATGAAATATTAAACAGAGAGCAGGCCGGCTTCCTTCTCCTTGTTTTTCAGCTGCGTTGCTGCAACGTTTCAACCACGATCCATGTTTGTTGATTTCGTTGTTCAGAACTGAAACTGGCTTCATCATGGTGAACAAACGTCGTCATGAACGTGACTCGGGAAACGATAATGTTAGGATCGAGTCGAGACAAATCGAAACCTAGAGTTTGCTCTGGAAACCGTGGCCAACGCCCCACTCTCCAGACCAAAGAGGGGATGTTGAGATCGAGTCGAAACAAAGGATCATAAACGAGGCCTACATGCGACCAACAAGCCTCTCTAGAGTTTTTCACCCTGGTGGTCAAACACCCCCTGGTGTCCTTTTTGGACCCCCATGGTGTTTCTAAAGATCAAACCAGACCTCTCCAGGTCACTCCAGATGATCATGTGAACTGTGGAGGTTCCACCTGGTTCTCCACTGATTCAGATGTGAATCTAAGAGCAAACCTGTTTGTAAACGGGGAGCTCGACACATCTAATATTTCCAAATCTAAAGCAGACCTGCTAGTTCTTGCTGCAGACTGTTCTCTGGTTATTAGGGAGGTCACAGCTGAAGATGCTGATCATTACCACTGCAGATGGTCTTACATGACAACACATGAAGATCATATGGTTTATCTCTCTGTTGTCAACGGTGAGTAAAAAGAGTCTCTTCATAAAAACATTATGATAATTCTGATCATTCTGATGGACATAGTTTCACTCATGTTTTCTTTCTCTCACAATATCTTGATCATCACCAGTGACTGAGCAGAAGAGAAGTGATGAGGTGACGTTGAGCTGCTCCGTGTGGACATGTAGAGGCTGTCTCCTCACAGTGAAGTGGCTGTACATGAATAAAGATGTGACTGAAGACAACAAAGACCTGAAAACATCACGGTCTAGCCGCTCGGCCAATGTGAGCTTCTCAAAATCCCATTTTGGTCACAACATGAAGAACTATGGTTCATTAACATGTGAAGTGAGGCAGCGTTACACAGAGGAAACCTTTTCCTTCATCCCTCAGTCCTCAGGTGAGAAAACACAGAACACGATGAACTGCTCTTGATCCAATAAATTCCATTTGTTAATACATTTCTTTTTCTTAAGAATGAAAGAACAAACCAAACAATGAGATGACAACAGGTACTGAATATCCACTGCACCTCTCATTCATCTCTATGCTGCTGTGTTTTGATGGATTTAATGTTAACGACATGTTTTAAATACAGGAAGTTGCACTGAACAGGAAACTAAAGCTCTTCTCTTTCCGTTCACAGACTGGTGGTGGTACATTCGTCCGGTTGTGGTTTTTGCCACAATCGTGATATCGTCTGTGATTCTCATCAGATGGAGAAGAAAGAAGGTGGGAACATTCACATATGAAACTAACATGTCACTTATAGTTTATACCTCTTTTTTTTATTTATCTTGTAATAACACCATAAATAATTATGTCATCATAAGTTTTAAAGTGAAAGTTAAAGTTATGGATGTTACTTTGTGTTTTGATACATGTTGTTATGCTGTGATGGTTTTGTTAGCACTGCATAAGGCTATTTCACTTTTTAATAACTTTTTGCATTGTGTTGTCTCTCTGTCACTATAGTAACCGTGCTACATCCTGACTTATGGTGTAGTACATCCTATTGCTTTTGTTTTAAGTCCATTTTTATCATACTTCCTTATCCACATTTGTATTTGTTGTGTTCTGTGAAGCACATTGAACTACACTAACCTGATGAAAGGTGCTGTACAGATTGATTGATTGATTAATTGTCTATCCAACAGATCAAGGGGGGTGATGTTGCAGTGGCCTTCAGCACTGTGGAAGCTCCCTCCTCTTCTACTGGACCCTCAGCTGATCCCAGCGGCCTCTATGCCAACGTCACATTCACACAATAGTAGAGTCACATTTGACATCGATATATTTATATCAGTATCTCGTAATAATGTGATTCTCATTATTGGGATTTTAAATTTGAGCTTGTCTGTGTGTCTGTGTCTGTGAAGATGTTTATGGAACTGCACTCTAAACAATAAATTGCTTGTGTGTGCGTCACATCTTAGTTCAGTCTCACACTGAGCCGCTGCTTGTTTTGGGAACTATAAATCTTAAACTTGATCTCATGTATAACTTGTTTAGATTGCGCATGCTTACTGAATAATCACAAGGCGTCAGACAACACATAATCGTTTTCTCAAGACACAGAACCTTTTTTCTCAAACACAAAACCGATTTCTCAAAACACAAAATCACACTGTCATGTATGAACTTTTTCCCAGCAACGGTCTAAGGAGGGGCTAACCTGGGAGTGTCTCCTCATCATTCCCTGATCCGAGCCCGGGATGATGGTACTACGCCTGGGCACCATCCAGGCCTACGCGAGGTGCCCTAACCACCGATTGTGACTTTTTCTATATAACTGTCACTACTGCTCTATGTTGGGCTTAGTCAATAGACAGCACTCACTACAGACCTGAATCTATTACACAGAGGAAACATGTGAACAATGAAAAAATGAGTTTAAACTGGTAAAGAGGCTGCTTTCTCCCCCACTTTGGCCTTTTTCTGTGATGTCCAGTCCCTGTGTGATGGACAGGTAATCATAAATAAACTGCAGATGTTATTGACTCTATAAGCGAGGGAAAGAACTACCCAAAGAAAGGTCACTGTGTCTGGAGCTAACGCAGCAAAACTGGTGAAATGAAACCCAATGGGTCTCAGTGATGGACGACAGAAAACCTGCTCTGAGCCATTCAGCAGATCTGTAAACACTCTTTTCAGGAATTACATGGTTTAACGTCACCATTTTGTTTGTCAGTTGAATTTGGTGTCGATGTAGTTTCTCCGTAAGACAGCTATAAATAAACATGGATTTGTTCGCTCTAGAAAATATTGTTTTATGTAATAATTTAAACCATGTTCATCCTCTTACTGTAATCTGTTTTTATCATGAAACATTAACTACAGCTTAATTTAAATTAGATTAGATGTAAAGGAAAGGAAAGTCAAAGGATCAACAGTCATTTACCATTTATTCTAATGGCATATTCAAATTTAAGAAAACTCAGGGAATCACCATAGTCATTAGGAAGCATTATTGTGACATTATGAATGTATGTATTCCATTGATTGTGTAAATTTTATCCTTGTTTGTGTGAATCTTCTGAACGCGTATGGATTTAGATGTTACGGAGCAGTACCACAGAAAACCATGGGGGGCAGTGTAGCCAATAGTTCAAGCAAGACATCTATAACACACAGGGAAGAAACAATGGCCGAAATATTACAGACAATGGCCAAGTCTACATAAACTACAGGCGTCTATATGAAGTCATGTGTGGTACATTGTCACATACTCCCGTACCATCATCATGTTTGTTGATGTCAGAAACTATTGACTCTAATGGATGTAAAGGACGAGTGGAGGCAGAGAGATGAGCCTGTAAGATATTAATAAGCCCTGAGTGATGTGTGCAGGTGGACCCAACATGCAGAAGCCAGGTTAACGAAAACTGTAATTTAACAACAGCAAAGGTACTGACAGCAAAACAAGATCTAAACAACAAAGTCCAAAGAAATTCCACAAACAGAAAAACACTGCAACAGGCTAAACTGAAGAAACATTAGAAACAAGATCAAACTGAAACACGGTGACGAGCAAAAGACAACGAGAAGCACAGAGACTGATTGAACACAGGTGAAACACATGAAGAACAGACGATCACAAAGGCAGGAAATAAAACTACAGACACACAAGGAATATCGTTTCAAAATAAAACAGGAAGCGGAGAACTCAGGGGAAAACAACTGACCACAGACCTAAACATGGAAACGCTGGTAACAGCCAATAACACAAAGAGTACATAAATCAGAACGTAAATAATCTTTCAGTCTTCGGGCTCAGGGAAGAATCATGACAAAAAATTGGGGAACAAACACTTCTGCAATTCCAAAAGCCATGCAACGCGCCTTTACAACATCTCATCGTTTTGATTGAGAGACCCCTAGTGGTAGAACAGCGTACGGTGCAGATAAAGGAGTCCTTTTTATGAGACTTATTGAACCAAATTGTATTTGAAGTGTCCTCAACCCATCTGCTTTGACTGGAGCAGACACTGAGATGACAAACGCCACAGACTGAAACAGACGCCAAGTCGAGAGCCGCAAAAAACATCCTTGACTCGGTGTCCTGCATGCTGAGCCAAACAAATCATCGATTTCATCAGAAATGTACTGCCTCTCTTTGCTCATTATTGATTTTTGGCGTGCACTTTGTTTACCAGCTATAGCACACAATGCACTGTTGTATCTAATTATTTGTAGGGAGTCTCAGAGCTGGGATCAGTCCTGGCAGGTCCACGCTGCCTTTGTACCAGCAGCAGCCCGAGGGAAGGTCAGTCTCTGTGCACTCCCTGACTTTTTAAGGGCTACGAATTGAATCATGTGTCGATTAAGCTATTAAAATGGATTTTCCTCAAAACACACTGAAGTACCCTCTGCCTACGATCGGTAACTCTCCCCTCTGTGGTAGCTGCTCCTGAGATCATTGGTAATAATATTTGAGATGTAATCACAAAAGGAGACTAGTATTGAACGACATTTCCACATCGACAGTGGAGTAAAAAATCATAATTAGTTCCATAATTTCCTGGAACAGAAATGTGACAAGTGTTTGATGCAGGATCTGAACGGTAGAGAACAGAGGATTGGTGATTCTCTGTTCTCCCAGAAGAATAACAGTGCTTCGGCAAATTTCCCCACTGTGGGACTAATAAAGGATTATCTCAAAAGCAAATATATTTATACATAAACATAACCAGAGAGAACAGAGGGGCTTCTTTCAATTAAAGCCTTTGGAGATGAGAAAGTGAATTATTTATTAGGTTACGTTTATTGATAAAAAATGAAAAAACCTTGTGCTGCACCTAAACATCTCTGAGGAATCTGAAGAGAAGCAGAAACGAATCTGAGCTGATGCAACATGAAAACCTTCAGTGAGCTCAGAGGTGGAATCACCAAGAACTCTGTGTTTGTTCAACTTGTCTCCCGGCTGCAGGAATACAACTGACTGGTGTGGTTCTCACTTTTAAGATACGCTCGCCACATTTATGATTTTCTAATTACATTTTGACTTGTGAGAATGAACCACTGCCTTCTGCGGAGAAGCTAATTACAGATATCGACAAATCAGATTTGAGTCTCTGTATAACCTAATGGTTCATTCTCACTGCTCACATTGTAATTAGAAACTACAAATCTGACAATTGTTATTAAATTACCTTTCTGATAATATGGACCCGGCCGGTGGCTAATGTTTAAGATGCATATGGTGTTACAGAATTGTTGGTGTAACTTTTTTGAACTTCATTCTATTTTGGGTCTGACATGTTTTTATAGAATTCAGATCATGATCGCCAAGTTAAATACCACGTCTCAAAATTTCCTCAAAAAACTTAAAAAAAATATAAGAGCATATAGTGATAAAGAAAAATCATAATGTCAGAATTTACATAACACGCATATTAAAACTAAAGACAAATCTAAAGTAATAATAAATAACAGATATAAAAGCATCATGTATGTTCACTTAATATCCACATTAAGTTCTAACTAAAAAGAAAAAACCAAAAAAGAAACCCTACTCTAACCACACTCCTATCCAAATCTCCCAAACACAACCCACACAGAAACCGACCCTACACACCCAAATAACACAATTAACATACATAACCTCAATACATCACACCAAAAGACATAATATCAGAACAATATCTCAACCCCCATAATATAATGACAAACCCTTAACAAACCCTCTCAACCTCATCACCAACACCTCCATTTCACCCCACCCAAACCACATCCAACCCGCTCCCCCCCATCAGTCTAAACGCCTCTCGCGCTCACTCCACACTCCCCGCGCTCTCTCCACTCCCACGCATTGTTTGTAATATAAAGATCCCAAACATCTTCCCCCAAAAGAATATGACATAATTGCACCAAATGCCCGATCCACTGTACATCCCCCCTCTTCTCCTCACCTATCACAAATCCCTCTCCATACAAACCCCTAAATACCATATCCCCGACGATCATACTCACACGTCTCTCACTATCTAGCGCCCAACCAAATAAACACATACATATCAACACAAAGATCCTCTAGAGAGATCTTAATTACCATCCTTACTTTTACCAGTGCTCACGCTCGTCGCGCAACACTAGTATAATATAGTATAGATATGAGAGAGAGAGTACCAATCGAGCGCAGACTATATATATCCAACCCGATGCCGATACCGTGTGTGTGTGTGTGACTTGTCAAGGGTCTCCAGCACTAGTGACGGGGTGGGGGGTACACTCGCGCGAGCGCTCTCATATTCGTGGATGCTCCTCAACCGTGGTGTGTGTGTGTAGAGTGCACGGGAGTGAGTGTAGAGTGATAGAATGGTGCGAGGTGGGGGGGTGGGGGGTGAATCATATTGAAATCTGACATTTAGAGCCTTGACACCATTCCTCACTGACACTGATGTGAACCATGGAGTGATAAATAGTTTGTATCACCTGTCCCTGGGTGACGCCTGCGAAAATGTTTAGGGTTGAAATAGGCACCGTTGACATTTCACTGAAAGGTCAGGTTTTGTGTTTGTTAATGGGCCCCCTCTTTTACATACGCCCCGCGGTGGCCATGCATGTAATTGCTGCAGGGGGATCAGGGAACATGTCACCCTTGTTTGTGTGGAGGCAACATTTATTATGCTGAAAGTACCGGCTCATCGAGCAGTGTTTGAACATGTCTTCCTCTACGTCCTCAGATAAACAACAGCACTGGGTCCCACTGCGTCATGGCAACAACATTCACAGAATCACTTGTAATTCATTGTCAAAGTAAAAGCAAAATGTTCGTTTTGTTGCTGCATAGCTTTATTACAGTCTGAATTACAGAGCTTTTATTTTGAAAATGTTGTGAACTTGGGTCTTGAATATTGTGTCGGTTGCAGTAAATAATTCAAATTTACATATAGATCGCTCATGTGGGCAGTGATACAGAAAATTCAGTTTCATATTATGAAAAACATTTACTCAAAAATTTTAATTGCAGATAAACCAGGTAGGATGAACACAATCTTTTCTAACGTCACTCTGATCCATACACTGTCCAGAGCTCTGCACACAACTTCTAGCACAAAAACAATCAAAAGTGACAGTATATTGTAGTTTGAGGAGGAAAAGGAGTAATTCTGAAGTAGCTCTGGCGCATTAGTTTCATAAAATAAACAAAAGTAAATCCACACTCTCTCTCTTCCCAGTGTCTGAGAAGAGGAGTTTGCCCTTGACACTGGGTACGAGGATTATCTAATCTGTGGTCTTGAATTCTTCCTTGTTTGACTTCTCTCAATTCCAGGACACGAGGAGACACGCACGGCAAAGACAAACCGTCAGGAGTGAGATCACAGGGAGATGTTATTGATTCAAGTCTCGTCTCCTCCGTAAAGTTTCATCTCCTTCCTGCCTCCATTCAAACTCTCAACAAGCTGATCTCATTAGCAAAGATACAATTTGCGTCTGTCTGCTTAAAACCCCCCAAAAGACGGAGTATTACAATAAATACAAAACTCATCACTCTCTCTGTGTGAGTGAGAAGAATTCTGACAGTTAGTTCCATGAGGGAGAAAACGTCCAGGATTAATTTGGTTCTTAAAGCAGGGTGTCTGTTTACAGCAAAATTAACAAAGCCATTGATAAATGGGGTAATGTCTGCACAGAACAAATTACTGTGATCGATATGAAAACTAACAAACAGCTTGAAACAGCGTAGATATGTAAATATTCTTACATTACTGCTGATGGTGTGTTTGGCATGTTGGATTAGCCAGCTTCCTCGGTGAATAGTAAAGTACATTAGGCCTCTTCCATTCACTCTGTGTTGGTAGGAAACTGAATAGATATCTGACTTTACACACTGACAGGTAAATTGAATTTATAACAAAGCAACATTATTTAGAAGCTGATGCAAAGTACCAGAAGACCTAATATTGTACATTAGTACTCAAGTGAATGTAAATAGTTGCATTCCACCAGTGGTTCTAGAAATTTTAGCTTAAATAATATTAACTATTCAATTGAGTTTCACAAATAACTACAATACTGATTCTTTTGGCACATAAGCCCCACATTATCTCAAGAATCAGGACTTTAAAAATATTGTGTTAGAAACTAGGTTGATTCAGACCAAAGAAACACAAGGACAAGATGGGAAATTGCCCCTCTTGTATTTGTCTCACGGTCAAATTAAAGGATTTAATGCTTGTAATAACATACTTTTTAATAGCCTGTGACTTCACTCTCATATTATAGATGTTTGATCATAGTCACAACCTTCTCGTAATATCATGACTTTATTCTTGAAACGTCCGTTAAAAATAAATAATATCATGACTAATGACTACATGAATAATATGATTTTATTTTAAACATTTCAAGAAACATTTCTTAAAAGTCGCATTCAAACTCGTCGTGAGATAGAACTTTTTAATAGTATTTATATATTTAAAATCCACATTTGACAAACAATGAATTAAATTCATTACATATGAAAATCGTCATCATCACAGCTGCTGTTTACACACGTGACTTCATATCGATCCCTATTGTCATGTCAGCTGACTCCTGCTCCTCAGCTGATCGCAGGTGAACCTCGGCGCTTCCGTGTTTACAGCTTGACCCGGGCCGGCCTCTCATTGGTCGGTCTCAAACGCATTTAGGACGTATTGGTCCAGAGTCGCGTCAATCATCCATGGGGGCGGTTCCCAAACACATCAGGAAATAGATGCGGGCGCGTGTTTCTCTTTGTTTCTCTTTGTTTCTCTGAGCAGTGAAGAGTTTACAGGTGGAGATGATCGGGTTCGTGTTCCTGCTCCGGTTGCTGGTTTCCATCAGACCCGGAGCTGAAGCGTTAGACAACGGCCTGGCTCTGACTCCCACCATGGGCTGGTTGCACTGGGAGAGGTTCATGTGTAACATCGACTGTGACAAGGATCCGGAGAACTGCATCAGGTGAGAGGCTGCAGGAGACTCAGGTCCAGGCTGACATGATGGGGAGAACCAGGAACTGAGAACAGGGAAAGTCTCCTGCTAATAGAAGTCACAGGAATTGTACACATGTACTCCAGTTCTTATCGTAGACTGCACAGAAAGGGCTCTTACATGGAAACATCTGGATGTTCTGTGGCCCTGATGTACAAATCAAAACAACAACAACAAAACGCAAAAGCTAAAATGAAAACACGCGTGCAAATAACAGGAACAGGAACAGGAACTAAGAACAGGAAAGTCTCCTGCTAATATGAGTGACAGAAATATTAAACCTTCAATTCATACAGGTAAACATCTCGTATGTACGGTGGCCCTGAAGTGCAAATCACAACAGTAAATGGCAAACACACATGAGATAACAAGAAAACACAAACAAATTATAAAGCATGATTTATTGTGTTTTTATAATTTGTTGTATTCTGTATGCTGTTGGCGTATTTAGTTGTCTGTGGGTGTGTTTTGAGATTTTCTGTGATTTTCTGTGATTTCACTCAGACCCACTCAATGATACATGAAAGAGACACAATTTGCATTCCTATGGGGTTTGATTGGATCAAGGATCATTATCAAATAGATTTAAGATACTTGTTTATATATCTACATCTATTTTGAAAATGCTGATGAACAGAGACTATGAGAACAGAAACATGAGATTGTTACTGATGAGGGGGGGGCCATTACGTCCTGACCTAATTAGCCTTTATTAGTTATCTGGTTTGAGTCACTGGGAGACAATGGTGTCAGATATATAGGTGTCATTGAGTGATGTAATAACCTTTATTGCAAAGCAATTTGAAGACCAGGAATCTATAGTCTTCGCAGGTTTCAAGACCAGTTGAACAAATCTGTAAAGTAGTAAGGTACTTTCCAGGGACACGAAAATACGTGAAATGGTAATACGTGACAAGGTTGTCACATGTTTACCAGCATACCTGTGGAACTTGACATAGGCCCTAAACCCTGTCTAGCACCGATAGGAGCTCACTGGTTGAATTGCTATTGTCTTATTTTACTCAACCATGAAGAACATCCAAACTGGCGTTCACTGTCGCGACAATTCCTTTCCACTCGTACATATTTGTCGTCTGCCATTTTGCTGCTGCACATGACATTGAACGCTGGCCTGTTAAGAGATGCCATCCGCCCCGGCCTGTCTCCTCTTGTTGCCCTGGCAGTGAGCGTCTGTACATGCAGATGGCCGACGTGATGGTGAAGGAGGGCTGGAGAGAAGCCGGCTACGAGTACGTCTGCATCGATGACTGCTGGCCCTCCCATCAGCGGGACGCCCAGGGCCGCCTGCAGGCAGACCCCAAAAGATTCCCCGGGGGCATCAAGAAGCTGGCCGAATATGTGAGTAGCAGTAGGTCCAAAAAAGAATTTGAGACGTTGGAAGGTTCAAATAAAGAGTGTTTCGTGCTGCGATATGACTGTTCGGTTAGAGCGTCCTGTGTTTGGGCTGCATTTTGAACAGAATACACTGTTATGTAATAGCAAACCATGTCATATTTAACACATGCTTTAAGAAGTGTGAGATGAGGTGTAACAGAATCAGCGGTGCAATGTGTCTGTGTTCGAACATTTGTGAGAAGATCTGATCCAGTTACTCAAGAAGAAAAAGTTGTTACATGTTCAGATGACAGATTATTTACATGTACATCCATTCGAGGAGACGGCAATTATTGACATAATGAAGAGGAAAGAAGCTGAGGTAGAAACCAGGTCTCAGGTTTCACACAGATAGAAATTAAAGTGTGAAACCTCAGCATTAGATGTTCTCAGGTAGGAGTGTGCTGTCGTTCACCCGCTCTGCCTCAGTCACAGAGGATCTCTGCACTGTGGACCAACATGACAGCTAAAAAGTTATATTCTCCAGGAAAGAGATATATTTAGCTCCGACCAGGCAGAGCATCAAGTTCTAAGCTGTGCAGCATCGCCCCCTCCTGGCACAGACCCATAACCTGTCAAAAAGATTAATAGTGTGAATTTAGAGATAATAATTCTGCTGCTCTTTGTCTGTTTTAAGATCCATTCTAAAGGTCTGAAGCTGGGTATCTATGCAGATGTTGGGAAAAACACCTGTGCTCGATACCCCGGCAGCCTGGGCCACTACGAGACCGACGCTCAGACGTTTGCAGACTGGAATGTGGACCTGCTCAAAGTTTGATGGCTGCTACATGGACTGGAACTTGCTGGGGGAAGGTGAGAACCTATCTCATTCAGTTCAGGGTTCATTATTTGAATCTCCTGTCATTCAGGAGCTCTTTGACTCATTAGGACACAGCATTGTATGTGGTTTAACCTGTTGTTCTTCATTCTGAGGCAGGCTACAGGAACATGTCAAAAGCACTGAACCAAACCGGTAGAAGTATCCTGTACTCCTGCGAGTGGCCTTTATACGAGTGGCCTTTCAAAAAGGTGAGAGAACTCGTCTTAAAATCACTTTGTGTTTCAACAAACCTCATCAATCTCTGGTTTATTTACACAATTCTGTATAAGATTGAAATTCAAATTAAAGAGCATTTATCTGTGAGCTTCCACTGCATGATGACGCCATATGACTCATCAAAGAGCATCTCTGTGCCTGCAGCCGAACTACACAGCCATCCGTGAGACATGTAACCACTGGCGCAACTACAAGGACGTGGACGACTCGTGGAGCTCCATCAAATCCATCCTGGACTGGACGGCTTCTCATCAAGACATCATCGTCCCCTCGGCTGGACCCGGGGGCTGGAATGACCCTGATATGGTACTGGGCACCACTCTTTGACCTCAAACTGGAAATAGATCCACCCTTCGAGTAACCAGTCTCACTGAGGGAAGTGATTCTTAGCATCACTATCTGTTCAGTATTATTATAGAAAGGCACTAAAGCTAACACCTTGACCAAAACAGGCTCCGCATGAAACCAAATTGAAATTTACTATATCTGGTCTTGGTTCATGGATCAATCTGAGAAATTAAGAATCCTGTTATCCTATCTCACAATTTTAGATTATTAAAAACACAAATGCAGCCTCTATGACTGAGACAACAAATTTGAAGAATCATTACTTCATTTAAAATGTGCCGGCAGTTTGATTCTTGAAGTAATTTACCACCTAAAATGTCAAAGTATGCCTTCATTGCATTTATTGTTTTTATTTATAGGTTTTAGAGCTTCATTGGCAATCAGTTTGTGTTAGTCAACTACACAATCTACACAAGTTTGTTTTAGGAATCTCAATAGTACGTGTTGCTGTGCTGAATCTCTTGGATTCCTTTGTTACAATGTTGCCCCTGGTTCGTTTCCCTAGCTGGTCATTGGCAACTTTGGCCTGAGTCACGACCAGCAGCAGTCTCAGATGGCATTGTGGGCCATCATGGCGGCTCCTCTGCTCATGTCCAACGACCTGAGGCACATCTGTCCTCGCTCCAAGGGGCTGCTACAGAACAGACACATCATAGAGATCAGCCAGGATCCGCTGGGCCAGCAGGGATTCTGCACCATCAAGGTGAGAAGCAGGGTCGCCTCCTGGGATGTTTAGATGCTTTGTAATCACCTGGCCATCATCCAGCAGTAACAAAACTAAGAGCTTAACAAAACTCTAGATATTAAACATTTACCGGCCACTAACAAACCGTAACTTGTTCCACAGGTGAACAATTTTGAGGTGTGGGAGAGGCCTCTGTCTCAAAAGCGTCTGGCTGTCGCTGTTCTGAACAGACAGGAGACCGGCGGTCCCAGAGAGCTGGTCATCAGAGTGGTTCCCGGCTGGAAGATCTGTGACCCCCAGTGTAATGTGACACAGATTCTGCCTGAGTACAGGGAGCTGGGAGTTCAGTCTTCAAAGAGCAAAGTGGTTTTATCAGTGAACCCTTCAGGTACCGCTCTTGTCACCCTCACTCCCATCAGCAGCAGGTTTAAGATGTACGAGCTGCACAAGTAGGAAACCAATTTGTGATCTTCAGGTGGTTTTGCAATCTGACAGAACTACATTGATTAAGCCAAGTTGTAAAATGTGTTGCTTTTGTGTAATAGACCAAATACTTTTTAAAACGGGGAAACGGGAATTTTAGTATCATTTTATTTGGCTTGAATGAGTTTGACACTAGGTAGATCAAATCACTAGAATGTATTTGTACGCTTGATGTGAATTGTCTAGAATATGCTAAGAAATTTAATCTCAAAGGTCAAGTGTAGAATGTGGTGGAATATATCTGCACAAATATTCTGTTTTAGCGTTTTATTACCCGAGACAGAACTGTATTCTACTCGAGTGAGACTGGCTCTAGAAGAGTCTTTCAAGTTCATGTTACCTGAAATGTAAGTTTATATGGCACAATTGGAAAAAAGGGTATTTAGTTATAAGATGAAACTTTAACCTGATGCTAATGAATCCTACTGTGTGAGCATTTTAAAAACTTGAATTTTGTACATTTGACATGCACTGTGAAAATAAAGGGGAAAAAAAAACACTCAACTCAAGTTTCTTTTACGACATTTAATGAAAATTGTGACAACTTCATCCAGAAGACTGGACCACAGTTTAGAACTGGATGACCTGGCCCTGTTAGGGAAGACAAGAAAAACTTTGTTAAGAGCAGTTACACAGCACATAATACCAGGTGTCAGTGGTTCAATATGACTAATATTGAACCACTGTTCACTAATCCAAACATTTTGGGTAAGAATACACAGTATTAATTCACCCTAACTGTCCAGTGCATCCAGGCTTATTCTCACCATTGTGTATTATTTAAGAGGCCCTTTATTACAGCTGTTTTAAGGTTCAAATTTTCAGTTTAGAGTGCCGTGTTTCGGTTAAAGTGTCATTGTTCCAATTTAAAAATGTAATTTATGTCATCCACATGTTTAGTTTGGGCAACTGATCAATACAGTGACTTGTTTTTTTTGTCAGAGGAAACTTTGTTTGTCAACCCTCCTCCAAAACACTTCTAGTTAAAACCAATGCAATTCAGCCGCAACATACAAACACCTACTTAAATCATGTGCTCTCGTATATCAGACTCAAATCCATTCCTGAGTCTAATTTTTAGATGTTCCTTCAGTTCAGATGACCTCTTTAACATTAGGTTGAGATTAACGTTGACAGCTCATAGTCTTTACTTTATGAAGTTCATACTGCTTCACTACTGTGTGTGGATTTGCCAGATAATGAAACGTAATCAAAGCAGGACATCAACATGTCAAATGCTGAACTGTCACTAGAAAACTGTCCAATTGAAGTTATTAGAATTGTTTATAATCCACCACTTTAAGTAAGCCAGCTTTTAAATGATTAATGAGTCACTGCGTTCATGTAGACCTGCCACAATACTTCATAAACCACGGTACATCATTAATACCACAATGTTCCAACAATTCATAGGAGCACAACACAAACACAACGCCTACCTTTCTCTTCTTGTCACCTCCCAACTCGAAGTGCTTGCATCTCTTGATGGCCAGCATTCTCTTGGATCTGCAGTTGGGCTCCACACACTCCAGCCTCAACACAATCTTCTTTGTAGTCTTAGCCTGTAGAGACAACATAACAATTAACACCACCCACACTTCAGCTACAACATCACACACAATCCCACAGAAATAGGGTCACACTTACCTTCTTTCGGAAAATAGGCTTGGCCTGACCTCCATAGCCGGACTGCTTTCTGTCGTATCTCCTCTTACCTGCAAAACATGAACAGGTCAGCCACAAATCATCACACAGTTTACCACACAGACAGACACACAACCCATCATGAGCAGGCTGTTTACCCTGTGCGAAGAGGGAATCCTTTCCCTTCTTGTACTGGGTGACTTTGTGAGGCTGGTGCTTCTTGCACTTCTTGCAGTAGGTCCTCCGGGTCTTCGGGACGTTCACCTGACCAAGACGGAGGATTAATGTTAAAACATGGTTACAGTCTCATCACACGTGTCCAGTCAAACCACAGGAAAACAAGCGAGACGCCTCATGCGTAGCTGCTGCTGCTAGCTACCGGCTAACGAAGCTGATTCACAGATGGTAAATGCAGCTGCTATTTTGTCATTTCAAATACATCCCAAAATGATTGCCAATGGCGATGCAGCTCGTCTTCCTCATTTCTCCCCGGCGAATGGACATGACGGCTAACGCCTGATAGCATGCTAACACCACCGTTAGCTAGCAGGCTAACACCGCCGCTATTTATGGTTAAATCTGCAGGATACGAGTTAACACTTTTACCTAACATTTATAAACGTTAAGGGCTTTTCGCCATTGTTGCTACTTCACCATTTATCTTTTTATTGTATTCAGCAGACAGGCCCGTGTTCGTGTGGAGGCTCGAGCGGCACCGACACATCGTTTACAAGACTAACTAACAACGTAACACGGGCACAAGATGGCTGATATCGCCAGAGTTACATGCACCAGAGTCTCCATCACACATCAGAGTGAACGACGGGTAGACACGGTGCTTAAAGACGGAGGATTGAGTCAGATTAGGTAAAGTCGGATTCATGGCGGAGTTTCTCACCATGGCTGCGTCCCAGTGCAGAGGAAAAGAGGGTGAGAAGGACCGGAAGCACTCGTTATGTAGACCTCAGCTGGGAACCGGCGGCCACTCTGCAGTCTGCCCCCTAGCGGCAGGAAACAACAGGAGGTATTTTGAATCACATACAAGAGAAACGAATTTAAAGTAAAACTCTCTGTTAAAATGCAATGAGACGATTTTGATTAGTTTGACGCATGTTTATAATTTTACTTTATAAAACTGTCATACACACCACTACAGTAAAAGGTTTATATAATGTACATGCTCTTTTTATAAATGTATTTATTTGTATTCTGTTGCCTTTTTACAATATTTGTATTCTCTTGTCTACCTTATCATTACCCGCTACTGTAACAACTGAGTTTCCCCTGTGTCTGTATCAATAAAGTTGTTCTATTATCATATCTTTACCTTATAAATGTTCCTGTAAAAATCGAATATGTGGTAGACAAAGTACCTATAATTAGAATATTAATAATTAATCAAATTATAATAAACTTTATTAACATAGCACCTTTAAAGACAGTTTCAAGGCGAAGACCACAAAGCATGAAAATGCAAATACAACAATGAAAACGTTACATATGAGAAAAGAGTAAAAACTAAATGAAATAAAACATTATAAAACTTGGAAAATAGTCTGATCAAAGCTCAATTACAAGGGAATGAATAAATAGAAGTTAAAAGTTTGCGCACTGTCTCTCCTCAGGGAAATTGTGGAGCCCTGCCTCTTATCACCACCAACGTCCAGAGGGCTGATATGAGAATGAGCAGGAAGAAAAAGGGGAAGTAAGCAGAGTCGACTCCTCTCTGTGGGTGACTTGCCTCACAGACAAACACATTTGATGGAAGGCGAGTGAACAGAGGCGAAGGGTTCTGCCGTCGGTCTGAGCCTCAGCATCTGGAGTCGTCCTTCTGCTGCTTGACTTTATTATTTTTTGGGGTGACTGGGTAAGTTACACGTCTCTCTGAATGCAAGGTGTGAGGTTAACTATTAACTATTAAGGTTAAGTATTTTTGGTCGTGTATTTCATTTAGAAGGTATGCAGTCATACAGCCGGAAAAAACTACAAATACATGGGTCAAATGCTAGTGAGGTTATTTGCTTAAATTCAACAATGTACTTGATTTTAAATGTTTTGTTCACAAAGATGCACTTTGGTGAATTCTGTACTCAAGGGTAGTTTTCTGTGGTTTAATTTAACTCACTTTAATTCAAAGGGAACATGATTCATACTCTTTTTTTTTCTTTCTGTCTGTCTGTCTCTCTTACACACCCACCCTAACACACACACATACTCACACGCACGCAAACACACACACGCACGTAACCTCCTTATCGGTCAGGAAGTGACAGGACAAGAGAGCATCTTAAGTGGTTCCTGTGAGACCGACTCTCTTATGATATTGATGTGTTTGTATGTAGGGCCTGCATTGCAGTGTCATAAATGGCGGAGAAGATCACACAATTTAAGACTTAATTATGTTCTATCCTTAAACAAGTTCATGGAATTTGTGACTTATTTAATTGGTAGTTTTTCATTTTGAGGCACGAACAGCATCTAATAGTTGCTGATGTGTGCGTGGTTACACCAACTGGACACGTTTCCCATAGATAAGGTGATTCTATTAGATAAACTGGTTTATGTTCACTTTGTAGAGTTGCTTAAAAGTAATAAGTGCCATTTTTATTCTAGTGTTATATCATTTCACCGTTTGACTCTATGTTTGACATGTTCATACAGACTACATGGGTGAACAGTAGTAGTGTAGTCTGGGGAAGTTCATTGCCCCCAACCACACAAACAACTGACACAGATTAACACTTTCAAAAAGAGCAACACAAACAACTTCTTTCTGCCAAGTGTCAAAGTGGTGTCGCGGCGCTGTGCAGAAACACAAGGGGAATTCTGCAAAATCTAAAAAAAGAGAGTGTGATATTTGGGTGTAAATAGACAACTGAGGTGTACAAGCGACACATCACGGGTGTCTAACAAATGCATGTTGAATGTCCTCATCATACATAACCATAAGTTAGCGAGAGAGAGAACATGTTATATGCAGAGCACTTGGTTTCTTCTCTCGCTTCATATTGCAGTACAACCCTGATGCAACTTCCCTATTAGTTTGCCTGTGTCAGCCACCATGAGTCAACTCCCTTCAAAACAGTAGAAGAGAAAATCTCCCTCTGGTTGCCCGGATACACTGAAATATGGACGTGCTGCTTGATTCCACCGGCTCCAGTCGAGCAGGGATGGCACATGAGCGTGTTGATTATTGGTTATGAGAGTTTAGTGACCTCGACTCAGAGTTAGTGATCTGAGAATTCATTGGGGTTGCGACGAATGAGGAATGAGTAAACAATGTTTCACAGAATAGGGAACACGGACGTCTGCAAACAAAAAAAGCAATAACTTGTCCCTCTCCTGGTTTTGCAGGGGCTGACACAGGCTTCTGGTCGCGTTACAGTTCATTCGATATAAGGAAGTGCTCACAAGCTGAAAATAGGCAGAGCTGAAACACAGTGAGCACTCAGCTGTGTGACGAGGGTGAGTGTGAGCATCTGATAGTTCATATTTGATCTGATGATAAGCCACAAGGACTCATTTCCTTTAGTGCGTTGTTTCATTTTGTTCTATTTGAACAGTTTAAACAGTAAGTCGTGCTTTTGTTTGATGGAGATACATCTACAGATAATATTTTTTGGGGGGTTTTAGTTCTGAAACGGACAGTGGTGCTTCTCTTTCCATTTCTACACTGCCAGTTAATTCTTGTACCTTTTCCAAAATGTCAAGACTTCTATCTTATTCGTCTCTCTCATCTCACCGTGGTATCGACCGAGGCCTTTACTGGTTTTAGAAGTGAACGTTTCATTTCAGAACCTGATACTGAAAACAAGGCACAGTTGAGAGACTTTTTCATTTGCCTACTTATCGTTCATGCAGATATGATGTGATGGTGTGTGGGCGTCAACACGAGACTGAATGTGTGTGAGAGAGGAGCGAGATGGGGAGGTTGTTTGATATTTCATACGGTCCAGTCAGCTTCATGTCCAGATGACTTCATGTAACTGTGTGTTAATAGTAATTAATAATAATATAATATTTTATGTCACGGCACCTTTGCAGACACCCAAGGACACCTTACAATATAAATAAACCCATGGGTAAATATATTATAACTACTGCTATTCTATTAATAATATGGACACTGGATCTTAACAATAGCACTAAAAATCTAATTCTTAAAAGTCATATATATATTTATGTGTGTCTGCATTATGAAAGAGCGCAGTTGCCTGGCCATCTATACATGAGTTTAACCGTTTATATAACATAAAATAAAAAAACCCAAGCAACTTAAGGCTGTAGGCAATTGTTCCTTTATCTCAAATAGTTTCTTATCATCTCATCAATAAAGAGGTCGATAAGAAGTGGAAGAATAATTTTAATCCATCATCTGAGGAATACAATCGCAGACCAGCGAGTTGTAGGACACTTTTATCCCCCAATATTTTGATACTCAGGTTCCCCAGTAGTAAAGCAAACGTGACGTGACTGGGATGTCGACCAGGATGTAATAGCTGGGAAACAGAGGGTGTTCTTTGTATTAAAAGCAGGGCATATGCAAACTAACAGCTAATCATGAACAGATATCTGCTCACACTCATGATGCACGTCTCTGCAACCACTTCCAGAACTGTAGTCCCACATGATGCAGTTGCCTTGCTCAGAGAGGTGGAAGGTTTTTACTTTAACTAATAAGTTCTTCTAAATAATACTTTAAACTCACAAGATAGCCTTTTTATTTTTATTTTGAAAAGATGTTATGTTAAAGAAAGTGACAAATAAATTCCTGAACCTGCTCTCTGATCTGGAACTGCACCAAACTTTAAGGTTCTTTCTTGGGTCATTCCCCACCTCGCCATAAAATCTAATGGAAATCGGTTTAAGTAGTTTTGAATAAGCCTGCTCACCAACAAACGAACGCAAATAAAAGACGGAACCTCGACAAGCGGAGGTAAGAATTTAGAAAAGCAAAATCAGCTAATTCTCACATTTGAGAAGCTGCAACCATGGAATGATTGCATCACATGGCAACACAGCCTAATGCTGCCTTACAATGCAAAGGAAGTATTCATATAATATATAAGTTATAAATGTATACAAAAAAACGATTTTAATAATCCGAGCACAGAGGAATAGGTGAGCGAGGCAGCTCCTAATGGGGTGTTTACTGAAATAGTGTTGTGCTTGTGCTGCCTCAAATGGAACCGTCAACTAATCATTGTTCCCCATCCCCATGTAGATCAATGCTGACTCAACCATGTCAGACAATGTCCTGGAGGAAATTTTCATCAAGCGATCCCAGCAGAAGAAGAAGACTTCCCCTCTGAACTACAAGGACAGGTGGTTTGTCCTCACCCAGGAAAAGATCGCCTATTATGACTTCGATCCGGACAAAGGGGTAAGTGTGTGGAACGGCAAAATCATTCAGCACGTATCACACTAGTCTCAGATCAA
Organism: Pseudopleuronectes americanus; assembly: GCA_038501795.1. NCBI lineage: Eukaryota > Metazoa > Chordata > Actinopteri > Pleuronectiformes > Pleuronectidae > Pseudopleuronectes > Pseudopleuronectes americanus. Next base: position 18,653,256 of record CM076723.1, read on the forward strand.
CTTTGCTGGGAGCCTTTAACGGACAGTTTCCTCATCTGATAAGCAGAAGCGAAAAGGTCTGAGGGGATCGGTCGACCTGGAGAAGATCAAGTGTGTGGAGGCGGTGCAGCCTGAGCCCTACTCCCCGCCCGAGCGCATGTACGCCTTTCAGGTAGTCAACTCACTTCATAGATAAGAGCTCAGGACATTAAGAATTCCATGTATAGCAATTTCAATATAGGCAACTGTAGATTTATACTTAATAAAGCAAGCAGAAGAGGCTCCTTATATGACTTTTGTCTAGATGGATGGATGAATAGATAGGTAAATAGATGGATAGATAGATAGGTAGGTAGAGAGAGAGAGAGAGAGAGAGAGAGAGAGAGAGAGAGAGAGAGAGAGAGAGAGAGAGAGAGAGAGAGAGAGGAGAGAGAGAGAGAGAGAGAGAGAGAGAGAGAGAGAGAGAGAGAGAGAGAGAGAGAGAGAGAGAGAGAGAGAGAGAGAGAGAAGAGAGAGAAGAGATAGATAGATAGATAGATAGATAGATAGATAGATAGATAGATAGATAGATATGTGGTGTTTTTCATATATTGCAGTGAATAGACTTTTGTAAAAAATCTCAAACTTAAATCAAGAGGAAGAAGAAATGTAAATCTCATCTTACAGTCTTCTCTCTCTCCACAGAGGAAATGTCTGTTAATCAAAAATAAATCTCATCTTCAATTATACAGCTTCAGCTTCTCTATTTTCTCTTTCCTCTTTGCCACAGATCATTTATGATGAAGGGCCGCTGTATATCTTTGCAAAGACCGAAGATATCCGAGCCACCTGGGTAAAGAAGCTGAAAGATAGTAAGGACACGCACATTGGATTTAATAGCTCTCCTCAGCCAAAGTGTCCATATCTTAACATCTCCCAATGCCTGCATGACAGAAGAGGTGCACCTACGCAAATTCATATGTTGATTTAATGTAACTGTCCTCTGTGTGTTCGTGTGTGTTTGCATTTGCGTGTAGTGGTGCGATTCAACAGCGATCCTATTCAGAAATACCACCCGTGCTTCTGGGTGGATGGGGTGTGGCTGTGCTGCAAGCAGGAAGTTAAACAAGCGATGGGTTGCACGGTGCTGGACAGTAAGAATGGTGAGAAGAAAAATAATCCTTTAGTTTTGAGATATGCAACGATCAACAACTAAACCTTTCATCAGTTCATGTATGGATAATATATCCACCTGTATTCAATTATGTGATTTATAGGATTTGTATCTAACAAATCAGGTCGAAGGGGATCCAGGAAACCTCTTCCTCCGACTCCAACAGAGGTGCAGGCCCCGTCCTTTTAGATTCATTTGCACAAATGACAGATAATGTGGTTCTTTGATTAAATTCATCCACTAATCTCATGTTGTTTCAGGAAAAGCCTGCTCGTCCTTTACCTCCAGAGCCCCCTGAACCCCCGGCCCCCCCCAGCAGACATGGTGGTGATAGCTGAGTACAGCTACACACCCATGACAGAACTAGACCTGGAGCTGATAAAGGACGAGGAGTACACCATCCTCGAGATGTCGGACACTAACTGGTGGAGGGCTCGAAACAAATATGGGTGAGATGAAATGAATCAAATCGACTGATTTGAAATGTGAGCCAAGTTTACAAGTTGAAGTGAAATTTTTTCTCCGATGTGTACATTTGTAGTCCTACATCCAGTCCACATCAATAAATAATGGGGAAAATGCTGTTCAATTAAAAGTGTCGCATGCTGATTGGCCACTCTTTTGCCATGTTGTATTTTGAGATTATATACATGCACCATGTACACAAACATGTTCTGAAAACTTCACATTAAACGCAGACAAAATATACATTTTTCTGATGTAAATAAATTAATAGTTGATAAGTTCTAAAAAAACCCTAAAACTTCTAATAAACCCCTTTTCCCCCTACGCTCTTTCCTTCCTTGTGCCTTATAAATTCAATTGTATCATTTTTTGATTAGTAAAACACAATAAAACATTGAGGATTTCTACTGAGAATGATACTTAGAGTTTATAGTGTCGCTAACTAACAACTAGTGTTTCAGTGTCGAGCCAGGATGTACGTCTGGTTGTGTGTATGTGTGCGTGCATGGAGACAATGTTTGCATCTACAATGTGTTGTGCTTTCTTTTGCAGCAAAGAAGGATACATACCTAGTAACTTTGTTGTGGAGGCAAAAAGTGGGTTAGAAAAATTTGAGTGAGTATGGCTGCAATTGTTCTATCTCAAATTTGCAATGAAAAACAAAACCTCACTGATTGTACAACAATGTATTCTTGACCGCTGAGCATTGAGTTCTAAGGAAAAATGACTCTCATATGTATTTTCACAGCTGGTATTGCAAGAATATGAACCGCAGCCAGGCAGAAAAACTGTTAAAGAATGAGGTAAACCGACATTAACAGTGTAGCTGGACTACATTCAATTTGAAACTTGTGAAATAAATGATTATATCTTGTTTCCCCCCCACCCACCAGAACAAAGACGGAGGCTTCTTGGTACGGGACTCAAGCAAAGTCGGGAAATACACTGTGTCTTTGTTCAGCAAGGGTGGCGGGTGAGTACATGCCCCGTGGTGTTCTAACACTGCTGCGTCCTTTACAGTGTGTATGGTGCCCACTGGCTGCACTCATGTGTGAACCTGTGAAAAGAAGAACTGTTTGTAATGAAAGCGGAAACAGACGGCGGGTGAGAGATGTAAATCTTTCATGCAAAACAATGGACCAATCTGCCCGTGGAGAGTTTCCATGGCAGAGCTCGCACACTGAGGAGATATCAGCCACTCATCCGTGTTCGGTGCCAGTGTCCATGAAAAGCAAAGTTGCTCATCTTCTCTCTCTCCACAGGGAAACCGGTGGATGCTGCAGACATTATAACATCTGCACCACGGCACAGGGCCTGTTCTATCTGGCAGAGAAGCATTACTTCAGCACCATCCCAGAGCTCATCAACTACCACCAACACAACGCAGCAGGTGGAGGCCCCCGAACATATGGATATGTCATTGAAAAGAAAAATATTCTAATTTAAATGTATTGAATTATTCAAATCATATTTATATTATTGATTTAAAATGTTGTTACCCAGTGTGAAGGCACACAAAGAGAATATTAAAATGGTTAAAGTCTGTCCATCTGAAGCGTTGACCTCACAGTTGTCCCCCTCGTTAGGATTGGTGAGCAGGCTGAAATACATCGTGTCCAACCGGGCGCTGCCTCCGTCCACAGCAGGGCTGGGCTATGGTGAGAACATGACTGTGAAAAACATGACTTGACGTTAATGAATGAGTGTGATTGTGTGTGTCTGTGTGAGTGTGTGTGTGTGTGTGTGCGTGTGTGTGTGCAATGAATACACCACCAGTCCTCTGAGAGTGTACACTGTAAATGCTGCATGTGTTCAAAATAGGTACGTTACACCTCAGGACACCAAAAGTAAAAGTGATGATTGACACCTCGGTTTGTTGGTTTGTTTGGTATTCAGCGATATTACTTGAAAAAAACTAAAACTCAGATTTCTCAGTGCATAATAAATGGATCTTGATGTAAAGATCTTTAAGGCGCCTATTATTTTTGAGTATGCATCCGTAACTAGTAAATTTAAATGTGGTTTCATAAGGAGGCTGCTCTTGGTGCCATTCTAGTTAAAAGGCTTATTTTTCTTGCAGTTACAAATAACCTAAATGTTTGAGTATATAATTGTATTGCGGATGCTGCAGGTATAAAAGTGTGACTCCCTTCTCTCTCCTTTGCTGCAGGTGTGTGGGAGATCGACCCCAATTGCCTCACCTTCATCAAAGAGCTGGGCACCGGTCAGTTCGGGGTGGTGAAGTACGGCAAGTGGCAGGGCCAGCACGACGTGGCCATTAAGATGATTAAAGAGGGATCCATGTGTGAAGATGATTTCATCGAAGAGGCCAAAACCATGATGTGAGCAAAACTAACCAGTCTGACTTTGGGACTGAGCTCATTTCTGAACTCGGTGTCTGTGTGGATTTCACGGCCGAGACTCGAAAATACTGACGTGTCACTTCTGTAACTTCTGTGAGAAAAACCAACTCAAACTGAACTTCCTTCTCCTTTTTGCTCAAACCAGGAAGCTTCACCACGAGAACCTGGTCCAGCTCTACGGCGTCTGCACCAAGCAAAGACCCATCTACATAGTGACGGAGTTCCTGTCCAACGGCTGCCTGCTGACGTACCTCAGGGAGGGTCTGAAGCAGCACCCCACGGCCGTCCAGCTGCTGGAGATGTGCAAGGACGTCTCCGAGGGGATGGCCTACCTCGAGGAAAACCAGTACATCCACAGAGACCTGGTGAGAGACAAAGGTCGTCTGTGTGACAGGACATGTCCCTGCCACATTCCTGCATCACTGCGTCATACTGTGTTGAGATACTGTGGGCTCCTGTGTTTGAAGATCACGCTAAAAGTTTAATGATTACACCTAAACCAAGAGTGTTGTGTGTTTTATATCCGCAGGCTGCCAGGAACTGTTTAGTGGATGACAACGGTACAATCAAAGTGACTGACTTTGGACTGTCAAGGTAAAATACAGGACAGAATAAAGTACATCTGTCTTCAATAGAAATATCAATTACAAAGGGTTTCGCAGAGCCAGATTCTATATTATTCTATTTGTATTGAGCCAAATCACAACATAAATGATCTCAGGGCACTTTTCAATATAATATAGAGAAATCCAACAGTTTCCAACATGAGAGAGGAAAGGTGGGTGGGTGGGTGGAGAAGAGGGGAGACAAAAGAGACTCACATTCACACCAACAGGCAATTTAGAGTTTCTGATAAAACTAAACCCAGTCTGCATGTCTCTGGACTGTGGGAGAAATCCAAGGCCGACAAGGGGGAGAACATACAAATTCCACACAGAAAGACTTCATGAGAACCGTGATTTGAACCAAGAACCACTGCTAAAGACGAACTTGATATCAACTTAAACACAAAAACAACAAATAAAGCAGTAGAAAATTTGCTTCACCTCAACAAACCGACAAAGTAACAGGCTTCATAGCGCATATACTTTAAAATTGTAAACTTTATGTACAATTTGTCAACTTTTACTTTACTGATTTTACTTTAATTTTTAAAGTAAAACGTTTCCTGTACATAGTGTTTTTCTACACTGTGGTATTTGTGAACACTTTAAGTTAGACACCTCCCTCCTCTGCCTCAGGTACGTCTTAGACGACGAGTACACAAGTTCAGAAGGCTCCAAGTTCCCTGTTCGCTGGTCGCCTCCTGAAGTCCTCCTCTACTGCAAGTTCAGCAGCAAGTCAGACATCTGGGCGTATGGTGTGTAAACACATGACATTTTTTTCAGTTCCTGTTGCATTTGGTTTAAGTTTTAATTTCCTGACAAACTGTGTTCAGGCATTCATAACTTTTTTCATCACCACATGAACTGTCTCTCCAACACCCAGGGGTCCTGATGTGGGAGATTTACACTTTGGGTCAACTTCCATATGAACGTCTAAACAACACAGAAATAGTTGAGCAGGTGTCGAGGGGTCTGCGTCTCTACCGCCCCCAGCCGGCCAATGTGAAGGTCTACAACATCATGACAACCTGTTGGTGTGACGTAAGTAGTATTGTGTTGTGAATTAACTGAAGTCCCTCAAGGTACTTATACTTTCCATAAGTGTTTGCAATTGATGTTGTTTCTACTTCTACTCTACAACATTTTTAATTTAATACAACTTTCAAGAGATGCCTGAGAATAATTGTTATTTTTGTATTTAATTTAATTTACTAATATAACTATCATTATTAATTTAAAGATTCAGATTATCAGCACAAAATGTAACCAATTTCTAGATTTTGATTTACAGACTAGTTTGTAAATCATGTAATCGATACAATAGAATCCAGTTAGCAGCCCCAACTTTACCAGTGTAAATATGGACGGCTGAATCCTTAGCTTCCTTTAATCAAAACTTAAAATGTACTTTTATCATCCTGTTCTTGTAATTGGTGGTCATGATTACATTTATGTCACATGTTTAGTGTTTTATGGTTTTATTCATTCTGTTTTGAATATTTGTATATTATCTTTATGTGTTTTGTTTGCTTTTATTTGGTTAGCACCTTAAAACTTTGTTTGGAGAAGGACAATGCAAATGAAGAATTTGTTTATTATGAAATCTACCAATCATAATGAGTACTTTGACATTAGAGACTTTACCTGATGCAAATACTTCTATGCCGTAGTCAGTTTTTGAATGCAGGTTGCCTTGTGACAGAGTATTACTACTTTGTTACACTAAGAAGCCATTTAAGTAAAAGATCTAAAGACTTCTTCCATGGCTGCAACGATAATATCTCTGTGATTCCTCTTTTTTGTTTCAGAAACCAGAAGACAGGCCCAACTTCCAGGAGCTGGCTCTGTCTGTTCAGGATTTGCTGTACGAGCTCCAGTAGATCTAAAATAATTCAAACACAAAAAACACACACACAACCAGTCCACTCTCTGAACGCACCAGGAACGTTGATACGATGTAAAAATCTCTGTAATGTGAATATGTGAAATGTGAATGTCATGATAAGAATAGCATACCTAGCGCAGAGGTCCAGTCCTGTAGATCAACGTTTAAAATTTGTATATTTTCTTGAAGGTTGTTGGATTAAAACTATCGTATCTGTTGTTATTGTATTTGTTTGAGGGATGTTGACTTTTGCATGTGGAAAGCAGCTTTGTAAGAACAGAGGTGTTATGCAAATAAAAGTCAATTATACAAATTACTGAAACATCATGTGAAACAAAAGTGACAAGCTTACATTTTTTCACACGAAAAATAAATATTCCACATTTTCAATTTTGATCACAAGATATTTGAGATAATAGACAAAAGATTACATCGACATGTGAAGAGATTAGGGTAAAAATAATAACAATAAAATAACAAATAATAACAAGATAAATTAATTTAAAGTTAAATTGACTTAAATACTTGAGTTAAATTAATTTGAAAAATTTAGTTAAATTTACTTGGGTTTTTTTCAAGATCGGTCAATGTGAACATGTCAAGCCATTTTGCGACGCCCATTGAAAATTCCTCCAGAATACGTACATTTTACAACTTTCTTACTCTCTAAAAATGTTGGTAAGAATTTGAGCATGTTAAAGCCCTCAAAAAAACAATTAATTTGCCTGAATAATAATAATAATAAAATAATAATAGTAATAATAATAATCCTTACAATTTCGATAGGGCCTCACGTCTGTCAGTGCTCGGGCCCTAATAATGCATTTAATATTTAAAATATTTTTTACAATACACGTATGTAAGCCGACAAGCGACGCGAGAGGAACGCGCTCTGTGATTGGCTGAACTACTTCCTGTTTCCTGTCGGCCGCTCACACACGTGAAGGTCAGAATTGCAGCAGAAGGTTTTCATCCTCAGTCGGTTCTCGTCACTCGGAGCTGGTTCCACTGAGCTATGGAAGGTCAGGGGGGAGCAGCGGACCCGCAGCTTCAGCAGTTCATCGAGGTCGAGTCCCAGAAGCAGAGGTTCCAGCAGCTGGTCCATCAGATGACGGAGGTCTGCTGGGTGAGTTCGGCTGGAAGCTAACAGATGCTCCTGCGATGTGTGATGCTAACTCACACACTTCGGTTCAAACTGAAGTCTCACACGTTTCATACGAAGAGCAAGTCTTCACATTAGGTCTCGTATAAGTACTGCTTGAGATCAGGGCAGTGTTATGTAGTTTAGCCTCGTGTAGCATACTGTAGTAGAGTGCAGTGTAGTGGAGTATAATGCGGTGTAGAATAGTATACTGCAGTGTAGAGTATTGTAGTGTAATGTGTACAATATTGTAGTAAACTGCAGTGTAGAGTATTGTTTAGTGTAGTGTAATGGAGTATACTGCAGTGAAGAGTATTGTAGTGCATAGTGTAGTGCGTAGTGTATACTGCAGTGATAGTAGTAGTGCATGTGTAGTATACTGTGTGTATACTGCAGTGAAGAGTATTGTAGTGCATTGTGTAGTATACTGTAGTGTAGTGTAGTATACTGCAGTGAAGAGTATTGTGCTGCATTGTGTAGAATAGTGTAGTATACTGCAGTGTAGAGCAATGTGTAGTATACTGTAGTGCAATGTAGTATACTGCAGTGAAGAGTATGTAGTGCATTGTATAGTGTAGTGTAATGTAGTATACTGCAGTGAAGGGAATTGTGGTGCATTGTATAGTATAGTGTAGTGTAGTGTAATGTAATGTAGTATAGTGCAGTGTAGTATAATGCAGTGCAGTGTAGTATATGCTAAAGTAAGTTCTGACCTGATCCGGATCGCCAAAATGTCATAATCTTTCTCTAGTTAGGCCCCACCCCTCCACAAGTATCTTGGAAATCAATTGAGTAGTTTTGTGTATTTGTGCCAGGTAGTCATCCTATTTTAAAAGCTCTCCATGTCCTCTGTATATTTGTTTGAGAGATATTTAAGTGCAGCAAGAAGTACAACACATCCCTCAGAAATGTGTTGGAGAAAAAGTGTGAAGCAACAATAATAAACAAAATACTCTGAGTCCTTCAGTAAATGTAGTTTTTACATTTTATTTAGTATTCTTATTTTCTCTTATAATAATGTTGCTTGTCCTACAATGCATGATGTGTTTGACCTCGTTCTTTCTGTCTCCAGGAGAAGTGCATGGACAAACCTGGGCCCAAGCTGGACTCCAGGACAGAAACGTGCTTTGTTAACTGTGTGGAGCGATTTATTGACACGAGCCAGTTCATCCTGAACCGACTGGAGCAGACCCAGAGGAGCCGGGGCTCGTCCTCCGAGAGCATGATGGACTAGAGACTGTCAGAAGACGGACCGGTGAGATTCTCGGCCCTTCGCTCTGTGACAAGGCCGTTTGCTACTGACACAGCTGTCCGAGTGTTGCAGAACTGTCTGATCCAATGCAGGAAGGGACCAGATGCAGCGTTGATTCAAGTGCCTGAGATTAACACCATGTATTCAGAAGTGCAGGGCTTTGTTTGTCCTCCACGTCAGATACGAGTGTTGCAAAATGCTCGTATTGTCGTCTGTCGCTTACAGTGACTTCATGTTGGTTTATGTCAAGTTACTGAATTTAAGCCATATTATTGGTCAGGCTGTGAAACTGAGCTTGAACATGTGAACATTCACTGCTGTTATGAGTGTAGTAGACTGAAGAGAGATGGATGCATCTGGGACATTCAATATGCCAACTGTATTGGACAGCCACAAGGACCTCAACACACAAACACATCCTTGTCCTTGTATCTTAGTGAGGACACTAAGTGGGATAATGCATTCACTACCCCCCTACTCTAATTTTAGCAAATTAAAATGAAATACCTAATCCTAACACTTATCTTAACTCTATAAAAGTCCTGTGGAAAAAGTGAGGAGCAGTCAAAATTTTCCTTCCTTCATAGGGTCTTTATTCAAAATGTTCCTCACAAAGATACAAGTACACACACACACACACTGCTGTAACAACAGGGAGATAATGATGTCTTGAACCAAGATGCTTGAACAACACCTTAAAGGTTCTGGACTGTACATATGCAATAAACAAAATGCCAAAATAATGTTGTCTATCTTTTGTATAAGTGCACGCAAATCATGTTGTAGTTATGTTTTAATCAGCACTGTGAAAAAACACAAAACTACCATTACACCAGAGATGTGTTACACGTTTGGCACAGGTTGTGAATTCATACAGGGTAATAATATTCTTTGGTGTGATTTGATCGAGGTATTAACAGTAATGCATAAGAATTATTCAAACAACAGATTGAATGCATTCAGATTAAATGAAGATTTTTCCAGTTACTGGTCACAAATCTTATTTGTACAGTATTTTGATGAAGGTTAAAAGTGCAAAACCCTAAATATGTTAAAATGATCAGTAACAAGGCACAATGTGGCTTAAGCCAGTTAACAGAGTGAAATATTTACACAGCAGTGAAACGTAGATATAAATAAATAACCAAATGATAAAAGACATGGCTGTACCAATCTGTATGACATGAACATACATTTGACATAGACTCCAGTGTGTTGACAACATTAAGTTCATTTTAAGGCACTTTTCTTCACCCAGTTCACAATGCATTGTTGTGAGAGATGTGAAGTCAAGGATTAGTAAACAAACTTGTCACATTGTAAAACATCTGTTCATTAAAGCTTCAGAATTGCAAAAGGCAACATTTCTTAGTATTGACCAGACGGCTAAGGAGTTCTTTGGTTTGGGCCTCCTTCTCATGGCAGCTTCATATCAACGTCTGCTTGGCTGCCGTGGCAGGAGCCGGGTAACGGCTGGTGGCACCAAGGAATCCCTGAGGACCCTTCCTCAGGAACAGCGGGATGGAATCCAGGCTGAATGGAATGTCCTTGAAGGCGTGGATGAGGAAGATCCCTAAGATGATTGTGAGGAAGCCGCTGATCGTACCCACCACTTCGTCCATGGTCATCCTCAGCCACTCCTTGAACAGGATTGCCGAGCAGGCCATGACAGACGTGGTGAAGAAGACGTAGTAGATGGGCGTGACTATTGAGGTGTTGAAGATGTCCAGGGCTTTGTTCAGGTAATTGAGCTGAACGCTGACACAGATTACCAGGCAGAGGACTAAGGACCAGAACAGGGGTTCCTTCAGCACTGCCACCCCGGCAAACAGCTCCTTAATGCCAATGCCCAGGCCCTTGACACAAGACACAGAGAGGGAGCCAATCACAGAGCAGATCAGGATGTAGACCAGCACATTCCTCTGTCCGTACCGAGGGGCCACAGCAAAGATAAGAACCAGGCTGGTCCCCACAACGCACACAGCAAACACAATGAAACCTAGTGGGGGAGTGTTTAAGAACGAGTTAGTACCCAGAAGAGAGAATCCATCCAACTGTTATCAGGGATTTAGTTTTTCACATCATTCTTAATTCAGGTCATGTTTAAGTACATTCCGGCGGGTGGAGGTCGGTCTCTACCTGGGTCTTTGAGCTTTTCTGCCATGGACGTGAGGGAAACCACCTCCTCCTCCTGTGGGGCGTGGATCACCATCACAGTGGAGCCCAAGACGCACAGCAGGCAACCGACCTTCCCGTGCACATTCAGCCGCTCGTTCAGGAAGTAGGTGGAGAGCACAGCGCTGGAAAGAAGGGAACATACAGGGAATTATTATTTATACTATTATCTCCAAAAACAAATCCCAAGAAAAGACAAGTGTGTTCTTTTCTCCGTAGCCAATCAGAGGCTCTTATGAGGTTAATCTTTCAAGATGTATCTTGTATATAAACATTTTTTTTTAAATAAGCCAGAGAGGGTGCCATGATAATAAAGAAAGAATAGAGATATTTCTTTTCTGATTGTTCTATATCATTTTTTTTGTAGCTTTTCTCCCTTTAAGACTCATTCCAATGAATTAGTGTAAAAAGGTAAAAAATGTATTTTACTATGGTCAAATTAAGCCACTTAAATTTGAGATGACATCTTTTTATTTATTGCTTTTTCAACTAAAACCGTTCCTCTCCCTTTTCCAAAATGGCCCCCAGAATATGTAAATCTGAAAACACTGGCTTGGGCGTTCCTTTCTAAAACAGAACTTAACTGTCATAATCACCAGACACACAAAAGAGCTACTGTTGATTGTGGATTTATGGAGCGATGTAAGTAGGAAGTTAACTCGAGCTCCGCTGCCCCGCTCATGTGATACGATACTCTGTCAATGTGTGTTAAAGACAGAGATGGACACCTAGATAGTATTTGGCAGCTCTCTCCACTTTGCTCTTTCTACTAATTAAACCTGTCCATCTTTATAAACAGTCTAGGATCGAGATGAGCAGTATCAGGGGTATAACAATCGAACTTTGAGACAATTACCTCACAAGAACACTCAATGCTCCAAGAGGCGTCACCAGGGTTGCGGGTGCAAATGCATACGCAGCGAAGTTCGCTGCCTCTCCGGTTCCCACTAGAACACATCAACATCAACATCAACATCAGCATCAGAGCGGCTGCAGCTGTTGGAAGGATTCTCTTCCAGCCCACATGTGCAAATGAGTTCTTTGAGAGGAATGTGTAGCTCAATGCTACGGTGTGGGAGCCAGACCTACTGCTACGTCACCAGCAAAAAATACCAAACCCACAAGAGGCTCATTTTCCTTTTTGAAAAAACAAAGGTCACAATGTTTCCTGTCCCGACTGGTTGGGGTTAGAAAAGTGTCACCGATTAAAAATAAACCGTGACAAACTGCTGATTTATTTGTGTGTGTGTGTGAATCATTCACTTACTTGAAATTAGTCCTGCCCACCACAGCCACTCCTTCAGGTACGAGTAACCCCCTTGACCTGCAAGACACAGACAAGAACACTGAAATAGAAATAAATTAAGATATACTTTATTTTCTCTATGGAGACATCTGCTTTCAGCACTGTCCAGCACAGCCTGCAGATTCAAATAAAATCAAATCAAATCTTTTACACATTGGCTTATTACACCTCCATAGACATGCCAAAGTTCACAAATACACATCTGCTGACAGTGACGACATATTGCAATGTGACATATTGCAAAACCTTTTTATAACATAGTTGCAGCAGTGCCGATGTTACAGTTACAGTTAAAGGGAACTTAAAACAATCACTTAAGGATTTTAGGTTTGAGTCAGTTCATGACTAGGGTTAGGGTTAGGGTTACACATAGAGTTTCCTACCTTTTCAGTAATATCTCTAATGTTGTCTTTACCTTGTGTAAATCCCTAGATAAGACCAGAACTCGAATGTATCTTCCCCCACCTGTCTGTGCACCTCAGTTGTTTTCAAATTAAATATTGGCCACTTTTAACTTTCCATCTCTTGATCTGAATCAATAATCGTTTGTAACTTTTCACACAAAAAGCTGAACATCGAGTTTCAGCCTCTTAGATGTAAAGATTTGACTCTTGTTTTACGTCAAGTGATCGTTACCATACGATCTTTGGGATTTGAGGTGTTTACTCTGAAGCAGGCAATTTATCAGTTAATCAAGGAAATAATCCACAGTTTCATTTTTTAAACAGTTATATGGATCCGTATAGTGGTTGACAGTACCCAGTACCTGCTCTCATCGAGCCCTTGGTGGCCAGTCTGAGGAGGCCCTTCTTCTTCAGAATGAAACTGGCTCCGATGAACAGGCTGGAGCTGAGCGCCAGGGACAGGCCGATGTAGAAGTCCTGCCGGTTCCCCTCCATCTCAACCCCCGGGGAGAACTCGCGCTGCAGAAAACAACACGCGACCTACAACCGGGGAAAGTTTCTCCGGGAACTTTTACTCATGAGTCGAGCCGCGGCAGCCAACTCGTCACATGACAGATCAGCTGCTCACACCCTGAAAAACAAACCGCTCCGGGCTAACGGCCGCGCGACGAGCGGAGCAGCTCCGGGGAAGTTTAAGGTTATTTAAATAGTTTAAAGTTAACGCAAAAGTTAGTTAAAATGTTTTTTTATCTGCGTTGTCAAGTCAACCGCATTGGTCGTCGTCGTTTGCTTAGGAGCAGGAAGTGGAGCCGCTGATTGGCTGAGCCGTCACCTCAGGGTGGAGGAGGAGGAGGAGGAGGAGGGAGGAGGCTTCTCTTCTTCAGTAAAAATGAAGATGAAGATAAAGAGTAGTTCGAGATGAATGTTAGGAAACAGATAAGTTTAGTTTCAAGGTCCGATTACTACTCATGAGCTCATAAGGATCATATATCAATCTATCTATAAATACAATTAAATTAAAACGTGTATTTCTATAGCACGTGTTAAGTGTTTTACAAAGTGAAAGTAAATATAATAACATATAAGATGATACAAATGTAAGATGGCTGGTATTGGCTTCTCAGATGGGAATATAAGTACTCATCTAAATAATAATTATATAGTTAGTAAAGGAAAATTGATTTATAAGTGATATCACCACTCAACCTCTTATTGCAAAACGTTTCCATCATTTGAGAGATTTCTCAGTTTAGTAATATTACAAAATTCACTTTATCGTAGAACTGCAAAGGCATGGATGTTAATACTAATCTGAAACATGGTTTATATCATACCTCTTGGCCAATATTGTATAAATATAGTATAACATGATTGAAAGAACTGAAAATACTGCCTGTTCACTTGTTTAAAAACTTGATGTCGATAAAGTTTTTTCAAATGTGAACAAGTAGAGGCAGTCCCGTCCTAACACCTCTGATTGGTGACTGGACTTCCTCCGCACACTCGTTTGCAGCGATTTCGATTGGACGAGCGATTGTTGTTGCTCAGAGAACCCGGAAGAAGCGCTAACCTTGACAGGCTAACAGAAAAACATGTGCGACGGGCTCAGAAAACAAAAAGCAGTTTTGTTTTAATCGAACACACCGAGATGAGAAGAGCGGCCATTGTTCCAGTAGCTATGCCGCTTCCTTCGCTTGTCTTGTTCTACCTGCGAAAGCCACACATTTAAGCTAGCAGAACGAATGGCTAGCACTTAGCACATCCTCCAGGTTTCTTTGGGTCTGTTGCCTCCATGTGAGCGCCTCCTGTTTCCCAACGATGCGGTTCCCTGTTGTCATCGTTAGCAGAAGCTGTAAAGTTGTTCACAGGCTGAAGCTAAGTCCGTTTCTATCGCCTGCTTCCGCCCTGTGGAGACACGAGAGCGTCTCAGTATCGAGTGATGTCAGGAGTCACTACATCACCACTCCCATCTTCTACGTGAACGCTGCTCCTCACCTGGGACACCTGTACTCAGCGGTGATGGCGGACTGTCTGCACCGGTACAAGCTGCTGAAGGGCTTCAGCTCAAAGTTTGCGACAGGTAAATTCATCCCCCAGCTAAATGACACATGTGCATGTTGCTGTGAGCGACACTGGGTGCATAGGATGAGCACTGTCTTGTGTAAGGTCTTTTATTAGAAAGGCAATTTAATTGTACAGTAGTATACACATCACATACACACAAGATCATGTGTAGCAGCTGCAATGGATTTTTTGCAGCTCAAGCAGATGATTAAAAAGATTTAACTGGATATCTAAATAATCAGAAAGTAAGTGATTGTATTTCTTTACATCCCCTGTGTATCTCCATCTTCCAAAGTGTGCGTTCCAACAAGTAGAAGCCGGGTTTTATAATGTTTCAGTCATTCTGAGCAAAAAATTGTCAGCATTTGCTGTTTCCAGCTTTTCAAATATGAAATTTAGTTTTTATTGTCTAATATCTTTCATTTTTTGTGGATTATTGTTGGATTCAGCCGGCTGGTGGGACACTAGAAATTTGAGCCCCTCACTTTGGACTCTAGGATGCTCTGACAATCACTTTCCCCTTTTCTGTCACATATTATTGACAAAATAACCAAATAAAATAATCAAATCAATAGAAATGTTGATGTAAAAACTTCGACTTGGTAATTAAACCTTATCAATAATCAATATATCAAAGGTATCAAAATAATTATTGTGCTTTGTTCAAACACAAAGTAATGTTGACCAATAATCAACCTTAAGTTTGTAAAATGTTTTTTTGTTTATCAAGAGTCTTTAAACTCATTCATAGTTCAGATAATAATATGACATTTACTGTGATAATTACACCTCTACTTCTGTTTCTGTGCATTTCAGGTACAGATGAACATGGTTTGAAAATCCAACAAGCCGCTGAAGCTGCAGGGAAAGATCCTCTGACCTTCTGCACCGACGTGTCGGAGAGATTCAAACATCTGTTCAGCAGCTGCAACATTTCGTACACAGACTACATAAGAACCACGGAGCGGAGACACCGTCAGGCCGTGGAGCATTTCTGGTCAGTGCTGTGGAACAAAGGGCTCATCTATAAAGGACATTACGAAGGCTGGTACTCCACACAGGACGAGAGCTTCCTCACGCCCTCGCAGCTGGCCGATGCCGTGGACTCATCAGGAAACCAGATCAAAGTGTCGCTGGAGAGTGGACACAAGGTACGTCGAGTGAGATGGAGATCAGAGTAATTCAGTCAAGATTAATCTGACATATATTGATCAGATCATTTTACAGTTTAATATTTTATATCGATCTGAAGGAGAAAGAGCCTCCAGCTTCATATTTAACACTTACATAATAGTGGTATGGATTTTCTCATATAGCCAGAAAGAAGATGAGCTAATTTCCTAAACAGTTAAACACTTCTCTTCGCTCAACACAATTAAGTCAAATCTACATGTCCCTGTTTTGCAGGTGGAGTGGATGAAAGAAGACAACTACATGTTCCGTCTGTCTGCGTTTCGGTCTCAGCTGCTCGACTGGCTCCTGGAGAACCCCCGAGCTGTTCAGCCCGAGTGTTTCCAGCAGCTCGTCCTCCAGTGGCTGCAGCACGACCTCCCTGACCTCTCGGTATCCCGTCAGCGCAGCCGCCTGCAGTGGGGCATCTCCGTCCCCGGCGACCCCGAGCAAACCATCTACGTGTGGCTGGACGCTCTGGTGAACTACCTCACAGTAGCTGGCTATCCACATGAACACCATCAGTGGTGGAACGTGGTGCACCACATCGTAGGAAAGGATATCTTGAAATTCCACGCCATCTACTGGCCGGCTTTCCTCCTCGGGGCTGGCCTGCCGCTGCCACAGACCATTCACGTTCACTCCCACTGGACAGCGGAGGGAAAGAAGATGTCTAAAAGTTTGGGAAACGTGGTGGATCCTCTTCAACGCTCACAGATGTTCACAGCTGAGGGTATGAGATACTTCCTCCTGCGTCAGGGTGTCCCAGACTCCGACTGCGATTACACGGATCTCAAAGTGTTCAAGCTGCTCAACGCAGAGCTCGCCGACTCTCTGGGTGGTCTGCTCAACCGCTGCACAGCTCCGGTCCTTAACCCAGCTCAGGTCTACCCCTCGTTCTGTCCTCAGTCCTTCCCCAGAGAACAGGGAGGCAGGGCGATGGCTGAAGACTACCACATGTTGGACGCAGTGAAGAACCTCTCCTCTGTGGTGGAGCGCCACTACGAGAGCATGCATGCGTACAAAGCCCTGGAGGCCATCGCCGCTTGTGTGAGGCAGACCAACGGGTTCGTCCAGCGCCACGCACCGTGGAAGCTGGACAAGAGGGACTGTGCAGAGCAGCGCTGGAGAGACACCATCATCCACGTCTCCCTCGAATGCCTGAGGGTTTATGGCACCCTCCTGCAGCCGGTGGTGCCAGAGCTTTCCAACAAACTCCTGTCCAGGCTCGGGGTGCAGCCAGGCGAGAGGAGCTGGGCCGCTCTGAACTTCTTGCCAAGGTATCAGGGAACGGACTGTCCCTTTGAGGGCCGGGCACTGGGATCGGACTCGGGAGTGTTGTTTAGTCGCTTGGAAAGTCTGAATGTAGATAAACATGAACCCAAGAAAGCAAAAAAGGCAGCGAAATTGAAATGAGCACTTGTTTTATTTCCCCTCTCGACTGAATCAGTAAGAAATAAAAAATAATCCTGTGTGTCACTTTAACTGTTGTTACGAGTTTTCATCTGTCAGTTGTTGATTGTGCTTTTATAAACATCCTCTTTGGTAATTAATCCAAGGAGGTCACAGAAACTACAGAACAGATTCACACTACTTGCTGAAAGGGACAAGGGCCAAGTATCCATATCATTTTGGCATGAAACCGAACAAAAGGGCAGATTCAGGAATGTACTTTCATCTCTCTCTCTTTAACATAGTTAGGTGGGTTATTTTATATGTTTGACGATTTCCCAGGGAATCGTTCATGAATCTTTAAATAAAAGATCAGGCACATTTAGAAAACTGATATCTTTGAGGCTTGATTGAATTTAACTGTTGGGCTCTATTGAGACAAGCGAGTGTGACAGTTGGTGACCACTACGGTGATTAGTCTGAGGTTTAAGAAAATAGGGCAATAGATCTAACAATCTCTGTATCATGTTGGAATATTATCTTTTCAGAATCACATCTATTGATTATTTTCATCCCAGAACTGGCGAGTCAAATTTTCATGCATGTTCAATTTGCTGTTTAAACATCTTCATTTAAATTAAAGATGTCAAATTTACTCAAAACACAACTGTAATTCATCATTAGGATTCATTAGGATCAACAGCAGCCTTTAAAAATGGAATAAAATCCTTTGACCCCCACTTCAGTCACCATGAAGAGTTTCATTGATCAGGTTCACACTCTACAGGCAGTAAACACAAAGTACAAGACGTAAAAAAAACTGACATGAGTTTTTAATGAGAAATACACGAAACTGAAAAAATTGTACAAATTGAAATAAAATAAAAAACTTGTATTATTTCTTATAATTTCTGGTAATTTTTTACATAGACTTCTCCATTATTAACCGTTATCTGTTGATGTCACAGCAGGGTCCCTCCCCTGAAAATCCATTACATGACAGACCGTCGCCTCAGTGGTAGAGATGGGGTTTGGTTCATTGGTTTGGTTGTTGTTGTTGTTGTTGTGCCTCGTTCCCTCCTACGAACCCAGACAGGTATGGACATGTTCTACAGAGCTCAGCCTCCTCACGTGAACAGGGCCACTTCTCTGCCCGATCAGTAATACGGGTTGGTGCTTTGTCCTGGTTGTGTGTCTGAAAACAGAGGGAAGGTTTCATTATGAACATCCTCACACATGAATGTTAAAATAAACAGTTTTGAAGAAGCTGCGGACTCACTTGAAAGTTGCTGCTGCAGCTGCCGGACCAGAGCTGCGGTCTGCTGCTGCTGTTGAGTCTGCTGCATTCCCTGTCGGGGGAACTAACACAGAATCAGTGTCAGCAGCGACACACCAAAGGTCTCACTGCACATCACTGACCGTTTGAGGAAATGCATACTAAGCAGTCATTCTTACTTATATAGTGATGATTTTTAGCCAGTTTCCTGTATTTGTTAAATCAACCGCCCTGTGTTTGCGCAGCTTCAGCCTACAAACATTTTATATCCAGACTCATGAGGTCACTGTGTTCTTCACCTTTGACCACTGAAATATAATCAGTATCTTAAATCGTATCTTAATTTTCATCTTTGAGTCCAATTTAACTTTTGTTTAACTTTTGTTTAAGAAAGTCCATAAAACTCGAATAACGTTGAAGTAGCCTTTTCTAAGTTATTGCTTGTTTCTTCAATAAAAGAGAAAGGTAAATAACTTGTGTGGCTGGAACCTACCATCGGTTGCTGTGGGGGCAGCGGCTGCATCCCCAGGCCCTGGTTCTGTGCCTGGCCTGGTGGCTGCACCGCTGCCTGCTGCTGCTGCTGCTGCTGCTGTTGTTGTTGTTGTTGTTGTTGTGGAACCTGCTGTTGAGGAGGCCCTTGCTGTGGCTGAACCTGCTGTTGTTGTTGCTGTTGTTGTTGCTGTTGTTGCTGCTGCTGCTGTTGTTGTTGTTGCTGCTGTTGCTGTTGTTGCTGCTGTTGTTGTTGTTGCTGCTGCTGAACTTGTTGGGCCTGTTGCTGCTGCTGCTGTTGCTGTGGAAAACCACGAAAAATATAACATGTTGATATTAGAGGTAAAGTTTCATTGCTTCTGACTTTAAAATTGTGTTGACCTGGCAACATTACAGACGTATTACAAATAGGTGCAATAAAAGCTAAATTCTTCAGCCTGAGACCAACTCCGGCAGACTCGACTCATGTTTAAACATGATTATGCCTTTTTATACGTTTATAAATGTTGTACAAATGTCAGAATCAGTTGCATCCAACATTTTCTGGAACTTTTCCTTCCATCATTTGATCTACACAATCCCCTGGGGCATTCTTCTTTTGTGATATGGGAAATGTAATTAATGAATAATGCAACAATAATATTCTGGAATAAGGGTCCAGACATGTTTCTGGGAAATAACGATCACTAAGTTACGTACTCTGAGCGCTTGTTGTCTGAGGTACTGCTGCTGCGCTGCTTGTTGCTGCTGTTGTTGCTGCTGCTGTTGTTCTGCCAGCATCTGATTGGGCCTCAAGCCTAGATGGACGCCCTGCCCCCCCATGTGGCCGAGGCCGTGCATGATGGGATTCTGTTGTATGGGCTGGTGGGCAAACCTGTGGTTGGACAGGACAGGGAGAAGAAATGTGAGGGCATGTAGCAAAGTAGTCAACATAGAAACAAGGAACAATGAAATAAGAAAATAATTTCAAGCCTCTGAAGCTGGACTGGAACAAAGCTGCAGTCTCAACACGTGACTGACCTCTGTGTGTTCTGCATACTGTGTGCGTAGCCTGGGGCCTGCTGGTGAACATAGCCACTGGGCCTCGGCTGCATTTGCCTCAAAGGATCCACCACAGCCGGGTTGACTCCAGGATGAGTTCCCTGGAAGTTTTGGTTCCCATAGGAGGAGGGAACTATACCACCACCTTGTGGCGGATGCTGCTGCATCCCCATGTGTGATCCGTACGAGGTATAGCCCTGAGATATGTTCTGGACAGACAGAGAGAGGCATGACTGATTATTACAATTAATCACAGAAGAAAACCACTGCTGACTGGTTGACATTAGGGATCATATGAGTTATTTTGAACTGTTTTTGCTAATAATGGCTAGCTGGCTAACGTAAATATTGTTCCTGTGCAACTGGAACCCTGTCAACTGGGGTTATTCGGTTGCGATATCATTCTGAAGGCCGAGGTCTAAGGGATCAGAAAAAAACAGAAGCCCTTACCTGAGATGCCTGCATTGGAGTGTATGGTTGGTTGGGTGTTATCTGTCTCATCTGCTGCCCGATCATGCTCTGATTCTGAATGGACAAATAACACAAGTCAGCAAACATTCAATGCCTCTTATTAAAGCGACACCATTAGCCAAACAGGGTTATACAGTTTTGCTGCAGAATGTTCAAGTCTATTAACCACATATCCAGAAACTTTAGTTTAAAATCTGAATAAAATGTTCAGGAATTACAGAGAAGCTTTTAATTCCCCCATAATCCAATGGTGTCCTAACCCCATGACCCAAACTCAAATACCCTCAAGCTTCACAGTTTGTTTAACTCTAATCTGCAGTTTTGTGATCCGTCAGTACAGACTGACTCACCAGTCTGACCTGTAGCTGATGGCGCAGTATCTGGCTCTGTGGCATGTTAGGCTGTGGCTTATAGCCCATTTGGTATTGCTTGTCCATTCCCATCATGCCGGGCATGCTCCCCTGCATACTGGGCATCATGCCTGGGTAGCTGGGCCGAGTCGGCATCATTTTGTTCATTGGTGGGTTGCGGGCAGGTCTGTACGGAGGCTCTAACCCAGGACCTCCTGTGGAAGAAGCAATGTTACGTCAGCCACAATCTCAAATGGTATTTAGATTGATGTTCTTTTGAACTAATATAATATATATATGCTGGGAGCTGACCTGGAGGTAGAGGCTGGTTCTGTGTGTACATGTTCATGGCCTGCTGACTGTACTGCATTCTGCCATATGGGTGATTCTGCATCATCTCAGGGGGCATGCTCGTCCCGTAGCTCACACCACTTTGTGTGCGGTTCACATAGTCCTGCTGAGGAAAAGAACAAAGTCGATTTTTGAAGAGTAAACAATATTATCAGGAGTGCCTGTCAGTGGAACCTTTTTATTCTATCATCATTAACAGCAGACATAACTGACCTCAGTCTTGGCAGAGGGAGTTTTCTTCTTCTTGTTAGATTTCTTCTTGTTGGAGTCAGGCGGCACAGCCGGCACATTCTTCTCTGGCTTCACTGCCTCCATCATCTTCTTCTCCGGCTCCTGGGAGACAGGCGTCAGCGGCTCCTCCTCCTCAGGGGGCAGGGGGAGCGGCTCCAGGTAATAGCTGCGAGGTTTGGGCTTCAGGTGGGTGTGGTAGAGCAGGAAACGCTGCTGCTCCTCAAATTTGGTGACCTTGCGGTCCACGCGCACAGTACCGAACCAGCCCCAAGAGAGAGGGGCGGAATGTTTGAGACCCTCAAAGACGTCCCACGGAGAAATCTTCTGTTTGGTCGACACTTGAAGGCCCTGATGGGACAAAGAGGTTGTTTCATTCAACATGTACATGATATTCTGTCCTCATTTAGGTTGTTATAAAAGATGGGACTTCCATTTTTAAACACATTCCCTGTGCGTAAAATTGCATTATGGTAAACAACATGGCGTTTGGGTGATAGGCTTGGATTGAATGGCTCTATTATATGATAACATCCTGCTTTGATGGATCATACTAATACTTCAGGTTGAGCTCAGTGAGCGTGTGATGAAGCCGCTTTACCTCCTTCTCAAAGCCGGCGATCTTGTTGCCCTTGGTGTCGATGAGCGACCCCTGAGGTTCACAGGTGATGACATCACGGGTCTGCTTGGGCAGCGGCAGCAGCTGGCGAACTTTTTCCAAACTTTCCGACTGTCGATCCCCAAGTTCTTTCTGTGGATATATAAAATAGGATTATTGTCTTATCATTATTCCTCTTTCCCATGGTCTGTTACATTTTTTAAGTTTGTTAATGTGATTATTTTGGTAGAAGAGATTCTACTGGGTGTCGTTTAACTTCTACTTCTTTTAAGCTGACAATGCTGAAATCAATTTATCACTCCTCTTACTTCAGAACTAAAAATAACCAAAAGCAAAAGGTCCTTGAGTTGAAACGCGAACAAAACCTCTTGGCAGCGTTAACAGTCATATGAATACAGGGATAAGATCACATTTTATAGGTAGGAGATTCTCATGTGGCTGAGAAGGTCACGTGTTCTTACCCTGAGCTTCTTGACCAGGTTCATATAGGCTCTCTTGTTCTCCTCCATGCTGCCCTGAGAGATACTGGACATGTCAGCAGCCAGTGTGCCGTTAATCAGCACACTCAACATGTCCAGCACGGTTGTGAAGAGCTCACTGTTGGAGAGAAACAAACCGGTGTCATTAGGATCAAGTGAATGTTAATTGTACTGGTGGAAATTTGTGTTATGAGATGAATGCTGTGTAAACTGCAGTTTGAATAGGGGGGCTTTCTCTTACTTATTTGACTGCATGTCCACTGTGCCGCTGCTGATGATGTCGAGGAGTAGTACCGCCCACTCGGTGGTCTGCTGGGTGCTGCGCTGCACCGTGTCAAACATACCGCCCACCTTCGTGAGGAGAGGAAAGAAAACTGTCAGTCGACTCGTGACATGTTTAGTCAACCTCGATAATTGAATCTGAATTCACTCCATTCACTTGACTGACAGTATTTGCTCACATAAGTAGGGTTTACAGAATCAAACTAAACATTCAAGAAGATTATTAAAACACAGAGTTCAAATTTGTATACCCTTGTCATGGTAACGTTGGTTAATTTAAGGTTTTCTAGTTCTGGACTTCCCGTCGATAAACAGAATAGTACTAGTTAATGCAACCTGGACCCAGAGAAGAAGAATTGGACAGATGCACTAGATTCTACACTTGCTCATTACAAGCAGATGAGCTTCTGCACTACTGTAGCTTGTGCCTATTGGTTTAATGATGCAGATTTAAACTTCACGCAAGTACTGGAAAGCCTCTTGGGCACAAAACCCTCCAAACAATCAAATTAGTTTACCAGTATAGACAAAACAAAAAATCGAACAATTGTCTAAGACTTTCCTACTAATTAGTTTAATACCTTCCAACGCCTTTTTATAGTGAGGGTAAAACAATTTATAGACAGATTTCAATAACACAGGGATTTTGTGCTGAAAGGCTGGTTCTTACCAGATTCAGACGTAGTTTCAGAGCCTCGTGCATCATCTGCTTTGCCTTGCAGTCATCCTGGTACTGGTCTTCCCTCCAGTTGGTGACAATCTGCTGCACTTGGCTGTAGAGCGAGGTGAGGAGACCTTCCCTCTGTTCATCCTGCCCCTTCAAGCAGGTCAGCACCAGAGACAGGAACGGCTGCTGGCTCAGCAGAGACATACTGGAAGAAGGAAACACAGACTTTAATAAAGATGAAATCATGTTCACGTCATTGGCTAAGTGGCTTATTTTGTTATTGTAGCTTCCACAGTTTGTGAGAGCAAACAGAAAACATCCTTTCAACCATACAGTTTGTACAGTATCGAAGTAGCAAGTGAAGAATGAGCTGTCAACTTACCTTTTCTGTTTCTGCCTGTCCCTCTCTTTACGTGATGAAGAGCCCAGGTGCTGTCCTTTCTCCAGCTCCTCTCCGGCTGCCTTCAGCACATGGCCCTGAACTGAGGTGGGCAGCTTGGCTATCAGCGGCGCCACCAACCAAACACCTGACCGCTCTGAAGAGCTGCAAATCCAAAGCACACAACCACAATGAGGCCTCAATATAACTGAGCCTTTGTGTGGAATTACGCTTCTACAAATGAGTTGCAATGAATCCAAAAGCAGACTAATTGCAAAAGGGTTTAAGAGCTTAATTAAACACTAGACTGCAAAATTAAATAAAACAATGTATAACACGTTTGAATGAAAGAAAAAGAGAGACAAATCACCTAAGGAGATGGACACACCTTAAAATAGGTTTTATCTTGTTTGCGGTGGTGCTGTTGTTGGATCCGGAGCCGCCTTGGGCTGCAGCTCCGTTCCCTGAGGGGTTACTGGAATTCATCTCGGCGGATTTCTGAAACACCTCAATGGTAGCCTTGGCTATGTTCTCCAGCAGTGAGTAGAGCTCCTATTAAAACAAATAAATGACGGGTTTTACAATGAGGTGGATTATACATTAATATTTCATCCTTAAAGAACCTAAAACCACAGCTCACATTGTTTGTGCTCTGTTTGATCATCAGCTGCAGCTCCAGGGATGACTGCCTCATCGTCCATTGGTCCATGTTCTATAAAAGACAGGAGATCACTGTTAGTTACATTTATTCTGCACTTTTCTTATCAAAAGTCAGCTGCACAGTTCACGGCACTGATACAGACACCTTCTCAACCACTGACTGAGCCAGCAGGGGGCAGCAAAACCTCACAGTTCTGTACGTGTATAAATATGTCATCATTTGCACAAAAACACACAAATTCCCTGTTTTCTACCTGTAAGATGCGTTTGATGCGCTGTCTCTGTGGGTTGTCACCATCGTCAGTGTCCAGCTGGCGGTGAGGATAGCAAATGAGCTGCAGCAGCCGCTGGGCCTGAATGTTCACCAGCACCGGGTCCTGGAGGGCGCTGCTGTCCTCAGACAGAGATTTCAGGCAGCGCTCCCCAACCCATTCCTGCGGGAGAGAGGGAGAGGGAGAGGGAGAGGGAGAGCAGGGGAAGGAGGGAAAAGTGGCAGAATATGATTTGTTAAAGTGGTCGGTAAATTACCTTTTCAATCATGAGAAGGTGAATCACACGGTCTCAGTTTAAAGAGCAAGACTTCAGTGACAACATAGCTCATAGAAGATGTAGAATCCTGTGACCTCTTGATCCATGCAAAACATGCATAAACAAGGCTGAGTGGGTGTTGATGGAAAAAGGGCGATTGCTCATTTCTCGGGAATAGAAGTGCACGTCAGAGCCTCGCTGGGCAGACATGGTGAGATGTGTCTGAAGTCTCTTCAGGTCTCAGAGCACGTTCAGCCCTCTGAGCAGCTGCCAGCTCGCTCTCACTCTCTCGCTCTCTCTCTCTGTCTGTGTCTCTGTCTCTCACTGGCCTTCATATTCATGTGGCATAAGTCACATCTGGTGCAGAAAATGATCTCATTTACGCTTTTTATACATCTTTGGATTACTGCATTTACAAGCACCTTAGCAGGAACTTATATTTGTAAAAAAATTTAAGTTTTTCTGTTCCTATGTCCGTCACAAAAAACTTCCACAGTAAAAATGCAAAAGCCTTAATAATAATAATGAGCATGAAAAATGAATCTTACATCTGTCACCCAGTAGTTACCGTTCATCGCTTACACACACTGACTGGTGCAGCAGCTCATTTTATTGCGTAAATTTCATTCACCACATTCAAATCATATCTCACCTGCTGGCAGATCGTCTTCAGAACATACTTGGCGTACACGTCCAGGCTGGCCGTCTCTATAGAGACGTTGCGCCCCTCAGATATGTCATCGAGGCCGGCGGGGTGCGACAGGCCCGAGCCTCTTAGCTCAGCGTCGCCTGAAACATGAAGAGACCAAATTAAGTCAACCAGGGAGATCTCAAGAGCTCTGAGCAGGAAAACACACTCATTATTAAAATTGTTTTTAACCCAACAGCTCCTGTCCTTGAATTATTAATAGAACAGCGCTACAAAGACTCTTACCCAGCATGAAGACGGCTTTTAGGACAGCAAACACTGCTCCAACGACAATACTGTTCTGAGAGGCAGCAAGAAGGTGGCGATCACAAGACGACCGAATACCAACTGAGGATTTATCTGAAAAGTCAAAACACCAATACAGGATTTAAAAAAAAGCCCCCAATAAAGTAGAATAAATAATAAAAAAAAGATTTTTGTTGTGTTACTACTACCTGACTTCACACCATCTTGGGGGACGGGGTTGCGCTGTGGTGTTTTGAAAAGGTGCAGTAGAATCCTGCAGGTGAGTCTGGCTCCTGGCTCTGAGTCTTGCTCGCTGCAGGCTGAAGGTAAGTTTGGACAGATGAACACTTATCAGTAAGTTTCTTCATGGTTACATTATTTTATAAAGGACATATAGTCCAATGAATCAAAGCCATACATCTAAATTGAAACCTAAATAGACGTCGTATCAGTCGGGATGAAGTGAAATGTTCTTAGCGCTGTTTGCCGAGAACAAAGCAGATTTCGTGAGCCAGAGCGGCTGGCATTTGAAATGTGAAGTTGTGTTATAAAACCAGCAATCCAAACCAAACAGCATGGCTGAGTGGGGCTTTGTGTCCATGCTGTGAGAAGAAAGATTAACAGCAGGGAGAGAGAGAGGCTCGGCTCTCACCGGGGCACGAAGCACATCGAGGTTTCATGGACCCAGATCAAATTTGCCATGTTTACCCTCGTCTCTGAGAGAAGGGATGTATGATAGAGTTTGGTGTTCCTTTCTTTGAGCCAAGGTAGCAATGAACTGTTGACTAATTCCTCGAAGGCTTAATAAGCTCTGATGATATATATATGTGGTATACCCCAAAATATTTTATTTAATTACTTTAATAGTAGTTTTAATTTATTTAATTACTTCAATAGTAATTTAAATGTATTTAATTACTTTAATAGTAATTCTTATTTAAGGTTATTCTTAATAATATCATTATTATAATTTTGAATCACAGCATTATTAATGACCGCAGCATCCAGGCGGAACATTTGGCACGGGAGCAGTTGCACCCCGCACTGTCTCTTTGGGGGTAACTTCCGCCCACACGCCAGATTCTGCCTGGAGAAGGAAAAGAATGCATCGTCTCATTTTTACTGTGCATTCTTCCTGTTGTCTACAGGTCAGTAGTGACTGAGAGTCACCTTTGTGACTTCTTAAAGCTTCCCATGATCACCACGGGTGTCACTGATTTATGATAATGTTGTTTTGGTTATTTATTTAAGATGTGTAAAAACTGAGAAACTTCGCTGCACAGTGAGGCGAGTGACATTCGCGCCACTAGGTGGGCGGGGCTACACTCGCCTGTGAGGTGTTTATTTTTACCTGCCTGTCGTCTTGCAGGCAGGTGATGCTATATATATTTTTCCCTTTACACATTGTGTAGATAAGCTCTGACATGTACAGACTGTTGGTGGTTGTATGTTGTAAATGTTTGTACTGTAGATTGTTTTATATGTTAATAAGATTCTGCCTGGAGAAGGAAAAGAATGCATCGTCTTTATCTTTGCTGCTGTGGTCCCAATCTTGGGACCCGTAACAAATTTTGGGGGCTCGTCCGGGATCTCTCTCCACAATAACCATCAAGGGGAGCAGATCCAGTGATATCAGAACCACGAGGCCAAGGCGAGGTGAAGTGATTGCAGCCGTGACAACAGCTGGTGGGTGTCCGTGAGGGGAGATCAGAGTCCAAGGAGGGTCTTCATTCTTCCAAGGGAACCGCACTGCTGTTTCATCACACACATCATGGCCACCGCACGCAAAGAACTCGTATGGAACATCAAAAAGAACTTGTTCAAACTCTCGGGCAGCGACAGATACCAGCTGGCACGGGACATCGCAGCTGACAATCCAAGTACACCCGACCTGAAGTCCGACGATGAAGAAGTTTGTGTTGAATATATCTTTGACTATATTAACTCTATATATCAACTGTCTACACCTGGGTTTGGAGAATTGTAACCACTGTTTTGTTTGTGGGGACCCAGGACATCGGGCTGTTGGCTGCTTAAAGAGAGCCAGGCAGCAGGGAAACGGGAACCGACCTCTGTTGAGGGACAACCAGAGGCCGTTCGAGAATTCCAGTCCCAGCCAATAACCCCCACACGTAAGCAGCATGACTCAAAACGCCAAAGATGGGACAAAAGAGCTGTTGACACTTTCCCCAAAGAAACATCAGAAACCCCCGACAGGACGATACGCACAGCACCACTGATAGGCAGGAAAAGTTTGCTCAAATGTTTTATCAGTGGCTATGCAGCTACAGTGTTGTTTGATTCTGGCTCACAGGTTAGCATCATTGACAGGTCGTGGAGAGAGAAATTTATCCCCAATCACGACCACTAGAAGAACTCCTTGACCAAGGGGAAAGCCTTAATGTATATGCGGCCAATGGACAGTCAATCCCATACGACGGATGGGTGGAGCTTACAGTCAACCTCACTGGAAACGACAATCCAAACCTTGCAATTCAGGTCCCCTTCCTGGTCAGCCAGCTCAGTCTCCCTCAGCCTTTATTAGGAGCTAATGTTCTCCAGGAAATTATAAATGGACAAGAGTCTTCGACTGATGCGCACGCCACTATTATAGGTCTCCTTCGAAGAGCCCTTGGAGTGGAAGAAGATCAAGCTGAAGCAATGGTTAATTTCATTCAGGCCCAAAAGAGACCAGATCACAGTTTGGCAAAAATTAGAGTAGGCAGGGAAGATGTGACTATCCCAGCTGGAAAAACACTACGTGTACGGTGCAGAGTACCACCTAGCTTCGACGCCTATGACTCTGTTGTCCTATATGAATCCCCAGAAGAAAGTACTAGCTTAGAACAGCTTAGTGTGGGGGAAGGCCTCTTAGAGATCAGTAAGAACAGGTGGCCTTTTGTTCATGTGCCCATCTCCAATCACACTAAGCATGAAATAACCCTCCCAAAGAGAACTCTGTTGGGCTCCATCGAACATGTAGCGAAAGTCATAGAGATAGGTAAGACAATGACACCACAAGTAGAGACACCACAAGTTACAACAGTAAGGGCTGATGTCCATAAAGTCACCGCTCCTAGGGTTCCCACAAATTGGCGACCACCCGTTGACCTCAGTCATCTCACTCTAGAACAACAACATCTAGTTGAGGAGGTGCTGCAGGAGGAGGCGGCCGCATTTGCCCAAGACAGCGGTGATATTGGATGCATCCCATCTCTCCAAATGTCAGTCAGGCTCAGCGATAACATTCCCGTTCAGAAAGCTTATGCTTCCATTCCTAAGCCACTGTACAAGGAAGTAAAAGAATACATCCAGGAGTTGTTAGTGAAAGGATGGATTGTAAAGTCTAAATCGCCATATGCTGCCCCTATTGTTTGTGTCAGAAAGAAAGATGGATCATTGCGCCTTTGTATTGACTACCGATTGCTTAACAAAAAGACTGTGCCAGACAGACATCCCCTTCCCCGTATTCAGGACTTGATTGACTCGCTTGGGGGCTATAGCTGGTTTTCCATCTTAGACCAGGGCAAAGCTTACCACCAAGGGTTTATTGCAGAAGGTTCGAGGCATCTCACTGCCTTCAGGACCCCTTGGGGTTTATACGAATGGGTTAGAATACCGTTCGGGTTGTCAAATGCACCAGCAGCCTTCCAAAGAAGCATGGAGGAAATGCTTGAGACGCTGAGGGACGAGTGTTGCATCCCGTATCTCGATGATGTCCTCTGCTTCTCGAGGTCTTTTGAAGAGCATGTTGAGGTGCTACGCCGTGTACTCCAAGCTCTACAGCGCCACGGGGTTAAGTTGAGGCCAGAAAAGTGTGAGTTATTTCGCAAAGAGGTCAGGTACGTTGGTCGGCTAGTGTCTGCAAATGGGGTGAGAGTAGATCCAAAAGATGTTGAGGCAGTTCAAGCATTGAAGGAGAAAACTCCACAGACAGTAGGAGATGTTCGGAGGCTGTTAGGATTCCTTAGCTATTACCGAGCATACGTACAAGACTTCTCACATATAGCAAGACCACTATATGAGCTGCTTCAGGTAAAGCCCAATTCAACACAACCAAAGCCTGTCAAGGGGAAAACAAAAGGGCCTCAACTGCTTTCACGTACCCCAGTGGAATGGAATGACCAACACCAGCAGATTCTTGAGCGCCTAATAGACATTCTAACCAACCCACCAGTGCTAGGATACCCAGACTTCAACCAACCCTTTATACTTCACACCGATGCCTCTCAACAAGGTCTGGGAGCAATCCTCTACCAGAAACAGGACGGAAAGATGAGGGTGATTGGTTATGGGTCTCGCACGTTAACACCAGCAGAGCAGAGTTATCATCTCCACAGTGGTAAGCTTGAGTTCTTAGCCTTAAAGTGGGCAGTTTGTGATAAATTTAGGGACTACCTGTTTTATGCCCCTCACTTCACGATCTTCACCGATAACAATCCCCTGACTTACGTTATGAGCACAGCTAAGCTTAATGCAACAGGACATCGCTGGGTTGGTCAGCTATCAGACTTTCACTTTGAAATAAGATACAAGCCAGGCAAACTGAATGTTGATGCAGATACTCTGTCTCGTTGTCCCTATGATATCAATGCCTACATGAGTCAGTGTTCAGAGGGATGGTCAGAGGAGGCAGTGTGCACCATCTGGGAGGGTGCTAGGACAGCCTAGCAGGGGGAAGTAGCATGGGTAGCCAGCCTTAACATCACCTCTCAACAGCAGACACACACAGAGCCTTTCCCTGTAATTGACCATAATGAACTGGTAGATGAGCAGTGAAAAGATCCTGCCATTGGGACAATTTTAGAGTTAAAAGAGAATGACACAGAACTGACTGACGACAGACGCAGGTCTTTTGACAAACACACAAGAAAACTCTCAAGAGAGTGGAGTAAGCTTCATATAGAGAATGGCCTTCTATACAGGAAAACACTTGGTCGCAAACAGCTAGTCTTGCCAGCCACCTTTAGACAGACAGCCCTCACGCACTTGCACGACAACATGGGACATGTTGGTGTCGAGAGAGTCCTTAGTCTTGCAAGAGAGCGTTTTTATTGGCCTTTTATGAGTAAGGACATTGAAGAGTACATCACCAGAAAGTGTCAGTGTATAAAGCGGAAAAAGCCAGCTTTAAATGACAGAGCACCTATGGGAAGTGTAAGCTCAAACTCGCCTCTTGAACTCGTTTGTATAGACTTTCTTCACCTTGAGACCAGCCGGGGTGGATACGAATATATCTTGGTTGTAGTCGACCACTTTACTAGGTTTGCCCAAGCATACCCCACCAGAAACAAGGCTGGCAAAACTGCTGCTGACAAGATTTTTAATGACTTCGTCCCTCGGTTTGGATACCCGTCTAAACTGCACCATGATCAGGGCCGGGAGTTTGAAAATGAACTGTTCAGAGCTCTCAGACAGTTGTCCGGCGTCCACCATTCCAGGACCTCCCCTTATCATCCACAAGGCAACCCTGCAGAGAGGTTCAATCGAACTCTGTTGCAAATGCTCAGAACCCTAGGTGAGAAAGAGAAAGAGAGCTGGAAGGATCACCTGCCTCATGTCCTTCATGCGTACAACTGTACCAAACACGAGTCAACAGGCTACTCGCCATATTTTCTGTTATATGGTCACCATCCACGTCTTCCTGTTGACCTTCTCTTCGGGTTGGTGGCAGAGGAAGAAACAAAAACACCAACAGGTTACGCAGAAAAATGGGCAGAGAAAATGGTCGAGGCTTACAGGATAGCGAGCACAAACAGCCAGCAGTCAAGTGCTAAAGGCAAACATTATTATGATCGAAGGAACAGAGGTGTGACTCTTCAGCCAGGTGACCGGGTCCTTGTTCGAAATGTTTCCCAAAGAGGAGGTCCATGCAAACTGAAGTCCTACTGGGAGAAGACAATCTACATCGTCAGAGAACAGCTTGGTGATAACCCCGTCTATAAAGTGAGTCCTGAGACAGGGGGCCGGCCCATTCGCACTCTCCACCGAAACTTGTTGCTTCAAGTAAATGACTTACCTGTAGGGCTACCAACATCTGTCGCACCTGCAAAGTCACAAAGGAGAAAAGAAATCTCAAAACCTGTGAGAACAAGTGAACAGACGCAGAACCAAGACACAACAGACTCAGATGACGAAGAGGAAAGACCACGGTATTGGCTACGGATGCCAAGGGAAGTACTAAGAGTTGGAAACGACATGCCGCACCAAAGAGTCATCTGTGAGACTCAAAACCACCCGGAGCAGATTGGAGGTGGCCTGGAGGAACCTGTTCTCGATGAGCTTGTATCTGAGAGGGGAAGTGTAGTTGAGGAAGCACAAGGACAAGATGACAGAGTGCCGTGCACTGAGGAACATCAGCCTTACAATGAGCAGGAACAGTCTCAGGCTTATGATTCAGACAGAGAGGTCCCAGATACTCAGCCTACATTGAGGAGGTCTACTAGAGACAGACGCCCTGGCCAGATGTTTACTTACACCTCCCTGGGTCAACCAACTTACCAGCCACGTGTCACTGTGAGTGCAATAGGGACTCAGCCCATAGTTTACACGCACCAATATCCACAGTCTTACTTTCAACCATTTCATACACCCTATCATTCATCCTACATACTGGCCAATCACCTATCCTATCCACTGTTATTGAATGATCGATAGACACTGTAAATGTATTTGCTTATCAGTACTAATGTTCCTTCATGTTTAAGTTTTGAGTAATTATAAGCTTTGTATTTGATGTATCGAATGTTATTGTGAGTTATTGAAAACTGTGCTACTAATAGCAAGTGTCGGGAGCCACTTTTGTTTGTGGGGGAGTGTGTGGTATACCCCAAAATATTTTATTTAATTACTTTAATAGTAGTTTTAATTTATTTAATTTCTTCAATAGTAATTTAAATGTATTTAATTACTTTAATAGTAATTCTTATTTAATGTTATTCTTAATAATATCATTATTATAATTTTGAATCACAGCATTATTAATGACCGCAGCATCCAGGCGGAACATTTGGCACGGGAGCAGTTGCACCCCGCACTGTCTCTTTGGGGGGTAACTTCCGCCCACATGCCAGATTCTGCCTGGAGAAGGAAAAGAATGCATCGTCTCATTTTTACTGTGCATTCTTCCTGTTGTCTACAGGTCAGTAGTGACTGAGAGTCACCTTTGTGACTTCTTAAAGCTTCCCATGATCACCACGGGTGTCACTGATTTATGTTAATGTTGTTTTGGTTATTTATTTAAGATGTGTAAAAACTGAGAAACTTCGCTGCGCAGTGAGGCGAGTGACATTCGCGCCACTAGGTGGGCGGGGCTACACTCGCCTGTGAGGTGTTTATTTTTACCTGCCTGTCGTCTTGCAGGCAGGTGATGCTATATATATTTTTCCCTTTACACATTGTGTAGATAAGCTCTGACATGTACAGACTGTTGGTGGTTGTATGTTGTAAATGTTTGTACTGTAGATTGTTTTATATGTTAATAAGATTCTGCCTGGAGAAGGAAAAGAATGCATCGTCTCATTTTTACTGTGCATTCTTCCTGTTGTCTACAGGTTCAATAATTTATCTTTGCTGCTGTGGTCCCAATCTTGGGACCCGTAACATATAGATTATATAGATTCTTCAGGCAGTGGCTCTGAACCAGAGACGCTTATACCCACGAGGATATTTCTGCTGTTGACATTGGGTAGGTGGAAAAAGCCTAAAACACCTGGATATTATGAGATGCAAATGAAAGTGAACGAAAAGTGGCAGTTATCTAAATGTAATGTATATAACTAATGGACCGGGAAAATTGTGAAAACGCTTAAAATGTAAAGTTAAAGTGTGAAACTGAGGAGTTGAAAACTGCAATATGCCAAAGAGAATTCAAGTGATGTCATGCTTCATATTTGCCCCAATGACTAATGTGCTTTATGGTTTGTGGTGTATTTTACTGTAAATGGGACCATAATACTCAAAATGACATCATGCTGTGTTAAAGACTTGAAACTAGAAACTGAACTCCTTGTATAAATAACAAATTGAGTCATTTCTTCATAGACGTTTATACAAACAGACCTATTTTTTTCAGTCACTTCTTCATTGGCTTCACAGTCCTGACCTGGAGACTACGTACTTTTTAATACAGTCTATGGGAAATCCCAGAAACTCAGTGACCAATGGTGTAACTTCAGTCAGTCAGTGGGCACATAAATGACCATTGACCAATAGTATAATTTGATCCCAAACTCAACTATATCACTCAAGGATTTTCAGGTATGTAGCACTGGACCAGCCTAAAAAGCTAAAAGTTGTGGATACTTTGTTGAAAATTTTCAAATTAAAAAAATAAAAAGGCTGAAATGTAGCACATCTCAAACTCCTAGTGGAAGGTTATAATGCAGACTTGATTTATATTTACCTGCATTGAGGAGGGAAGGAATGGCCACACAGCGAACCAGGTCCTCGAGGAGTAGGCACTGTCTAGCAATGAGGATGGCTACAAACGTTGCCAGGGAATCATGGAAGGACAAATCGCTAACCTGAAAGACACGAGAGCAGAGATTGACTTTAAAAATAATGCTTTATCATGAGAAAAGATTATTCAGTCTTGATAGTTTATGAGACTTTTAAATAGGTAAAGAGTAACAAGAGAATAGCAGTTTGAAAAGCAAACAGTGGTAGGGATCAAAACCACAGCGTCTGAAAGAATTAAATAGATTTGCTCATTCAACAAGTTAAGTGCTTGATAAACAGGGAAACCTACATCTACATTACACAGCAAATCGTTGAAGCCACAGTTGCCGTTGTTGGAGGAGCAGCAGAGAGCCTTCAGGATGCCGAGCCACTCGGCACTCAGAGAGCGACAATAAGCCGTCAGCTCAGCACACAGGATCCCGATGTCGTTTACCCTGGAAGAATATGACACAGAATTAACCACCGTCCAAGAGGGAGTAGAAAAGTGAAGCAGTCTGAAACATAAGTCCAACAAGAGTCACACACCTCTCAGGGTCTCGGTGGTCCACACACACATCCATGAGCACATTGCAGACGAAGCTGTAACGGTTGGCGGGGCTGTCGTTGAGGATCTTTCCCACCATGGAGTGGTTGAAGTTGTGGGCCGAGGGGTTGGCGATGGCCTCCATCATGAACACAGGGTCCCAAAGCATGTTGGAATCCGACGGGTCGATGTTGCAGTAGATGGAGTTCTTCACTTTGGAGCAGAACTCACTGAACATAGAGGAATGCAGAGAACAGAGGATGAGGGTGGAACTATGTATTTTACTATGTATGAAAATCTTTTGTGAACTTCATAATTTGACACATCCCCTTTTATTAGATAAATGATGATGAAGATTGATTCTTACCTGAAGATCTCACCAAACTTGTTTTTGAGGTGACTGCAGGAGGTGTACAGATCATACAGGTAGGCCAGGATGCAGCGTTCAGCAGAGGAACAGTCTGCCGGGTTCACACCGGATTTCACCACGATCCGCAACCTGTGAACACATTTACACTCATGATCCACTTTAAAAAGGAACCTGACAGTTTGTGATAACATTTTTCTGGAGATCTTAGTGTTACAACTGGAAAAATAAAGAAACAGCCAGTCGGACTCTGTCCTGAGTTGAGAATAAAACACCAGCCAGCACCTCCAAAGCTCGGTAATTAACTCAATAGGTCTTTTATGTTTAATCTGCAGAAAAACTGAAATGTAAAATCAATAATTTGCAGTTTTAAAAAGGTGTTTATGTGTCAGCCTATTTCTTGGCCAGGACCAGTAACATCCTGGAGAAACCCAGCATGTACTCCAATGTGAATTATAATCTGTATAATGTAGAATGGAATGGAATTCCTCAAATATATGCTCCAAAAAAGAACGGAAAAGAGGCATTCAGGGTCCAAGCGTCCAATAATACAATAATAATAATGTTCATTAAAAACTGGAGAAAGATTCTCCAAACATCCTTTTTATTACTTTCATTATTTCACCTGATTTTTAACCTTCAATCTCTGTTTCAGTTCAATTCAAAGTAATATCTACAAAACCAAAGTCCCAGGTTGAGGACCCTGATTGACTGTAATCTTGTATATAGATTTTTAGGAAGTTGTTGGTAAACAACACAGCTCGTGAGTCACATACCCGTCAAAAACTTGTGCTGTCTGCTCAGGGTTGAGGATGAGGCAGGAGTGGTACCTCCTCAGCACAGCCACAATACACAGACACAGGCTGGTGGTGTAGCTGCCCACCAGGCTGGAGGACTTCAGCAGCAGCTCGGCTTCCACCAGACTCAACTCATTCAGAAGCTGCAAAACGCACCAAGTCAAAAAGTGACGATTAAACACAGATTCATCTGGATTTCTCCAATTTAAATGACGGTGAAGTTGCCTGTACCTGAATAGCAAAGTCTATGAGGCCACTTATGTTGAGGGAATACTCCATGAGGTCAAAGATGAACTGAATGTGCTGGACGAGAGGAAGGTGATAGGACATCCCTAAGGCAAAGCTGGTGATCTGTTCCAGCACGTTCCTGGACACCTGCATGCAAACACATGATCAAGACGTTCATTAGAATTGGAAACAAACACATTTCCAACCTCGACTCTAAATCTAAGCTAAAAAAGAACAAAAAGAAGCCATTCAGCAGAGCTTCAACCGAGACAGTCTAAAACGAACAACATGCCAAAATATGTTGTCAACCACTTGAATTTTGTAGTTGGGGGCGAGCAACTGCTCCTCTACTATAAATGGAAGCTGTTTTCAGACGTGTCAGAATAAGAAAATGTCTGGAATATTTAGACGAGGGGTGAAATTAGCATTTTCCTGCAGTATTCTCACTTGGGTTCGCTCACACACTTTCAGGATATTATACTAGGGAAAATATCATGAAAATGTCTGAAGCAACAGACTGACATTTACTTTCTCACATAAAGCAGAGACAAAGCTTGCCTGGCAGATATGATTTATATATCGTATTTTGATATATATATATAAATACATATGATGGCATCGTTGTTCTCATCTCACCCTGAGCAAGAAAGTGAATTATGTGATATAATGAGGGAAACTAACCATAAGGCTATTTGAAAGTTGTTCTTCTGTAAGAAACTGAAAAAACAAATCCCTGAACATTATGAAAACAAGCTTAAGACATCCAGAGACTTTTAACATGTGTGTTAGTTTGATGCAGACTTGACCCTGGAACTACTAGCAAGCTGGAACTAAAAGCACTTAAAATGCAGATGAAATAGTGCATAATTTGTCAAAGTGTTTTATGATGGATGGGTTATCATTGACTTTATTGCATTTGGGATCAATTGAATCCTCGGTTACAAGCTGGACTATCTCAACTTAAACACATTAGGTTCTGCTGGGCTTTCAAGTTACAGGCGCCCTAGTGCATTATCCATTCAAATTGCATTCACACATCTCACGAGAGAAATCAAATTACACTCAAATGACATTTACATTCAAATGAGGCACCTTGAGCCCTCTTGTTCGAGGCTGATTGTGTTTGCATGAATAAACCCTGTGGCTGGTGAGGCTGTCTGCTCTCACCTGCGAGGTGACCTGGTGCTGGTCGAAGTGGGAGAGGTGCTGGAATTTGGAGAAGATATCCTCTGCAGTTGGAAATGCCTCTGGCTTACTCCTCTTCCTCTTTTGCCCTTCCTCTCCTCCTGTGTATGTGGGACAGAGGGCAAACAAAATAAGAGAGGAAGCAGCGACTCCAGACTGGTCAGCGGTGTCGTTCTCCAGTTCGGGGAACAGGCCAGCCGTGAAATCAAGTTAAGTCAGTGGCCTGTTATCTTATTTCCAGCCTCCTTCGATTTGAAGCTTTACTGCAAGAGACACTGCGATGAAGGCACTTAAAGTGAGAGAAAAATTGTACTTTTTTTTATTTCTGAGATACACAGTTGTGAGCTGAAGGTCATGGTGAACTGACAGGAATGTGCCAAGTTGGCACTCAACACTCCAATCTTTGCAATTATAAGTCTGAAATCCTTACATCACCTTAATAAGGTCACATGTATCTGAGATAAAGTGTCTGTGAGCAGATGAGAGCTATTAGCATAGAAATTGGGTGGATAGAAGACTTAGTAATGCAGCCAGGGTCGATATATATAGAAGATTGTTCCTCCCCAAGACAAAGGGAATACAAATGAAAACTATTGAAAGAGGAGAGTTCTAAGGAAGAAACAGCACGATTGCCACAGTAGGAAGATGAGCAGTCAGTGTGCATGTGAACAATGTTTTATGAACATCCACGCATGATAAAGCTCATTAAATTATATCAAATGCAATATACTTGGATTATTCTGCAGACTGATGGAGAAAAATCCACTTAATAAATCGAGGGACGTGTTCAGAAACTTCAAAGCATCATTTTAATCCCTTAACGTGAAAAATAGGTCAAATAAAACTGATGAAATGCAATCCTAAACAGCAGCTGGCTGCCAGACAAACTGCTACCTGCCGCCCCAGTGATGTAAAATACAGACTAAATGGGAAATGTGACACATCAAGCATCAGTCAATGGCTAATAAAAACTGAGGTACCTGTTTCCGCTGTGCTTTTGCGGTTGAGAACCTTCAAGATGTCTTTGGTGATTTTCTTGATGGTGTGTCGCGCCTCATCTCTCAGTTTCCCGACGCCGTACAGGACCACTAACCGCTGATTGCACTCGTGACTGGCGCTTTCCTCCTGAAGACGAAAGAGACAGGAAAACTGTTATGAGCTGGATGCACTTGATAACCTGACAAATGTTATGGCTCATATGTGGGAGGAGGATTTCTGAAGCTTCCCAGCCATCCGACGCTCACTTGCTTTAGAGGGTGGATACCCGACCTGAGCTCATTTTGTGATAGGTCCCAAAAGGGATTAAGAAACAGCAATTATAATAAAACAGATCATGATAAAATTATATTCATAATATAGACAAAATCATACTTGGCTTATAATTCTTCACGACTGCAACAAAATACCCTTCATATTCTACATTATCCAGACTGAAGCTCAAAGTAGAATCTGGTATATTCTAAGGAATCGTCTATTTTTCCTATAACAAAACAGAAGCGCAATTTGCTGGGGTTTCTTTTGAAAAGCCAAATTATGAGCGCTCTCACCTGAGGAATGGGGAAGTGCGTGGCATACTGAATGTGGCGAGGTTGCTCGTACAGTTGAGGGAAGGCCGGGTCCATGCCCTTGTCCTTACAGCCGGCCTTGCTGTCCTGCTCCGGGGCCGGTTTCTCTGGAGATGGGCTGCCCTTAGACTCACAGTGCATCGGAGGAGAGAACATCTACAAAGCAAAAAAAGGAAGCTTAAATGACTCCAGACAAGGACACATGAGAACTGCTTTTTCTTTACTTTATTTTATTATTATTTATATATTTATTCCAGCATTGTGCGAGGAAATTTAAAACCGTAAATATAGTATTTACCTCGTCAAAATTAGCACTTGAGTTGTGATCGATTTCCATCGACTCCGACAGACCGGTATCCTGTTGAATAAAACATAATCACATGTTAACCTTTTCAACCTCTGTGTGACTCTTTGCTGCTGCACAAATGAATCATCACACTCTACAACACCAACAAAAGATGCCTCCAACGTGCCTCCATCTTGACACTGCTGCCTGCCTCCTGCTCCTTGCGCTCTGATTCATCCGAGGGCTCATCGCTGGGGGATCGTGGGCGCGGCAGGTGGGAGTCAGAAGCCAGGTCGCCTCGGGAAATGAGTGTGCACATGTAGATGTTGTGGGAAAAGACGTCGTGACGGATGAGCTCGCAGAAGAGCAGCACCAGGTTGGAGAACTCCACTCGCTCACTTTCATTCCCAGGCTCCGCTACGGAGGAGGAAAGAGGATTTGAATAATTCAATAGCAGGTTTCCCCCCACCAAGTAATTCATAATAAATATGCACTGGGTAATCCAATATTAGACTGAGATCAAGTTTGACACATTTGAGAATCACAGCAGAAGAAAATGAAAGAAGAAAAAGGGAAGACTCACTCAGTGTGGGGGCTTGAGTATCAAGGAACTGCAGCAGAACATCCTGAAAGACTGGAAGAGTGGCCGCCGAGAGGGAGCCGGATGACACGGAACCCTTCTCATCCACCACCTCCGACTCACCACACCTCTGCAAACACACAACACATAGCAGCAGAGTGAGTGGAGGAATATCAGCTGTTGATTAGTAAAATGCACAAACTTAAGAACTAAGCAGACTAATAATCAGACGGGACAGTTCAGCGCCTGAGAATTAGGTCATTGGAGTAAAACTTGAGATGCCAGGACTATCCATTCACATGCAACTAAAGAAAATGAAAGAGCTCAAGAAAAAAATATATATTGTTAATTTGCATATATTTTACAAATCAAATATTTAGCTTTTTTTTACTGGTAACATAATGAATACATCACTGCAGGCAATTGACAATCCTTTAAATGAAAAATTGAGCTGCAAGACCTGTTTAAACTGCCTATAAATCATCATACTTCTGTCTGCAATAGAAATATAATCAGCATTAACTCCCGGGTCAAATGACACCGCAGTAAACACAGGGTTTTATCCGCTCTGGTGCCGATCGGATGTGATGGAAACAAAAGACATGGATGAAGGTGTTAATTTCTTCTTTATCTTGGCAGTCTGGATGCTGTGGCTGCACATTTTCCACTGGGATGTTATGACTCAAACTGAACCTCTGAGGCGTTGGCATGTAAATAGCCATGAAAGTTTGTGTGCTGATTGTGTTTTACATCTTGGGAACAGTGGAAAGACAGCGAGGCGAGAGAGTTTCTCATTTTGCAATGCTTTGGGGACATCGAACATGACTCATCGGGAAAAACAAGAAATGCAACTCCTCTACTGCCAATGGGAAGATAGTTAATTGCTTTTATCAAAAACCTGCATATATCCATTAATTCTGGTGTTAAAGAAGTAAAAGGCCCAAACTTGTGAAACACAATGAGAATATAAGATATACTAGGAACTAATAACAGGATATAATGAAGTTTAATACGATGAAAACTGTTGGAAACTTAGTTTACAGGTATTTACATGTGTATAAAGTCAGTTGGAGGTTGAGTGTCTCTTACCTCTGCTTCTATTTCAGCCTGTCTCTTTTCCAGCAGCTTGGCCACCACCATTGCCCTGTGTCTGCCGGAACGTTTACAGCACACTGCCCATTCGCAAAGCAAGGTCACCACGGCGTCATCGTCTGGGGACATCTGGACAGAAGTATGCACGATGAGTTATTATGCCAAAAAACAAATGACATGGCATCAGCACAGCACAGATCCCAGCATCACAATCAGAACTTTTAAATCCTCTTTTCAGTTCTTATAGATGATAAACAAGTTGCTCTGTAAAATCGCCTTGTGACACCTCGTTTAAAACCATTTCCAGTGTTTTCATGCTTTGTGTGTAATAGAAATACAGTGATAAGAGTAGTCAGTTCTTACTTCATGGCCTTCTTTACTCTGGCCCGACCCAAATATCCTGTTGTACAGCGAATCCAGCGAGTTGTTAAAGTCCGACTTCTCAAAGCTGTGGTTGTCTAAAACCTCCAGAGTGTGGAGAACCCGTCCGATGGTGAACCCTGGGAAAAGATAACAAAAACATTTCAAATGCTGAGCTTGTTTTGCCTCCCACGGACCTCCTCGTACGTGCTGTCAGCAGGTGTCTGCAGAGATAAAGGAATGGTTTTCTCACCCGCTGTGGTTTCCTGGCACTTATCAAATGACCACCTGAACTCAACTGCCTGGCCTCGCTCCTTAATTTGCTCCTCGATTTCTCTCAACTTTGTACGGACCTTGGGGGAAAGAAGATAATCCTGTCATCTGGAAAGTAAAAAACACCCCCCCAACAAAACAGAGCGAAAGGTACATAAACCACTGCCAGTGGCTTCTCGCCAGCTGTGTTTATTAAGAGACTGGTATCACTTAACATCTTGTCCAAACAAGAATATGGATTAGCATTGGCAAGCGTTAACTCAAGAATCGTCTTTGTTCTCAGTTATTTGCTTTGTCTTATTTAACCTGCATTAGTATTTTCTATGTGTCCGTGTTTGATTTGTATGTTTACTAATTCTTCAGTAGCTTATTCAAATAAATTGTTTGGTTGATTATCTTTTTAAAGGATAAGAGTAAAATAAACTAAAAAAACATCTTCACTATCAAATAAGGGATACCAACCAAGAGTTTTTGTGCTCATAATACAAACACTGACAAAGTGCTTCAAAACAAACACAGAAAAGAAAGAACACTGCATCAACACTGATGCACAGACCTGCTGTGTGAAGGCTGTGTTGCCTCCTGGCATTGGTAAGCTGGATGGGGCGATGGGCAGGAGGTCCAGAGGGGAGCCAGTCTTGTTTCTGCTGTCTGTTAGGGAGTAATGCCACACCAGGGCACTGGGACAACACAGCACTATGCTCTGGTGCGGCAAGAGCGAGACAAAACAAAGAGGGGAAGGAAAAATGGAACTAGTAAGTGAGGTATTACAAGTCCTGCCTCATGTTTTCAAACCAATTTATCAGACAATGAAGGAAAAGGTGTCACATATCCCATATATCGATTATTCATCAGTCAAAGTAAATCTATAATACCTGTAACATGCAGCTGAGGCCAAACACAAGTGGCCTGTGCTGAGGGCAGATGTAGAAATCTGTGAAGGGTGTCTGGGGCTGGTTCCCTCCTGCGGGCTGTGAGGTCGGGGTGGGGGGCAGGGCGTTACCTTGTTGCGTCAAGATGCCATGTGCTGGGTGTCCTCCTGTGCCAGGGCCTAGGCTCCCGTCGCTAAGCAACAGGTTGAGGCGGCGGGTGCAGAAGTAAGCCAGCCTCCGTGACAAGTAAGCCGACTGTACAAATTCCCCTGAGTACTGCAGGATGGAGGAGAGATTCACAGCATTACCCTCAGCACTCAGAGTCCATTAACATCACTCAGCGTTGGAAACAGAAGTATAATAATAAAAGAAGAGGCTGCGGGCTGCAGAGGCCACTGTCAGCAAAGGTCAACACCGCCAGAAGGGCTTCGGACGAAGACACGCTACCAGTTCATGATGAACTGTTGACAGCTGAATGAGTCTGTTGTAATAAGGAGCAGCTGGTGTGGGTAAATATGCACAGATATGTAAGTGTCAAGGGGGAGTGTTCGTTTTCAAAATGTAATCCATCAGTGCAGGAGTGATGATGGGAGACTGATGAGATGATGTGAAATGATAGAAGGGGTTACCTGTAGTAAAAGGGGCAGGAGGAGTCTGAGGAGCTCATCTTCTCCAGGTCGGACCTTCTCAAAACACTCCAACACCCACGTCAGGAACTCATGTCTGTCCAACATACCATCCTGAACACACACACACACAAACAAAAACTATTGCATCTGAACTTCATCTAGATTAACATGATAGTTAGAAGATTACATGCCACAACAGAGAATTAATTCTATAATAACATTTAAATCCATCTTCACTTCAAAGCATCAGGATGGTCAAATATCAGAAATAGTAATCCATTACAAATTCCCTTTGTAAATCCCTAACCCACCTAATGTAATGTGATTATTTTTAGTAAATCATTGAGAATAATAATAATGTATTTACTCTTTTGCTGTATACTGTTCAGCCACAAGATAATGTCGAAATTGAATGCGTGTTGTAAGAAATGACTGTAATGC
This sequence comes from Pseudopleuronectes americanus, assembly GCA_038501795.1. Taxonomy (NCBI): domain Eukaryota; kingdom Metazoa; phylum Chordata; class Actinopteri; order Pleuronectiformes; family Pleuronectidae; genus Pseudopleuronectes; species Pseudopleuronectes americanus. Next base: position 18,697,022 of record CM076723.1, read on the forward strand.
TATTCTCAGCATAGCAGTAACTAATCACCACCTATTGTAGACAGATATTATCACTGTGTGACTGAACACACCAATGCGATTATCACAACATGTTGACACACACACACTGTTCAGCTGTGGAGTCCGGGGAGTGAACTGACCTGAAACATGAACATGGCCAGCTTCTCGTTGTATTCCCACTGCTTCATGGCTGTCTCCACATCAGCAGGAGTGGCTGGCAGAGGTGAACTACAACCTTGACTGGGAAACTGTCTATAATACTCGGCCACCTTCTGAAGCTGCTCCCACAGGTACTTGGTAATAATCTGGGTCCATTCTACACACACACACACAAAACAAAGAAAATATGTTTCAGAGCCAAGGTAAAATCGAATATCCAGCAACATATATTCTACTCAAAACGGAAAGAACAATTATAATGAATTGATGGCCAAAAGAAAAAATCCTCAGATTAAGATGAGTTCTTGTTACAAAAACCCTGCTTGACCTGCTTACCTATACAAGGATCAATGACATGTCTCTTCTTGACTTTAGTTTCTGTGATGGCTGCATGATAAGCACAGGTCATCTTGATCATCCACGCTGAGCGCATGACCGGGACCGAGTACCTGGCCAAGTACCCAAACACCTCCTCCTTTTTGCTAAAGATTGGAACCTGTTGATGAAGGGACATTTCAATGGCCGTCAGTAATGGCGACTGAAACAAACAAATAATATTTCCTTCAAAACAGCAGATATCGAAAGGTTAGTGTTACTTTTTCCCCCATCCAGGAAAACAGTACAGTGCATTGGACATGTTTAATAAGGAGTTAACTAATACAAAAAGTGTCAATATTCTAAATAACCCTAGATAAACCTTTTTACTACGTGTAAAACATGCACTGATATATCTACATTCAACTGCAGGAGCATTTGGGAATATCAGCTTTAGATAAACCCTTTATGCTAACAGTGGGTGGGCCATGTCAGGCTGTAATGCTGATTACAGACCAGCCATTTGGATGACACCCACCAGCTTCTCAGCTCTATATCATCCCACTTTCCTAAGGCTAAACCTAGATGCAGCCTCAGTAGGGGGATAGTGTAAGGCACCAAGCTACGTGCTAACAGTTAGCTATTGATTCCACATGTTAACAACCTATACAGCTTATTTCAATGTGGGTGGGACAAAACGCTTGAACCTGAAGATTGTTTCATGTTGTAATTAAGTCTACACATCATCAAGCAATATGCTAGGAATTTGGTTTCCTTTCTATTGGACAAGGGTGTAAAACGTTGCGTGATGCACTAAAATATAAACACCAGTTTATTCAAAGGGAGTGGGAATCAGCAGGAGACATGCACAGGAGAATATTGTGCACATAATTGCACTGATCATCCACTGACCCAAGCTCAGTGCACATAATCTCATCAAGCAGCTACAAACCAACACGACACTGTTGACAAACAAAGGATTTCAATGGCGTTACCTTTTTAGCCAGCTGCGTTAGCGGTTTTAGTCCCAGCTAAATCCGTGAACCAGTTATTGATGGAGCTCTGTGACCTGGCTGTGACGAGCCAGAAATTATCCTTCTGGTTGACCTGTGGCTTACGCTTCCCTGTGTCCGGGAACGTGTTGTAGCGAAGCTTCTCTGCGATGATGCTGCTGAAGTTGGAGCTGATCTGCAGGAGCGTGGAGGGGGAAACGTGTCACGGAACAAATCCTACACACAGACACACAACAAGTGGCGACCGGGCAGGGAGGGAGGCTGGAGGGCGAAGGGGTAATTTCTGTTTTTACCTTGGATGGGTTGAAGTTGACATTTTTGGCGCTGCCATGTTCGTCCCCAGACACCGCCGGCTGGTTGTTGAATCCTTGCTTCACATTCAGTGCAGTCAACTCATCCTGAAGCAAACACACACAACCAGAGGATGAGCTACTCGAGTCAATCTGCTGAATCCCTGACCCCTAACCCACTGGGAGATATAATAAAGAGAAGCTGGGGTTGATTGCTTCAGTGGTTTTGGCTAAAACCAGGGAAATGCAGATTAAATATAATGAAACGTGATCAAGTCATTGTAAAGAATCTCCTGAGGAGCATCCACATCTCGATCTATACACAACAGCAGGTTATTGTTCTACCAGGAGTCGAGAGCACTGCTCAGGTCAGGCCAAACTCCAGCTTCTAAACAAGCGAGCACAGATAATCTAATCTCAAATAACAGATCACACAGGTTAGCTGTGCAGCCTGAGCTAGCGTCGAGTCGCTGGACCCAAACACCGAGCTAACAAACAATTAGCAGGCACGCACAATGTTAAAACCCAGGTCACATTCATTGGGGCTTTGTGTGTTTTCGAGCTAAGCTAAGTGATGCTGGCGGCGCTTGGTTTTCCACAGCGGTTAGCAGCTGTGCTAGCTTCGCCATCGAACCGGTTGTTTTTCCAAATCAACCGGGGCAGCTAGCGAGGCGACTGACAACTAGCTGCTGTTCATTGTTATTGCTACAGGCCCGAGTCGTTCACAGGCAGCTAGCTTCACGGGGCTAGCTGCTGTTAGCTCGCACAGCCTCCGGGAATCAGCGGTGTTTTCTCGCTGCTAAACGTCGCTCGCGGAGCCCTGTGGCCGCGCATCGCAGCACTCGAACCTCTTTTTGTTTCGGATCTTGCGGGTAGACGTCCGGAGGGCCGAGCCGGGGCCGCTTCAACGGCCGGTGTTCGTAACTCAGGATCCCGAAGGCAGCCATCATCCAGCGGCATCACAGCCCGAGCTCTGCTCTTCCTCTGCGGCCACAATAACCGCGGTTACTTCCGCCCACAGCTTCACAATAAAAGTCGGGGAGACGGTTTAATGCACTTGGATTGACCCCCTTCCTTTTTTTTTACAGATGCTCACTTCTGCAAAGAACAAATCAATAAATACACCAGTGATGAAAGTAGCTGCATATAACTAAGAGTTTTTTAATATATATATATATCATTATTTATATATATATTTCACCTTTACTGTATAGTTTTACTTATGATTCCACTTTTGTACTTTGTGATTTTCATTGTACTTCCTCAAGCTTTAGACCTTTTCTTTTTACTTTATACTTAGCACTGAGAGGCACTGACCGACAGTGTTCTATTATTTTTTTTTAATCATTCAATGAATTGGCTTTTTGAGGGCTTTAACATGCTCAAAATCGCACCTCCTGCACAGAAGTGAACTGTGCAGGATTACTTTAATTTAATTTAATTTATATTCTTTTTTTACAATTTGTTCTCTTTGCCCACAAAAATATGTAATCATATAAATAAATTAAGTAGATGCAGATGCATTTTATTTATCCCACACACACAGACATGCAAACGCACACTCATGCAGGTAGGGAAATGTAATCTCTGCTTTTGACCCATCTGTGTGCGGGACACACAGAGCAGTGAGCGACTATGTACAGCGCTCGGGGAGCAGATGTTGGAGGAGTAAGGTGCCTTGCTCAGGGGCACTAGACAGGGTCTAGACAGACTCTTGGATTTTTGGGCAGATCAATCCAGGTTCGTCTTTTTGTTGTCTTTCTGTGGAATCGAACCAGAGACGAACCAGAGACCTTCTCTGCCCATAGTCCAAGTTTCTGCCACTAGACCACCGCCTCTATATATATATATATATGATATAAAGATACAGTTTAAAGATGTCTGTAAACATGTGGGAGTAGAAGAACAAAAGAAAAATGGAAGCAGTTAGATGAAATAATTAACTTGTTTTTATACAATGCAACAGCTCATTAGCTCAAGTGGTAACAAATATCTGGACCCAAACATAGAGATGCCATCTTTACTCAGCTCAGGAAACAGTTCATGCAACAGGCTGCATTTTGAGTTAATGCACAGGAGTACCCAAGGGCAGTCGTCTTAGCCCCCATCATTTCTCATTACCATCAATCAATATAACAGTGTTTATATTTCATCTTACTTTCTATTTAATTTCTAATACAACTTGCACCAAAACACCAAATTAAATCCCTCGCATGCAAAAACCCATCTAAATAAACCTGATTCTTCTTCTGGTACTTACTCGTAGATATAGTTATAAGGGTTAGGGTAATTTTAATCACATTTGAGGCCCAAAGGGGATTGAAAAAAGAAGGATTAATTTTGAAACCGATCCATCATTTCAATTCAGCAGTTTTCTCAAAGCAAGATTAAAACAAATAAAGCCAGTTCAGATGATGATCTGGGAAGGTTGACTGACAGTTTAATACATTTCACTGGCAGACAAATAAACAAGGGGAAACAAGCACACAAATCCAATCAGTCATGACATTCTCCACACAAACAAACTGTACATCCACACGTTAGGGAGCAGAAGGAAGGACAGTACAGAGGCCAGATTAAGGAGATTAGGTTGTGTAATGTTGTGGCAGCTCGTCAAGTGAACCCTGCAAAGAAATGCAACACCTCTGAGTTGTTTACCATGTGATACAATCAGCAAGTAATGACAGTGGTGTATAGATACTGAGTCCAGTGGTTTGTGAACTCAGTAGTTCATTATCACAAACGCACACGCACGTGTACACACACAAGTTCGACTTCACTTTGACTTTCACTGATTTCCTGGAGACTTACTCTCACCTCAGCCATAGTTACTACTTACCTAACCTTCACCCTAACCTTGAAACATGTCTTCACCTTAAAACTTAGTGATTCAGGTTATGGGGGCCTGCAGTTTTTCCCCATACGGAAGACAAGTCCCCATAATGTGAGTGTGTAAACAGATGTAAGTGCCCACAACAAGAGTAACTCCTGGACCACACACACACAGGATCTCAGGAACAAACATTACTTACTAAAGTGCATGTGATAATTTTCTCGCGGCAGCCTGAGTTTTGCAAAACACTTCAGGCTACTGAAACATGTGCAGTTTTAACCTTTACCAGGCTACCCCAATCAAAGATCTAACTGCCATTTACCCCATGAGCAAGGGAGGGATTTCAGTGTCACGTTGATGCAGAGCTGCTGGACTGTTGAGACAAGTCAATGACATAGACGTTAATCCACCGTTTACTGCGTACGATGGTTATCAACGTCTTCATCTTTTTCTTTAATACAGTACACAATTAGAAATATTCGACTACTGAACATCAGTGTATACAAAAAATATCTTTATTCGAAAAAAACAAATCAAACATATACAAAATATATATTGCAATCCCGAGTATACAAAGGCAATCTTGAAATCAAACAAATGCAATAGGAAGATATTGCAGAAGTTTACAATCCTCAGCTTTTAACATTTAAAGACACATCCTGATGTTTGCGCACTTTCAGCTTTGTCACAGGAAACCAAACTGTACCATGGTTTGAAACCTAGGTTGCGACTGCATAACTGCCTGTGTACCACACCATGCTGATAAAAACACAAAACAAAACATAACCAGCAGTGGAAAATGTGCAGATTGCAAAACTCCAGCATTTGGATTTAAAGGATACTTTAGCTCATTTCAAACCACAGTGCGTGTATTCAGTCTAAAACAAGCTAAACTAGAGGCACAAATTGCATCTGCAATACCTTACAGAGATTATTGTATTATACCATTAAACTTAAGTCAGTACACATAATCAGACAGTGCCTCAAAGGAAAGGTTAAAGGGTGATTCTTTATAAACATAGAGTATTGAATAATCAATACTATCCACTAAAATGTTGCAAGAAATCATATACACAATTCTATCAAGTATATGATGGTCGATACCATTATCTCTTTAACAGTAAGTCCGTGCACTGTGAGGTCTTGTTTACAGAAATAAAATGACTGACACTAACTTGAAATCTCACTGATGAGTCGATTTACACCAAAAAGGAAGCACCACATGTTCTCCAACGTGTCCACATGGAAAAATAAAGTGCTATTATCGAGAGTCTTTGCTCCTTTGCTTGTTTCACTTGCAGAAACATTATCTTGCCTCCAGGAAATAGCTCTGACAAGGCTGCGAAGAACAGGAAGCTTTTACGTTCTTCTTTGCATAGTTAACTTGGATGAGTCCTTCAGAAATGTTGTCCCTGGGTCTTTGGTGTGGAAATGAACTGACACTGCTACACGAAGCAGCTACCGCAAATATGTCCCTGTCTTTCTTAGCACTCCTCTTTCACACCATGGCAGGATTGGGATTACTGTGTTTGTGTGTGTGTGGTCTTTTTTTGTGCAATTCAGGTATTCCACTGAATATTTGATGATGCTACAGATCTAAAGTTCAGCTCCTGCATCTTTTATCTGCTTTGGTTTTCCGACGCCTCTATCATGGCTCTGAATCTGGAGTTCTCGTCTGCCAGCAAGGCGGCGGGAGAGTCAAACTCCAAAATCTATGAGAGAAGAAAAGGATAAAACAAAATGAGTAGCAGCAAATGACAAAAATCTAATTTAAAATCACTCATTTCCATGAACTGGAAAAAATGAATAAAATCATGTCACATTTTTGCTGCTAAATGCTGTGAAGTAAGTTATTTCCTGCAGGCAGCATATGAAAGATCTGTTCGCTTTGATGAATTTACTGATGGATGCTAACTTATCACTAATAGATACTTTGTCATTCATGCTCTTGATGGGGCTCAAATTATCCAGCTTGTTTTTAATTCCAACAATATTGAAAATATGGTATAATCAAGACAAAAAAGATCATAGACAATATACAACTAAATTAAAACTTGAATTTAGAGCTAAGTTTTCACAACTATGTGTTGAACACCATCATGATACAAGCAACCAACCACCAAAGCTGAAAATGTGCCATTTGATGTGATAATTTAAAGTAGTTCAACTTCATTAAGTAGAATTATTAAGGCTTAAGGCTGGCCTCTCTGCAGGGGAGCAGGGTTACGTGTTCACCATGGCAACAAGTTAGGGGTGAATTCACACCATGAATCTCGTCTGTTCTGACGCACAGATCACGTTTCATTCACACTGAGGAAATAAACTACATAAACAGAGGGTAAAAGCGGGATGTGGGGACATTGAGGCTGGTCATCATTGGTCTGCATGTCATGTTGACTGCTCACATCAAACTTCAGCTTTTACTCAAGTCAAACGCCGCCTGTCTAATCCAATCCGTCACCTCAAAGGGACCAGGTCACACAGAGCAGGGGTGTGTGTGAATTTCAACAGAGTGTGATCCGTCGTGTTGCATCTATACACACCTGGCCGTTGTCCAGGACCATGACCCTGCTGCAGCTCATCACTGTGTTGAGACGATGGGCGATGATGAGGGTGGTGCAGCTGCCAAACTCGCAGCGGATGGTTTCCTGGATGAGACGATCTGTCTCCGTGTCGATGGCGGCTGTCGCCTCGTCCAGGATGAGAACCTAGAAGCAAACAGCGGCAGAGGAAAGAATATCAAGGAATGAAGACAAAGAATAAACAGCACAACGTGTACAACAATAAACATAAAGCCCTGTGTGTAAAATGTAAAATTGTTCAAATATTACTGATACTAAATTAAGAACGTAACGCTATTTGGGAGGTGCAGTTTTGATGCATACCACCAGGTGTCAGTGTTATTACATGAAGGGACAGAAAAAGAGAGGTCTGCTTTTTCCTTATTATAAAACTGAGGAGAATCTCTTACTTGAGCCGACTTATGTAAATAAAAACAAGCTCAGCTTATAACATCTGTACCTTGCTGTTCCTGAGCAGAGCCCGGGCCACACAGAGCAGCTGTCGCTCTCCCACGGAGAAGTTCTCCCCGTTCTCCGTCACCTCCGAGTAGAGGGAGTGAGGCAGCTGATTGACCTGAGGGAGGCCACAGGGACACAGACGTATGAAGACAAATCATTCAAGTAATGATCATTTAGAAGAACCCGGCAGTGTTTGACAACCGTACCATGTCTTTAGTGTGCGTCTTCTCAAGAGCTTCCCATATCTGAGAATCAGAGTATTCATCCCATGGGTCTAAATTGGTCCTATTGGTAAAGAGAGAAACAGTTTGATAGTGATTAAGGGGATTAAACATAATGACAAATGCAAGATTGCAAATCGTCTCATCAGAGTTCACACACTGAGCATATATATTCTTTATTGTTCTTTGTGATGTATAACAAACATATATGTCATAGCTTAAAAGCCGTCTGTGTAGGAAGGGTGTGTTAAACACAAACATACACACACACTCACATTCAAACCAACAGCTGACACCCATTTAGAACCACATTATTTCCCTTCTAAACACAGAGGATTCTCCGTGAGATTAGGTGCATTAACTGTCAAGTACTGTTTGTTTGTTCATTATCTCTGCTCCGCTCATTAGTCACAAATGTTTTTTTTCAAGCCAGAGCGACAACCTGGTTACAATTCTTGTAAAAAAAAAGAAGTAATTATCAGTTGGACTGGATTACCTGACGGTGCCGATGAAGAGCACCGGCTCTTGAGGAATGATGGCCAGCTTGCTCCGCAGGTCATTCAGTCCAATCTGGGCAATATTGATCCCGTCGATGATGATGGAGCCAACTGCCAACTCCACCAGTCTGAACAGAGCTACGCCCAGAGAGGACTTCCCTGCAAAGGCATACAGAAAAATAACAGCGTGAACAAATGTGTGTGTGAGATACGATAGGAGACACAAACATAAACTGAAAGTGCTGCTGGCTGGGGCAGCAGAAAAGCTTCACTCGTACCTGATCCTGTGCGACCCACAATCCCGATGGTCTCTTCGGGCAGGATGGTGAAGGACAGGCTCTTAAGCACCAGCGGCAGATCTTGACGATAACGCATGTCCACGTTCTGAAAGGTGATCTTTCCCCGCTGAGGCCAGGAGGGGGCAGGACCGTCGGCCTCGGGACTGTGTCGGGGGGCTTCACTCTCTAGACACTGAGATAAGGGACGGTGATGGTTTCTGGCATTAATCTCTAAATCTCTGCAGAGGTGGATGCCCCCTGCAACTGATCTGTATGATTTTCTCTCTATGAGCTTTTCTTTGCAACAGAGAAGAAAAAAAATGTGCGGTTGACAGTCATACTTTTGTGGTTTGATGTGCTGTGGGAAACCAGCCCTGTCATGTGTGTAAAGACCTCACGCTGGGTTTCTATCTGTTTTCCTGCTGTGTCACACATCTACAGTCAGATGCTCATGACATAAACACACACACACACACCCACACACACACCCAGACCAACAGTGGACGAGCCAGCTGCCCTCACGCTCATCAGCTCTGCTGCAGTGAGCCGGCCTGCGTCAGTGGGTGTAATTCTAGAGGGTGTTCCAGTCGACATGACCTTGGACAATACGCCTGAGTGCCACATAATCCACCCCCACTGTTATAATCAATGCTCTTACCTTTACATAATGATTGATCCTCTCCACTGATGTAAACCGAGCTTCGGTCTCTGTGAGCAGCCTCACTGTGAACTGGAACAAGCCCGTCAGCTGCAGGGGACAGAGAAGCAGAGGGAGGTGGTGGGGGGGGGTCAATGATTAACTCATCAGTTCCTGAAAAACACTGGGTTTACATGAGCCGCTCCCCTTTTACAAACAACCAGTAAAACATAACAATATTAAACAGATTTGCTGATATGGCTGCGTCAACATCTAGAGTTCAATCCTCATGCCAGGGCTGTCTTGACTCTGTCCATTATGACACATGCAATAAAGCACTGAGCTTTTCAAAAAGAATAATAAAAGCAAGTACTGGGCAGTTTGAGAAGGAGGAAATCAATAGTCCTCTGAGACATGCTGTGCAGATAGGGGTTTGTTTACAGTTTATACAGTAATGTGATGCATCTTCCTCCAGAAAGAATGAGAGGTTTAATCTGGGTACAAGACCTGTACACCTCTATGTGCCTTTATCTTTTATGTATTTAAATTTATTGTGTAGCTTTTCACTAGTACTTTAGGTTCCTGTCTTTCTCCTTCTGCTTGGACGATAGCACACGCTTCTTGTTTTGTATCATCTTCCCTCCTATTTTTTTATACTTCATGTGTTTTTCATGCTCTCAAGCTAATTCCCTTTGTGTTGGAAACCCCATCGGCAATAAATCTGATTCTGAAAATGTGTTGGTTCTTTAGAGTAAGTAATCAATAAGAATAATTTAACATTAACCACTGTAAACTACTGGTCACCAGTCTGTTCTCCTGCTTACAAATTCTACTTTTCCTTTTTGAGAGGAAGAATGTGATTTCTAGAAGTTGCATATTCTCTTTTTGCGCTGGATTCTCCCGGAGATGATATCACTCAGGTGCAATGTTGACGCATTTTTGCACATGACTGATAAAAACTACGCTGTATTCACACCAGCATAAGAGAACCAGTGTAGCTATGATGTTTTGGAGTTTCCATTGTGGGTTGTCTGTGGCCTTATCATGTTGCTAGTCAAGTGAGTGCTTTAGAGTCGGTCTTTCAGAGGGAATCAGACTTAAGAGTGTTTGGTTGGTACAGGTTAACCTGCAGGAGATGTTGAATGCTGGTTCAGACAGGCACAGAGACAATAATTTCATAACAAGTTAAAACGAGTTCTAGGCATCTCCCGAGCCACACGGTGCATTTCCATTAGAAAGGGAACTTTTTTTGCTTGCTGCTAGAAACAGATGAGGCTTTATTTTATGACATTTCCTATCCTGTCCCGGGCTTCAATTTCCAATTTCCTTTCAACATTTAGTCTCCGCTAGCGTTTCCATTCATTCCATGTCACTGCATGTGTTTCTCCACGAACCTGCACGGCGTAGGATAGGGCCAGGCCTGCGTAGGCCGGAGGTATCTGATTGTGCATGAAGACAATGAAAAGAGCTACAGCCGTGATGAGAGAGATGCTGATGAGGTCCAGGCGGACGGCCAGCCAACGCATGGCGCAGCTGAAGAGGTAGTTGGAGGCCTGGTTTGTGTCCAGTAATTCCTGATATCTGCAAAAAATAAAAACCAAATAAATCCATTACTGCTGGAGCCAAAGCAAGCAGGACTCTCTTCCTCCCCTGGCTGCTGAGGGGACGGTTTCTGGTATGAGGGTTGGTGTATTTACTAAACAGGGGGTAAACAGAAAAGCTACAAGCGGAGATAAGATGAAATTGAAGTTTAATCATCTCCATCTCTGACTCACACCCTCATAGTCACCTTTGGAGGAAGTCATGTCCTCTCCCGTATGCGTGGATGGTGGAGAGTCCCTGCAGACTGCTGGTGATGTGAGAGGTGAATGGCGATTGGCTGATGTTCTCTATGCGCTTCAGCTCGCGAATCAGGACCCTGGGAATGGACAGTGATATTTGCTTTAGCCGTCTGCAGGAGGAATTCATGCATTCATGTGCAGATGGGCTCCAACGTGTGAACTTTTCAAATAGAGGATATTCAGCTAGAAACCATCTTGAGGAACATTTTACTCCCAAAATAAGCCATTTTTGAGTACAAAAGGGACAGAAATGTTAACTCTTGTATGAAATGTGAAGTGCACGCCTTTGTGCAGCTTCAGAATCAAAGCTTTCTTGTCACATGGATTTCGCAGCCCCTCAGCTACTTATGTACTTTGCGAATTTCTTTTGGGGAATGAGCACACAGATGACATCTTAATACTGAAACATCACTGAAGAGTGAAGCAATGGAAAATGCACCAGCTCTAGTGAGGCAGTTGCGTGTGGCAGGCAGGTAATGATGACACGGTGTTCAGAAAGGGAATCGCTCCTCGAAGCAACCTGACAAATCTGGCCGTTTCCCACGAGCACGTTTCTTGTGCCGCGTCACACACAGACGGCCGCGCACAGCCAGAGAGACACCAGTCGTCCACGAGGAAGTGTGAGCGAGGGGGGGGTTTATTGACAGAGGCGGCGCAATCTCTCTTTTTTTAGATGCGCCGATGGAATGGATGGTGCATGTGAATAACAAGTCTCCCATGAATCATTTGGTTTTCTCATAAAAGCCGAGGAGAGAGAGAGAGAGAGAGGGGGGGAGAAAAAAAAACACATGACACTTCCCTGCTTCAGGGCCGCGATCCAGACAAACATGTTTACGCCATGGGCAGTTTCATTTCAGGATTCGATAACGGCTGCTTTAAAAATGGAGTAATTTCGACGGGAGATCCAGTTTGATGTAACGTCCATAAACATCCTGCGACGTTGTGACTTTGTGAGATACAGTATTTCCTTTTGTTTTAAGACCACTGCCCAGGGTGATCACAACCGTTCTGAAATGGCCGGGTATCATCTCTTCTGCTCGGTTTAACACGAGGTTAACACAACGTCAATGTGCCGTGTATCGTTACCTCCAATTGCAACGCGTACCATTCAAGTTTCCTCCGAGAAGATAAAATGAAGATATGAAACTAAATTGCTCCCTCACGAGACAAACTGGCATCAGATTTGATGAAAGGAGTCAAGAATTCAAGTTTATGTGGGGACAAGATATCGTGAGGAGAGGGAGGAGAGGTTGTGTGATGTTGGAGAGCATGAAGAAATGTCAGGAGTGAACCTAAAGTAGTTTAAATGCTTTTACATTTCCCATCCAAAATGTAGCTTTGTCAGTTAAAATACATTTCAAAAGTGTCATATGATGTGTTGTTGTATTATTGCAAATTATTGATATGATGCAGGGACATCAATCACATATTATGATTCTATTTCAACGAGTATTCATGCGGCTTGTTTTCATATTCTCAACCAGATATCAGAGAGTCGTGTTCCTCTTTATCCATCAGACACAGGAAATAACAACACACTGTGGTTATTTCCCAGGATGCCAGCGAGCTGTGATTCCCCTCGGTGGATTCACCTTTATTGCACGATCGCTGCAAAACCGTAAATAATGACAAAAGCAGCGCCATCTGATCATCTGATGCGTTTCTACCACATCTACGCAGAGCAGAAGCTATGAAGAGTGAAATCAATAACCAATAACAGAAGGATTATCACTGCACATCTTTCACTGTCTCTCGATATGTTCTGAAGTCGCTCTCTGTTAATGGTTACTAATCAGAAAAGCTTTGCATTACCTAATCAATAAATATTGATGAAGATCATAGTGTGGCACAATAAGCTGTGCTGCCACGTGACCTGTTAATTCAAATTATCATGTAGCACATGCTCTAATTCCAAAATACCCATGAAAGTCACATTTACAAAACACAGAAAGCACTTTACCTACTAACTTTAATTATTAGTATTTTAAATACATTAGATGCTGCAACATTTGACCATGTCCTCTCACTTAATTCAAAGGCTTTACAAGCAATATATGATTAAAACAAATTATAATAACTCACTGATTTAGGCAAGTATTGCATTTTACAATCTCATTAACACCAAACTAATCACATTCCCAGAACATTTTCAGGTAATTCTTGTGGTGCATTATTCTGAGCATTTTCCATAGTTTAGTGTGATCAGTCTTATCAAACCTTGTTGCAGCAGCAGCAGCAGAAAGCTCTGATACCTGCTCAGTGAGATGCTCAGGGGATCAAACGGTGAGCAGTCAAAGTGAGAAACTACATTCAGAGGAAGTTACAGATCCAGCAGCTCAAAGCTAGAGCCAGGATAAGAGGTGATTGTGGGTCTGACCTGGACACGCGGTTCACGACACAGAGGAAAACTCCTAGCGGCAGGATGGAGATCAGGAACCAGGGGAAGACGATGCCCACCATCGCCAAGCAAAACAGAACCAGCGTCAGGTTCTGCAGCAGCATTTCAGCCTGCATGGTCAGACGGACATCCACTGCAGGGAGGAGGCATATCGTATGTTACACACAGTGTGTGGTGATGGATCTATCAATGTGTGAAGAAAGCATTCTCTATGTGTCTCTCTTTGTGTGGTGTTGTGTTTATTTCATAAGAGAGTGAAAGCGAAGGAGAAAATATGCGGGTAACAAAAATATGTTTTGAAACAAAATCAACCATCCAAAACAGACCCACAAATCAACATGTCAAGCTAAAGCACCAGTGAGGAGGATAACAAAGGGCCCCTCGCTGGAGAAAACACTTCATGTCGAATCACACTGTAGCTTTACACTACACCTTGTCAACCAGTGTGACTTCACTGACTGAGAGCTCTCTTGGGTGGGGGAAGGTTCACAGTCAAGACAAATCAAGCCTCACCCTCATCCATGTCCCGGGAGAAACGGGTCAGGATGCGACCCAGAGGTGTTGTATCAAAGAAGTGCATGGGGCTGAGGAGGAGCCGGCGGAACAGCTTGTCGTGGAGCGTGGAGGCAGCCTTCACCGTGCACTGTGAACACAAACAACAGCAGACCCGACACGTTTCAACAAACAACCCTCAGATACACGGGGAAACCATCACAGCTCGGATGAAGAGACAGTTGGAGGGAAATATTCCAATGTGCTCGGCTTCAAACATAAAAACACACAGTGGATAAACACAGTGGCATAAACACGCTGCCTGCAGAGTTGCAAATGCTACCTCACCATATGCTAAGCATGTGCACAGTGGTGGGTGCTTTATTTTTCTCCGAGCACAAGGCAAGCTGTCAAATCTTCATTTCTAATGAGCGTCTGGGAGGCTGACATAAAGGTCATGACCTAACGCGGAAGAGACATTTCACCAATTGGACAGAAATTACATGTGGCAGCAGAGAACAAATTAATTCTATTAATGGAATATTTAACACTGGCAAAGATCTCATCACAGCTAGGGGTAAAAAAAGATTAGCCGTCTTTGAAAAATTAGCAATTTCAAGTGGCATGCATTAACATGGGGACCTAACCTCTGCGATGCAGTGTCAGGACGGGTTAGTTTGGAAAAGAGGATGCCCACCCGAAGGGGCACTGACAGACACACACAAACACACACACATACACCCTTTCTGTCCACCATACTTGTCTCTCCCTCGCTCACAGACACACACACACACATACACACACACATTAAGCCACTGTAACTCTGTGGACAGATAAATGGATTTGGCCCACAGCCATTTTCAATTACAGCACTGGAACCATGAGCGCACAAATGAATGACAATAAAGACAATTAAGAGAAGAGCACGGCTTGATGTAAATATATCAACTTTTCATATTTCTTTCAAAGGGACGGCACTGGGGTACAGTGAGGCTCCACAGCGAGATTGTTCCTGGTTCCAATCCCAGTTTTGTTCTTCCTGTGTTTGATTGCGTTTACTCTGGGCCCTCCTGCTTTCGCCCACAGTCCAAACACATGCAGCTCATCTGTCCCGAGTGGTCTGATTATAAGGGTTCAGCTCTAAGTTTAGGTCTAAACGCGTCCAAACGCGTCCAAATGTCTCCATGCATCCTGAGATCGGATAACTCAGACCACATTCCGTGGTGATCGTGGACACATGTGACTACATTCTTTCCTAGTGAACACAAATGCATCCTGGGCCACATAGCTCACCCGCCACAGTTAAGACAAATTTAAACTTCAATTTGTATGTAGCAAACAACACAATATCATTGTCATCGCACGCATCTGTAAACAGAGACTGGGTAAAAATAAATGACGTACGTGATTATTTTCATATGGAGCTGGTGAGTGGGATTCAACGTGGGAACTTGAGACACATTCAGGATGCACTTTAATGTCAGCTGTGAACAGAGGAGCTTAAGGCTGTCCACTTGTGATCTCTCAGGTCTGAACAGGGCCTTTATGTCATTGATGGGTGGATGAATGGAGGGATGAATCCTCCTTTCAAACCCCTCCATCACTTTTCAGTTTTATCAGTTCTTGTTATGAGGACAATGGACGTGAGAGACAGAGGGAGGTGGATGAGTTATACACTTGCGGATGGCTTACTTACCTTCACAAACACCAGCCCTCTCACAGTCTTCAGCAGTAAAGCGACTCCCATGGAGACGACGTAGACAGTTGAATAGTACTGAATGTGAGGGTTGAATCTCATGCTGTTGCTCGCCATCGTTTCATTCACCGAGAGTAATGATGTGTTCTGGGGGCAGATGGAGCAACAAATTACAAAGAGTGAGAGACAAACAACAAAAAAATCCATTTCTTCCCCCAACGTAGGGATTTTGCCTGTAATGAAATTGAGAGGAGCTCACTTCGACATACATGAAAAATCAGTCAGTGCAATGCTGTTTACTATTCCGAGCACATTCCTCAGTAGCAGCCAGGGCCTGCTTTGCTGCACATCTGTTTCTTCACTGCTTGTGCTTGTTTTTAATTAAGTTTACCGTGGTGCTGTTACTTTTTTAATCATGCACATTCAGATTAATGCTCACTCGTTTACCACAATTCACTGAAGCACCCTCTGCGTTTTTCTTCAGGGAAGGGTGTATAATATAATAAAAGCAGGATCGTCTCTAAAACTCACCCCATTGCCCTGCCTGATCCAGTAGCTCAGCCACCAGTTACTGAAGGCTACGCTGCCTGTGGTGGAGAGGAAGAGGAACATGTTGACGACGAAGATTATTGGACCGCCTGCTGCTTTGATGTAGGCCCCATAGACGGACCAGGCCACTGCACCGGAGCCCTTCTCTTCTGCTTTCATCAGTTGATCTAAAGAAGATGCAGGAAAATGAGAAAGAGACAGAAAGAAACAGAGTTACTTGTAAATCTTGGTCGGAGTGAAAAAAAACCACCCAGTTAAGATTCATTCTATTTGTGGAGCAGCAGGGTTTCTCACCTCCTTTCTTGCCTTCCACCTTCGGTCTGACCTTGGCAACGTCACAACCACTGTCAGCCTTCTCTGCAACTGTTCTCTGCCGTTTGTTTTTATAATTCTCTTTCACCAGATCCTAAAAGACAAAAAGGGAAGAAATACAGTGGCGGAGAGTTAATACTTTAATAAGCCTGTATAAAATGTTAAATATGACCTAATCGGATAATAACCTGGTAGACCATAAGCACTTGTGAGCATTCTATAGAAATTGTTTACAAATTGTATACGTTTAATTTTGGTCTAAATACATACATAAGAGTTTTGTCAACCACAGGACCTGAGGCGTGCTGATCGGCAAAATATATGGGAACTTTATTCGGTAATTTCTTTACAAAAACAACATTCCTCAAGAAATGGCTGACTTTGTTTGCCCTTCCCCTTCAACACTGTGCCCCCCCTGATAAATGTTATCACCAGCCGCCACTGGAAGAAAATTAGTTTTGAAACATGCCACTGCCCCAAATCCCAAGAGCCATAACGACAACACCCTGCAAGTCACTTATACAGAGATATCGTTGACAGGGTCTTTAGCTGCTCACCAGTAAATCGATGCATGCATAAATAATGAAAGGCCTTGTATGCAAAAACATTTCCCTGAAACTGGGCCTGTGTTTTTGGGGCTCATGAATTATTCAGCCTGTAGTGTTGGATGTTTTTTTTGTGTTGTGGGGGCAGAGATGCCTTATTCAGAAGAGCTGACCCGGTGCCTGGTGTGCCCCTGGCCTCACCTCCTGCTGCATGCTGCTGAGCAGGGTTGCATAGTCACGCTCTTTGGCCATTAGCTGAGCATGGGTTCCGTGCTCGGAAATCTGCCCGTCCTTCATCAGGATCACGTCATCACAGTCAGACAGATACTGGAAGAAGAAAAAGAGCTTTAAAACTTTAACCAGTGATTCACGACTGCGTTCAGAATCAGTGCTGAAGATTTTCACATTTTAAGGAAAGTTTGAACACATTACAAATTCACAGACGGTCCCTTACCTGCAGCTGATGCGTCACAAAGAGCACAGTCCTGCCTTTGGCGGAGCCTTTTATAGCTTCATAGAAGACGTGGGCACCCACACAAGCATCAACAGCACTGAGAGGGTCGTCCAGCAGAAGAACAGGGAGCTCACTGTAGAGGGCACGAGCCAGGCTCACTCTCTGACGCTGCCCTCCGCTCAGGTTGGCACCTCTCTCTCCGATCTGGCAAGAAAATAAAAACTCTCGTGAAACTCTCCTGAGACTCCTGTGTAGGTTCTTTCAGAAAAGGAAAGGTTGCAGAAAAAAGTGCAAATACAAACAGAGTATTTTTGCATTAAAAAAAAAGACAGATACCTCCGTCATGTCCCCGTATGGGAGCTCTGCAAGATCTGGGAGGAGACAGCAGACTTCCAGGACAGCGTGATATCTGATAGAGAAAACAATATGTAAGATTGGAGTAAGTCTGTGCTCGAAGCCGTAATCCAAAATCAACAATCAACATTTGCTAGTGGTTCCTAACTCAGGGCTTGTAACTATGGGCGACCAGGCTTTTGCCATCAGGGCCAACATTCCTTGCTTGATAAGACTGGTTTAAATGGATATTGCTTTTAATATATTATTTTGTTATGCATCCTATTTGTGCTATTCCCATATATTAGGTGAGGCACCTTGTAACCTTGTTGGGATATTTTCTATAAAAATGAAGTATTCTATTCTTACCTGTGTTCGTCATATTCGTTTCCAAACAATATGTTCTCCTTGAGGGAGTCATTGAGGATCCAGGCTTGTTGGGACACGTAAGCGAAGTCACCGCTGGCTGCTACATGTCCCTCTAACAGGGTCATCTGCAACACAACAAACTGCAGGTTGGAAAACTTTCCTTTCCAAATTAATTAAACTTTTTTTGTTGCTGCATTGTTTAAGAAGAATGCTTGTTCCAGTTTTTCTGTCTGAATGTTGTTGAATCTCACCTGTCCCAGCAGAGCAGACAGAAGAGAGCTCTTTCCGCTCCCAACACCCCCACAGATCCCTACCAGTGAACCCTAAAAAGGGAAAAACACAGTTGTAATTTCAGAATTATAACGCAAACAAATGTTTGTGTAACTTTTTATCTACTGTCCTTAATCTGCTTAATGTATGTCTGTGCTGTTACCCTCTTAATGCACAGGCTGATGCGGTGCAGGGTCTTCTGCAGTGGAGGTCGTATGCTCTGAGTGGAGGAGATGGTGCTCTGTGGACTCTCCTGCTCCATGTTTGTGAGCAGACTTTGTGCGTTGGGAACCTCCTTGTTTCCTTTGTCCTCTGTGGAGATGTACAGGCTGAGCTTCTCCCTGCGCAGCACGCTCCTCATGCCTCCCCGCTTCTTCTTCGGTAGAAGTTTGGCAGCCGGAGGACGAGCCTTTTCCCAAGCCAGCGTGGCATCCAGAAATTCTACTGCGTTGCTGGGATCCTCCATTTTGACCGAAATCACCTGTCTGTCATCCATCAGAAAGAGCCTCTGTGGAGACGGACACAATGCGTTACATGGTGGAACATTTAGTTTTGACCACACACTGTGACGGCCAACTGGTTTGCATCTTGTGTTTGCAACTTGCAGAAGCAGATTTTATTTTGCATCACTACAAAAATTGAACACAAACAAGTGTGTGAGCCTGTGCGATGTCATGAGTATACTGGCACTGCTTCTACCACAGCTGTGACCAAAATAATACCAGTACCTCATCACTTCAGTTACATCTGCTGCCGGGTTCCTCTTTACTTTATTAGGCAACGTGTACGAGTAAATACCTCAAACCTTTTGGTAAGTCCTCGGCAGAAAAGCTTGACTATTGAACCTTGGCTCTTTCTGTGAACCCACCTCTCACTAATGTGTGACTTTTAGCATCTGTTTGAAAATAAAGTATGTTGACAATGTCAGTATGTGGGCGTCTGTGTTTATAACGTGAGCACCTTTACATTCGCTCCGAGGAGCGCCCACTGACATTCTATATCCACATTCTCTGTGTTTATTTTGGTCTGTTGACCTTTCCGCAGTGCGTACTGTAAACATATCGTGACGAGTGAGATGGTACTGTGTGCTTTAGCACTGCATTAGGGTTGTGAAATCCCTTTACTGTGTCACGGACAAATGAAGTGTGTGAAAAGATAAAAACGCCAGTGTGTGTATCTCACCTGAAATCGTTTGACAGCCACGGCACCCTCCGATAGTGACCTCACTGCCAGTGGCGTGACTTTCAGGGCAAAGGTCATGGAGTTGAAAACTGCGACCACAGTGAATGCCTGGAAAGAGGGTGTGGAGAGATAGAGGGAGTTAGTATTTATGTTGTCTTTCCTGGGGCACCCTAGTTCCAAAAAAGTAAAAATCCTATTGATCCTTTTCAGCCATAATATTTTAACCATCCAAGGTAGATTCACCACAAGCTACTGGATTGTGATACAAATATGCTCTTGTAAAACCGACAAGTTTGTATGACAGCAACCGCGTTTTGAGGATAACAAGTTTTTCAATACAATGTTAAGGAGAAGTGCTACACTACCCACAATCCTCAGCGGAAGAAGTGACATATCTGATTGTTGCATCTCGCTGTTACCATGGAAATGTTTACCATGACTGCAAAAATACTATCATTAGTTAAATTCAAGAGGAAGCATGCTGGAAGTCGTTGGAAAGGGCTCATTCACAATGGTTTATGGGATGTGTAGTTACATGATTATGTACTGAGTCTTGTACCTCTGCCCCTTTTCCAATATCTTTTGCTCAGAATCAGATTATGTTCGTGATTCATCTGGTAGCTTCAAGGCTTAAAACTCTTTTTATAGGATTTTCTGAACATCAATAGAGATAACGAATAGGAAATAGACTTCCTGAATTACAGTCGTGTTCCAAAAGTCACGTCAGTTTACATGAGAGCCTAATTCTCTTCACATAACTTTTTTAAACTAGTTTCAAAAATGAAAAATGATCCAATCAAATCATTGGTTAGTGTTGAGCAGAATATTACATTGAGACAGCCTCACATAAATACAGGGGAATTTAAAAAACGGAAGCTGAGATAACAGAGCCTAGAGATCCTGATAAAAATACCTCAGCTGCATTGAGGTCATAGCCTAAAGCCATGTGCAGGGTGAAAGTGCACACACAAGCAATCACCACCACGATGGGGGCGACGCCCACTGTGAGGCTCTGGATGATCCCGGCTCTCTCCAGTATCCCCCTCTCCTCAGATCGCACTTCTGTTGGACAGATAGGAGAGAAACAGGGAGATGTTGAAAAAAGGTGATGGGCAAAGAGAGGAGGAGAGGTCGGAAAAAGAAGTTAGAGCTGAGTGAGTCCCAGGGGGCTCTCCAGTGGACTTTCAATCAACAAACAACATAAGCGTCACTAAACAACACACAGCCAGAGGACAGAAATAGATACAAGAGGGAGGACGGGCCCTCACATCCATACATGGTAGGAAACTGGCTTCCAGACCTGCTGAACTTTGATAAGTGTCCAAGTCTAATGCCCAAATCCTGCCCCCTTCCCTTCCTTCATGTTGACTTCTCCCAAATGCAACTGCACATGCTCGCTGCTTTGTTATTCCGGCTCACTGGGTGCAAACACTGGAACCAAAGCAGCATCTTTAATTCAGTGTGTGTGAAATATGAGAGCTCCCTCCTCCTGATGCACATTATTCCCCACTGGATTCCCCTTTGGATGCTATGTGTGTTTCTGCGTGGATTATAAAGCAAAAAGTCACACGCCCCAGACAAAAACACTGTGATCATCCATTTAACTACACTGGTAATTGGAGGGAATGAACTTGTAACTCTCAAGACTTATTGGCCATTAAGGTGAAAGCCAATTAATTATTATTATAATAAGTAATCGCAGGACAGCGGTGGAAATGAGCCCCACCTGGCTAATTTGGAGCACGATTAACAGCGGAAAATTATCCCTATCCACAACCTACAGCCTCATGAGAAAAGGCCATTGCTAATTCTTGGATGAGAAAAACAGCCTTGACGAGTCAGTCAAGTTATCATAAGGCCGCAGACAGCTTCGCAAATTAACCTTCACACCATGGGACTCAAAGCTGTGTTGATTATGGGTGATGGAACAGCGTAGGACATAAAACGAGCGACCTAATGAAAATGGATTTCGGGTCAGGGTTTATTTTGCCAGCTCACTTAAAGGATAAGTCTTATTTCAGGTGATAAAGCGAGTGTTTAGTCACTAATTTGCAGCGGCGACAGGTGTTGGAATGCGGCCCCCCTTCATTCTGAGTGAATCTGGAATAGAGAGCTGAAGAAAAGCCCTGAACAACATGACGTTTGTCTCGAGTTCCAAGAGGAAATGAGCAGCATGTGAGGATGTCGCTGAGTCATTGTGAAACACGACAGCCACTCACTGTGAACATTCTGCGCAAAGGCATCTTCCCAGCAGTACATCTTGATGAACTTTATGCAGCAGAGGATCTCGTTCATCAACCTCACGCGCCGGTCAGTCACCGTCACACACTTCTTGCGGAAGTACGCCGTCAGCTTGGATGCGAGCATCTGTCCAGACAGGAATAGAGGAAATGATGACAAGAGAAATAAGTGGCAGGGGAGGAAATGAAAGCAGACACAATCACATTAGCTGTGCTGCAGGCCTGTCCGAGGCACCAGAGTGATAAATGCTTTTCGCAACAGCACCGGGGTCCCCCGCTGTCAGGCTTCAGCTTAGACTGAGAGGAACTTGAAAACAGCGGCTACAAAACTGACAAGAGATTGATAGCTGCAGAGTTATGTTGCTTTTAAAAAGTGCTGGTTGTGTTCTTCAACAGCCTGAATTGACATAAAGAAGACGGGAGCATCTTTTGCCAGAGTAGAAATAAACAATAAAGCAGTCTATCTAGTTATTTACCTGGCTGACAGTCACATGTTTGGTAATTGCTATAACCTAATTACTTGTCAGATCAGTTAATAGGCACGCTCATAACTTTTGGTAAAACTTTTTCTATAGTTTATTGGGTTAAATTTATTCTATTTTGTGTATGTGTTTGTTGTCTCATTCCGTTTGTGTTACAACATCACTAAACAGATCTCTCTGTGTCAGGGGTTCTAGCTGAAGTCGTACCATGGCTGGATAGAAGAAGATGAAAATCGCTGACCCCACCAGAGCAGTGGGGCCCAGGAAGAATGCTGTGTAGGACAAACCCAGTATTCCCACTATGGGCCCCCCGGCCAGCAGGCAGCCCACTGACACAGCCTCATACAGGCGGTGGCCGTCAGCGGTGCAGATGTTGATCAGCTGGGTAGAGAAACAATGAGTCATATTACAAATTACAGAATTCAATGAGCTAAACTCTGTTTATACTGAAACCTCACCACAAAGACTAAACCTTTACAAATACAATTGTCCATATTCCCACATTTACTTGTTGGACAAAGATTCCTCTTAAGCTGTGTAATGACTGATCAAAGACAGACTGTGGGATTTGTGGAGATCTAAGCAGGAACGGTGTAAGAGCAGAAATTAAATCCATCTCAATCATCTGCATGTGGGGCCCTGCAGTGTAGAATGATTTAGCTAATTGGGAGATGAGGCCCCTCCAGGGTTATGCCACCTACCTCGCCAGGACCCACGTCTTTAGTGCTGCGCAGGCGGAGGATTTTGTGGAATGCAAAAGTCAGAGCTGCCCCACGGAGGCGCGCTGCAGTGCGGTAGTTGACAGCCCACATGAGCGCCAGCAACCAGGAGCGGATCAGTTCCATGAGGAAGATCCCGGCCACCAGGGACAGGCCGTACGGCAAGTTGGACTCGAAGCTCTGGGAATACTCCAGCAGAGCTCGAACCAGGAGGGCCTACAAAACAATAAGGCAAGAAAGGGAGAAGAAGGTTCAAGAAACAAGACAGAAATAGTTGAAAGGACAAAAATGGGGATGAAAATAATAGATTTAGATCAGGAACATGGAAGAGATAAAGTGGAACAAGACAAGGACATGGATTACAGGGAGATGAAAAAGAGCGGGGACGTTTGAGGAAATGCCATAGACGAAGATAAGATAAGCAGGGCAAGGACCAGATGAATGAGAGGAAATGCATGAAAAGGAGAGGATGAAAGAAAATACTTTAAATCAATTAATTAAGAGATCATTTGGGGAAGAAAGGCATGAAGGAAGTGGAATGAACCGATACACAGATGGGCTATCTTTGAAGGCCTGATTGAGATGACACGAAAAGAGCAGTCACATATGTGATTGGTCAAGCATGTATGAAAAAACTGCAGAGATAATATCTACAATAATGCTTTGTTAGCAATTTTACGAGACACAAATCAGGCAGGAATGTGAGACAAACGCGTCATTGTGCCAGAGTTAAATCCAGTTAATGCTATTAGTTGTGGGAAGTGGCAAGCACATAGTGTACACAGCCCCTGACACCAAAATAAACAGCTTAGAGCTTTTGGAACAATGGGGACAACTAAGAAGTAACATGAGGATTACTTAAAACTTGTGATAAGAGATGTTTAAAAACACTGCATCTAGTATTTATTGATGTTCATCTAGTTTTTGTATGTGTGTGTGTGTTAGTGGGTCAGACTACAATAATCAGCTGATCTATGGCATTAATACGGGTTTCACTATCTAAGGCTTTGTAATCTCCCAGTATGTTTTCATTTCAATTTCCAGACCAGCGTGAAACGGGATAAAGCGATTTTCTGAAAATACTCCCTCACGTG
The DNA here is from genome assembly GCA_038501795.1 of Pseudopleuronectes americanus. NCBI lineage: Eukaryota > Metazoa > Chordata > Actinopteri > Pleuronectiformes > Pleuronectidae > Pseudopleuronectes > Pseudopleuronectes americanus. The sequence goes on from CM076723.1 coordinate 18,721,261, forward strand.
GGACTCCCGAGCCAGCGACAATGCTTGAGAGGCATATTAGCCGAATCAGCTGAATAACAAAAGCAAAGGGGGATTTGCATGGTACTCACGGGCCCGACGAAGCCGGCCACCATTGTGATGAGGAGGGAAAAGATGGCCACCAGCATGCGCGTTTGGCAGAACCTCCAGAAGACTTTTGTCAGGGACGCCCCCTCTCGCCCTCGTCTCTTCAGCTCGTCGTGCCACAAGTACTCGAGTCTGGAGCCGGAGCCAACACACAACGACAACAGTCAAACTAACTTCCTCACTTTTTTATTTAAACAAGAATATGATGCAAAACGCTGTAATCGTACCAAACAACTTTGTAGAAGTTGACATCTTTGAAGGGCGAAATTATCATAAGTGAAAAGAAAACTTAATGATTTGTTAGTGTTCCTGAAATGAAGTTGATTAAAAACTGTAGAGTTGCATTTCCAATTAATCAGATTTCCCCCGAAAGCATAGCAGGGGATAAAAACAGGCAATCACTACAGTTCAAAAGTACAAAAAGAGCAAATTGAGGCGGCGATGCTGATAATAATGCAAAGGTGACCTACAATAAACGACCATGTATGATGTATGACTTAATTAAATTGAGAGAATGTACTTCTATCAAACATTTAAAGACGGGTTAATGTACTTTCATTGCTGTATAATGCCCCTTGAAGAGGGTAAAATATCTTGTTGGCCGAATGCATCACGGATAATGACTCCATAAAGCAGCGGCAGAGCAGCTGCAGAAAGTAATTTACGCCCTAATGGCTTTATTAAAAACGTATCAGAGATAGACAGAACATTAAACCAGGCAGACTTTCACACAGCCTGATAATTACGACTTCAACTCAAATGCTGGTGAATCTAAGCAATTGCAATTATTTGCAGGCCGGATAGCTGCATGAGGAAGAACAGCTGGACATTGTGTGGAGCTAAATCCTGTAGGTGCACCGAGAACAGGGAAAAGAACATTTCCCGCCAAAGTTTCATGTGTGTGTTGGTGAATCTGACTACACTCTAAATCCAGAGGTGTGTATTTACAGTATAACTGGGTCACATCATTAGGAACGATGACAATGTGCTGCGTCACTCTCTCCTTCTTTTAGAGCCGACTGCAGCTACAGTCATCCAGAACCAAAAGAGCTTCAGGTGTCACATATAATGATGCAGTCAGAAATGTGTTCAAGCTTCCAAGATGGACGAATGTGAGCCACATGTTACCTTTCACCCTCTGCTGAGGACTTTTATGAATAGCTTTATGTTTCCAAAACGTGAACATAAAGGCTTCAACACTAAGGTTCTCATTCTGTTTTGGGAAACACTGGAACAAAAGGTCTACATGTCTTTTTAATAACTGTGTATTAATACAGTGTGATGATTCTACTCTGTGTTTGTTTGTTGTTTTGAGATTGAAAGCTTGACTACACAGCGATTACGAAGGGAGGAAAAGACAACATGTGTGATTAATCAACAAAAGATTGTAATAAAAAATTTAAATAACCTCAAGTATGTGTGTCGTCATGTGCATGAATGTAAATGGGAGCAGCAGGGCACCAGTGTGGGATCCAAAAGGAGGAGGGACTCTGCTTTTAAACAGGACTGTAATGTTCCTAACAGTCATCCTCTCTGTTTGCCAGATGGCAAGCGGAGCTGATGTTTCCAGAGTGCGTCGGCCAGGACATCGTATTCGAGGTTCGCACCTCACTGAGCACCAACAAGTGTCAACTCTCCCAGGGAGCTTTTTCTCATCTCTCCCCTCTCTCTCTCTCTCTCTCTTTCTCTCTCTCTCTCTTACTCTCTCACTCGCCATCCTTGCGTTGCATCGAGGTTGTATAACTGTTCTTGCTATGTAAACGCACAACCAAGCCCTCCCATCTTCTGCATACCGTCCCTCAGTCACGCCAGTGTTACAGCTCTGTGCTCCTTCCCTTCTACGTGCTATTATACACACACACACTGACACACACGGACACACACAGAAACCGACACACACAATCACAAAGAAGCAGCAACGCTAAACCCCGAGGCCCTGAGCCAGAGCCGTTTAACAGAGCAAGTCATTTACAGCCCACGCACTTGTCACCAGTTACAAGGGGGGAACTTCCTCAAATAGTCACCCTCCTCTAAACTGCCGAGTCATGGCACCGTGACTTGACAGCATGTGAGTAATGGGAGAGGCGTCGTTTTTTTCTCTTCAGCGAGCAGCTCAGAACCAAATGGCCCCTAATAGACTTATAGTAAGTCTGCATTGTTCATTCAGGGGAAGTCAGCACGTGACTGCAATGCCTTCGTGGAGCCGAACACAAACTGATATCTCATGATCTGCTGCAGGGCTCCCGGCAGTGACAGCTGATGAAGGTGACAGGGAGACACGCTGCAGCGCAGGTAGAGGCGCTAATGACATAACAAGCAAAAAAGTCAGGCACTAACTCTCACTGTAATCTCTAATCCCTGCTTTTCTTAGCTGCCTTCCTTCCAGGCACAGTGTTCCCTGAGATTTGTGTAGAAAAGACTGAACGTTCATTAGTCAAATCCTGGCAGGGCTACGACACATGCATACAAAACCCTAGATGGCTGTTGACATGGCTTGCACTGCAAATTCTCACACTGAGAATACTGTGAATGTGACCTTGGCCTTGCATCTGTTGTTCTGCCGCTGTCGGCCGTGTGTGTGTGTGTGTGAGAGCGACCGAGTTTTATCACCACATTTATCTTGTTCACATAAAGCGCGGCGAAAGGGAAGACGGTATCTCAATATTTGTTTAAAAAAGGAAAACAATCTCAGGGTCAACGTGCAACTCAAAGCACCCGACAGTGTGAGAGTGGAGGGACAGATCTGTTCACCTGAGTGGATCTGAATACAACACGCTCCGCTGGGTGCTGGAAACACAAAACATCACTTGTTCATCTTAATGGATCAACCTCTGTATCACACTGGGATCCTCTTCTGTAAAGGCGGGTTGACCAACCAGCTTAAACAATTGCACAAGAGCCCAAGACGTCTCGGATTCACCACATTTATATAAAGCTGTTTTCAGACATGAACTCCAGAAGATGTCAATTCTTTGGGCAAAATGCAGAGATTGTTTGGGTCACACACGTTCAAATCCTGAGAGGAGCATGCAGGAGACAGGACAAGATGTATAAATTCCATCATGGAAATCATGTGTTGTTGTTTACAGTACATCAACACCAGTATCAGCCCTTATCTCTAAAAGCTCTAAAATGTCATCGTCTTTCCAGGTTGACATCTTTATCAGTGTCCTCTACGTGTATGGCACCGCTGATTAATTCTGAGGTATTTGTTTAGTCTTTTTTCCCTAAAGTCGTTAGTTAATCTTGGTTTGTTGAGGTATTATTTGCTTTATTCATTTATGATGTATATTATCTTGCTAATCCAAAAAAAGAGTGAGTTCAAGAAGTTGGAGCAAACCAAGTGAGTCAAAGAAAAACTTGGACGAGGTACATTTCCACAGAACCCCAGTGCATAGTGGATGTCTCAAAATATAAGGACTTCTGTAGGTTGTTCTCAGCATCATGTTAGGTGGTTCATACCAACACACGATCAATACTGTAAACCAAAAACACTTTGACTCCACTGTGTCTGCTCACACAACCGGTCAAAAGTTGATTCACATCTGCGCAGCTCAATGAAATTGGACAAAGGTGAACTCTACACAAAAGTAGGTCACTGAAAACGGGTCATCTTTGATTGCTTATTCATAAAACCAAGTCTACGCAGGGTTGATGCATTATTAGGAAAAACACTGTGCTGCAGCAAAGTAGAGCCCTATATATTCGCTATCAGATCAATGAGAGAAAGATGAGTAACAAAGGGGAGAGGGCTGTTTGGTCAGAGTTTCATTCTCCAGCAACAGTTTGACCTGAAGCGTGGGAAGAAAAGAACGCGACTCGAGGTGTCTGGGCTACAACCCCACAGAGCTGGACAAAGTGTAAAAGGAAAGCAAACTCCAAGAGCAAGACATAAGAACTTTTACTTGTTTATGTGTTGGGAACTTTATAAACCTTTACAATTTAAAAAGGATGCAAACAAGTGTTTTTCGGCTGACAAGTGAGTTAATAATTTTTTTTATATCATATAGTCCCTAATTCATTATTTTTAAATCTTCATTCTTTTTTCAATGATTTAATATCAAGAAGACTGGGACATATTCTATTTGCATAGAAGCATTTACATTGATACATCTCACCATTTATGTTAGACACTGTTATACATGAAATCTATTGATACTTCCTTCAAATAAAATTCGATTGATTGATCGATTGACTGGGACATTACACTTTCAGTAAGAAATAGAAAAATAAGTTGTTCTAAAATGTTTGACAGATAGTGTGTATTTTTAAACAACACTCTCAGTTCTCTTCCTAAAAAAGCTGGGCACTGCAGTTTTTATCAAATGTGAGGAAGGAGTAAATAGTAAATGGACTATTTCTGGTTCCAATTTGATCTGCAACAGAGCATTAGTGGCTGCTTCACGCTGTTATTGAATCAAAGTCAGCTAAAATGCCCGTACTCATCTTAATGCAGAGCAACAGTTAAACTTTCTGATGTATTCTTAATAATGTTTGGACGATTGTTGATTTGAGTCTTTACAGTAGATTGTTTGACAGTAAAAGATAAATAGAGCATCAGCATAATTATCCTTTAAATAGGAACTTGTTCAGAGGGTCGTCCATAAGAAGGTTGTTGGTTCAATCCCCGGCTTGTCCTGTCTGCATCAGTATCAGTGAGCAGGATCCTAAACCCTGACGGCTGTGCAAACAGGGTATGAACGCTGTGTGATAGAAATACCACCGGGTATAGAAGCGCTGTTTGAATATGTGCGGGAATGGGTGAATAACACTGACTGGTCGATATGACTGGGAAAAGCAAACACAGTCATGTGTGTCATGTCATGTCGAACCCCAACTCCGAAAGCTACCCAGTTTTCTAGGACCCCACAGGTCACTCCCTCCATCAGTCACAACCTCCTCAGGGCCGCGGTTACCTCACCTTTGGCAGTTGACTTCAGAGGCTTCGTGGCAGGACAGTCCCCACACGTCATCTATAGACAAGCTGGACGCCCTGTAGGCCTTCAGCGCCAGCGGGGTGAGCCAGTGCAGAGTCATAAATGAGAAGAAGCCAGCGTTATCGACTGGGTGCTGGTGCCTGGAATAGAGAGAGAGAGAGAGAAGACGTGGAAACAGGTGAGACGTCTAAAAGTGCCGGCACACACCCAGGTGCTATGTTGGGGGAACGGGCCCACGTCGGCTGCTGGAGAAGACACGGCGCCTTTGCTTGGCCGGAGTTGACGAATGGTGAATCATGGAGACAGTGTTTGAACAGTAATTTGCACTCTCCTCATAGAAATCTGAGAGAGCAGCAAAAATATGAGGTTTATCAGTCGGCATATGTTCTGACAGCGTGCCGTCTGTCACTGGGGGATAAGGTCCCGTCCCTTATCGTGGCCTCCTGCTCTACCAGCCATCTAAAAAGTCAACTTTAGTGCGTCTTTAAATGTGCATCACTCCCTGTCACAGCCTCAAACTGTTTGTCTGCCTCTACCTTCAAACAGCTCAAGGTCAAAGTCTGCCAACCGAAAACTTAAATCAGTTTTGTTTACTTGTGAGTTATCCTGAAGGGCTTCAAAAGCTGCAGGCTCTGCCGGTAGCGTCCTTGTCTCTTCGGCCCTCTCGCCACAGACGCCACTGCCTCCTCTTCTTCTTCCTCCAGCTCTGGTGGCGGCTGCGGGGAGGACAGGGACAGGCCCTCCACCCGCCCGGCTGCCTCCAGGGCATCAGGGAACATGGCAGACCCTCTGGGGAGAGAATAGCAAAAAACGCATTAAGCACAAATACATTTCAGAAGCGTGAAACGTGAAAATACACAACTGAAGATGTTTAGCCATTGGTAAAAATAGAGAAAAACAGGCTTATTTTTAGCTTCTGAACGAGCTCTGAGATTTGATTACTTTTCATTAAATCAGAGATTTGGTGTCAACTTGCATGTTTTCTCGGACCAGTGGTCAAAATAACTTTTCTACTACACTAGACGAGCAAAAGGACACAATTCAGCAGCTGGAACAAGAACAAGTTTCCTTTTCTGCTTGAAAAGGAAATATTTTATTATCAAAATTGTTCCCAGCCAATATTCTACTGAGCAAAATCACAAATAATCGCAAATAACTTAAGATTATTGTAAGAAACATCTCAACGCAATGACAAAAATCTGTTTGTATCATACTCGACTTTTCTAACAAAAACACAGTGAAACCTGACATCTTATCCGACCTCTCAGTAGAAAAATGGGCGAATAAAACACTCTAATCTGCCGGCTCTGTCCTCCCCGAGCCCAGAGATCTATTAGAGGAGAGCGGCGTTTTGCTGAATCACCCTCTGAGACGCAGATAGATTTGGAGAAAGCACCTTGCTCACAGGTCACGGCCTCGCACAACTTAAGTGCTTATCTATTTAGAGAGGACGTGCCTGCAGCCCCAGGCAGACATCTGAGCCTGCCGCCGCTGCCACTGTACACTGGTCACTGATCCCTTCTATGGCAGCACTCCATGACGAGGTAATTCAGTGAAGAGGGGGAAGATGGACTGACCAGAGGATATTCAGACGGTCCAGTGTGCACACGGGGGGGGGCAGAAGACTGAGAGGAACAATAGAGAATGTGCTACAACAAATGGTCCCTGTGAGATGGGAAGCAAACTTTTGGAGATGTAATGAAAAGACGTCTTGTGCTGGCCTCTGCAGCCCTGAGTGACTATATCATGTGAAGTTTGTCATAGGGCTGCGAACCCCCAGGTGCTTTCTGTAAAGAGAGGACAGCGCTGGCGTTCGATGCAAATAATAAACTCTCTATTCCTTCATTCCCAGAGTTAAACCGGTTTCGGGGTCATGTAACCTGCCGGACAAGTTGTCACTGTGTTTGCTGAGGGCTCGGCGGGATAAAAGAAAAGTAAACACACCAACTGTGGTTGTGGAAAGAAAAAGCGGTTCAGTGCAGTAAACAAATAAAAGATCCTGATTAGCAAACACAAGGTTGAAGATACTGATGTTTTGTTTCCCATGTGTGTTTTTTTAGTTCACCCCTTCATTGATCTGTGTTTCTAAATAAAGATGAATGACCCTCACCAGTAAAGTAAGTTCGGTTCACGACTCACATGTTTCTATTATTGTTTAGAGCGACCTTCTTTTAAATTGAATTTTAAACAGATAAACAAAAACAATGCCCAAGATACAGTTGTGTTGTTTAGTTTAGTTGACCTTGTTATGAATCAGTGTTTTTTTTTAAAGATAAACAAATAAAAGACAAATAAAAGGTTATAATCGACCCAGTTGGGCACAATGTGTTTGCTTTTGGTTCTCAGTTAAGTTTTTCATATATTACAATACATTATAATATATTACTGATCATTTGCACAGCCTTGTACTTTTACTCTTACTCTTCCCATTTCCCTCAGGATCAATAAAGTACTTATCAATCTATTGTGTATCAGTGTTTCTAAATAACATCAAATGTAAACACACCGGGTTTTGAATAGGTCACGACTTCTGACACACAAGGTCATCATGTCAAGTGAGGTACAAGTTTAAAAACAAACTATCCCCTCAGTGAGTGAGTTGTAATGAACTACACAAAGACTCCCAGCAGCCAGTGCGTTGTAGTTCCGTGGTGTCGGGGTAACGCTGGTTGTGTAGCTGAGTTTCCTTTGACAACACACTTACATTGACGGCGGCCTCGCTTGGGTTCAGGTTCAGCAGCAGCAGCAGCGGCAGCGGCGGCTCGGAACCTCCGCTCGTGTGTTTATGAAATGGTGATGAAGACGCAGCTGAGCATCACGTCCCCTGTCTCCTGAGTTGTGTCATGGAACCTGAACGTGTCTCCCCCGAGCGGCCCCGCGGCGGACGGAGTCTCCTCCGGCGGCTCACACGCGAACACGGGCAGCGGACATGGGGAAGTTGACGCCTCACGTGTATGGAGTGCGTGCCGCTTCATCCCCGCGCTGCGAGCGACTCCGCTGCGATGCACGCGGAGCCCGACAGGGAGAGGAATTCCCGACATCACGCTGACGTCACGGCCGCTCCGACCAATCGCTGACGGAGCTGCGGTAGGTCGCCGTGGCAACGTGGATCGTGACGCGGAAGTGGACGCTGGGGAAAGGGGCGGAGGGAGAGGCGAGTGTGATTGGCACCGCGTCCGATGAGAGGTTCGACCTGATTGGTCGGTGGTGGGAAGCGGCCAATGGAGGAAGAGGTTGGAAATAAAGAGAAACCAGTGTTTTTCCTCTTTCAGAACATGAACGGTTTTGCCTTGTTGTTGTTAATCTGTCATGTTTTCATTATGATGACGTGAAATATCGAGAGGATGTGTGATATCTTCAATACAAACATACGTCACATCTGTTATTATGTGTAATGCATTATATCATCTATTTGCCTACTGTTACCAATATTTACAATTTATATATATTTAAACTCAACTTTAAATATAAATTAAAAATGCCATAATCAAAATGATAAATAGATTCATATAATAGAGAAAAAGAATATATAATGCAATCAACATAATTATGGAAGTGAAGATCGCACACATAAATCAGTTTATATTAGTACGCACCTCACAAAGGACTAATAGAGAATATCAAGTTTTTGCATTCTGTTACAGATATTTACAATTTCTATATATATATATATAGAGAGAGAGAGAGAGAGAGAGAGAGAGAGAGAGAGAGAGAGAGAGAGAGAGAGAGAGAGAGAGAGAAATTCAACTTTAAATATAAAGTAATGTCATGGTCAACTTGATACATAGATTTTTATCAACAACACTGGGTGATTGGTAACAATAGGAAAATAGATTATATTATACGATAATTATGGATGTAACATATGTATTTCTTTATCGAGGAGAGCACACATAAATCAGTATATGTCAGTACGCACCTATGTGAAAGTACACACCACATAAAGGACTAATACAGAAACATAGAGCACCTGCTCTACTGCAAAATTGCATCATCAATAAGCATCATGCCAGCGTATTGAACATCTGTGTCACAGCAACAGCTCGCTGCCTCGGTTCATTACAGGAAGAGGCACAGCTGCTCTGTGTTTCTTTACTTTAATTTAAGAATATGAACGTTAGCCTCAACATGTCACATGCTTTTGCTCAACTAAGCGATTGTTTTGGGCAACGCACGCTGATACCTCACCTAAAATGTTCCAAATCATTGCAGACCGGAGAGGAATTTACATTCTGTCAAACATGCAATTAGATCTGAGTAATGTTTCATGAAGATAAATAAAAAACACAGAAGCGATGGGTTAAGAGTTACGGCCGAGGAGTCACACATGGAATGAATTACCTAGAAGCACTTTCAGAGGGATTTTTTTCTTAACGTTATTTCTCTTTTATTAAGATTCATAGAGAATCATAGACCTGCGAAGAGGTGCCACCACATTGCCAGGAGCTTATTACTTATTTCACTGTAACAAACTCCTGAACTAAGCAGTTTTTACAGCGTTCTTGCTGGAAATTAAAGAAAGTATGGAGCTGGTGGCCATAAGTAATAAATGAGCTGCCAGAGGGAAGAGCTCAAATAAATTGCATCTCCTTTGGAAGAAATAACTACAAGATATAATAAATCTGATGTTCTCGGAATACAAACATGGAGAATGCCAATGCGTATCACTGAAGCCTTAAGCCAATTAGGAAGGAGCTGTATACAAATACTTTTTGTCCTGAAACATATAATGAAACGGTTGTGAAGCCACTTGTGCACATTTCTGAATAAGTCTGAGAACTTTGTTGTATTAATTTGATATGTATGGTTCTATAGTTTGGGCTGGATCATTACAATCACTTCACATGCTGATAACATCCCATGTGATTGCTGTGAAACATAAAGGCTTAAAACTGGAAAGACAGCTGTTTTCATATGGTTTAAGTTTAATTAAAAACATGGCCGGTTTATTTTATAAACGTGGAGTCAATGGATTTAGTAGATAGAGTCATTGTTTGAGTTATTTAGCCCTTACGTTAGAATGACACATTGAGTGGCTCCTGCAGACTGTCACGTGTGTTGCCAGATTCTATCACTGGGTCAGGGACTGAAGGCACTTCTCCAATTCAGACACTATTGCATAACAAGAACGAAAAAAGATTGGAAGTGATTAGAAAATGGCTGTGGAGCGGAGCTAAAGGCCAAATCACGTTTCTGGAGCAGCAGCAGTGGAAAAAAAGTTTCATATTGAGCAAGAGTTTTAGGCAAATTAATATTTAATCCTTTGAATCTGGAACACTGTACTATGAACAACCTTATCACAGACCGACAGTCAAACAATGATAACCACTAATGACGGATGCATCGCTGTGGTCTGGATTTACTCTTTGCTGATTGAACTAATTGACCATGAAACAGATTCAAAACATTCAGAAAAACACCATAAAAACATGACATTTTTATATGTGGTTTTGGCTGCAAAATAAATAGCTGCTTTTTCCAAAACAAAACTATGTGAAAAGAACATTCTATCTGGAGTGCAAAAAATAACAAGGTTTGAGTTAAAACAGAGTGGAAAAAAGTTTTGATAGAAATTGCATTAAAACAAAACAGATTCAAGGCAGTTTCCATACGACAGAGAACAAGCTGCAAGTTATTATTGTGCACGAGGGAGAAAAGTTCCATCACACAGGCGTCCATTAAATTGGCAGTCACAGCTTCTTATATGAGACCAATCAATTTAATTAAACTGTCTTAATTAGCTCCATAGGAACTGGTGCCCTGAATTTACAAATGCATATTAAATTCTTCCATAACACTACAATGCTAAACGTCTCCTTGGGCCACAAACCAGCAAAAGATAGTGAGGACATCATTTGTCTTGAGGCTTGTGTCCTTGTCTACAGTAATAAGGAATCTGACAGGGTGTTCAACCAGTGTCTCTGATGAATTAAAGCTAAAGACAATTCCATTGAAACCAAACAAAAACATAATGGATGCAGCTTGACAGGCACGTGTTCAGACAGTTCGCACAGAATTCATAAGACTTAAAGATTTAATTAAAGAGGAGCAACACATTTTAAGTTTCTTTTAAGTGAATACTCTCTTTTAATATTTGTGATTCATTCATTTTTCGTGTGCTCTGATTTATTTAGCTGCCCCTGATAAATAAAGCTATTAAAGTTATTATTAAGTATCCAGCGGTGGATGCATAGTTCTCATGTTTTCCACAAAGATAAGAATTCAAGCTGCTTTTGGGTTGTTCCTCTATTTTTCTTGCAGTATCAGTGTGACTGAATACAATGATGTAATCTCATTGGCTGCCTCCTCTGCAACGATGACAGGCAGAAAAAAAGCAACTCATGAAGGAGCAGAGAATCATCGACAGGATCTCACTTTACTGAGCTGGGAAATTTCCTGGACCTCCGCAATCAATGCTCTGAATCTCCACTTCGATATCAACCTCCTGGGACATTTATGATAACTGCAGAGCCATAGTGGAGTCCGGAGCAAAATATGGGCTGTGGTGTCATTGAGACGGTGTGTTTGTGTGTGTTTGTGTGTGTGCGAATGGATCAGAGCTGGGAATGATTTGTCATTCAGACGTTCCAGACGCCTGACGTTTACACAAAATTGACAGCTTGGATCCTCCACGGCTACATTTCAGATTTTTCCAGTGTTCACTTCTGCACAGTCCTCACACACCATCATCACCGTGCACTGAACTTTGCTGGAGGGAAGAAATGTCAATTATTTACGGCCTGTTGAAGCTACTGTCCGATGTGCATTGATTTCTCTGCCTCTCGTACGGTAGAGATTGTTGAATACAGGTGTAGGAAGCTGGGCCTACAAGCAGGATCCTAATCAGTTGGTCTCACCATAAGCACCTGATTTATCACTAATGCTGGAGACGGAGGGCAGGAGACAGTTTCCTCCTTGAAACCAAAACGTAGCCGCAGCTGATATTACTTCACTTCTCCATTACACAGCCTCCTTTTGAACAGTTATTCACAATGCTGGGGGAAAAACCGACATCTGCCAGTAGCAGAATACATCATATCTTTGTTACCAGTATGTTCTCTGCAAACCCATTCTCTCGTGATGATACCTTTAATGTTCCAGCAGATAAATGAAGAGCGCAGTCTGTTTGTTTTCTTTGTGGAGAGTTTGTGAAATTCCATTCATATTCATAAATCAGTCGGTAGCGCCGCACATTTTAATTACTTGGCATTTATTACAGTGCTGGTTTCTGGTTATTTACATAATGCCACAGAGGGGAGTGGTGCCAGAGCCGCAGGGTTTGGCCGTGCAGGGAAATTAACGTAAAGCAGAGTTATTGAGTTAAAGGTGGAGACACTTGGCATAAATGTCATAAAGCTGTATGATGGAACTCCAATTGTTTTCAGTGTGATGGGAAAACCTCGTAAAAAGTGACGCAAGCACTTTAACATCTAGAACAGACGGAGACGTCGCCATCCAAAAAGAAAGTTTGGTCTGTTCGTGATTAAAGGGTCTTGTTCCCCAAATCCAAATACAATTGACCTGTTTTGTTGTCAGGTGTGGTTGCGTTACATTCAATTCCATTTCAAAATACCTCCGTCTGTTTTGGATTTCTTCTATTCTGCAATGTAAACTCCAGTTAAATCAAATCTGTAGCTTTTTCAAATTTGGCAAATCTGAGGGAATTTGAAATGTTAGAACTTCACAAGAGAAAGAATCTTTGGTGTCAAGTTTCAAGAGAAACAAAACAAACCAACAAAGCAAACTGAAGGATTCAATAAAGTGATTCTGGCTCTGAATAGGACGGCAGCTAATCAGGATTACTCAACTGGAATATACAAGTTTTTTAACTTAAAATGCCATAAAATACTTCAACGTTCCAGAAGTTGGAAGTTTTTCACATCATTAAAATTGTTGGTGACAAATCAAATAATAATTACTCCTCGTGAGTCACTTCCTGAAGTTTTCATCACGTTTAATCTGTAAAACTAGGAATGTCCCTGCAGCTGCCTCCGAGCAGTCAGCATCACATCTGTCTCCCATCCGAGCCGTGAACAGTGCACACAGCTTGTTTCACAGGTTCTGAGATCTTCACGCTTCCTCGTGAAGATGCCTTTTTTTTTCCCGGAGAAACTACAAACGTAGACTTTGGGGAACAGATCTTACAGGTTGACAATCCATCAGCTTTAATAAGGGGTTAGTCAGGCACTGGGTGGAAGCTCGAGAGCCGTCCCTGTTGATTTTGCCAGAACTTATCCTTGGGATCTCGCTCGAGGTTTGCAGCGAGGAATCAAACCACATTACCGGAGGACAGAGGCCGTCTTAATGACACTGACGCACTCAGCTTCACTGTTCATCCTGGGTAAGTGCAGTTATAAAGCCTTAGTTGCAATTCCTGGGAAGTATATTATATTGCTTCACATGGAATTAAAAGCTTCTTTTTTATATATAAATGATGATCAACATTAGCAGGAACTACTGGTGATGATATGAGGGAGATTTACAGTAAAACTGCTGCAGAAATGGTATTAACCTTAAGCTTGTTGTGCAATGTGATGTTGGTTTTATTGCAACGAGCTATGACATTTCCATTTGCAGCTGTTTTAGTGATACAGTGTGCTAAATGTTAAACTTTCATTCATCTCTATTTTCCCACACAAAGCCTTTGAATAAAGCGTCATCTTCAACTCTGTGGAGGCAGGGGCATTGCATCTGGGTAGGCAAAGCAGGCACAACTGTCTATGGCCCTGGAGCTGAGAGCTCCCGCGAACGGCTGACGCACAGCAACAACAATTTTGTGAGAACCCTTTAAATTCAAATAGAGGATACTGCAATGACACCATGGTCTGAAACCTCCTGACCAGGTCCCATGTCACTAGCTTACTGCAAAAGGTCTCGTAATTTGGCTGGTCATGTACCGTGTATTTTCTTTAAATGTTGGAGTCCCTTTTGCCCGAAACACTCCTGCCTGGAAGGAAGTCTGCATGTTGTGTAGTTTGTGAGGAGAAAACTTCAGTTACTGACAATTGAATAAAAAGTTTTCGACATTTGAGAAGTTTGAGTCTGTTAACTGAGCCAGGACCAAGGACCACAGACGAAAAACTGGTTATGACAGCGCTCCGAGCTAAATGCTAACATTAGCATACCAGATGTAAATCTTATATTGACTTGTAAATGACGCTTCATTTATCTTGCTCTTAGTGTATTCATCATTCTTATATCATACCTTACCTCTTAATACTGTTCATATTCCATTTATAGTTCCATTTATATTCCATGTATATTTCTAACTGTACTTCATATTTATTTACATATTCCATCTCTGCACTTTAACTGCAATTTTTTTTGCTCTTCTGGTTAGCTGCTAAACCGCATTTCGTTGTATATGTACTTGTCCTGTGCAATGACAATAAAGTTGAATCTAATCTAATCTAATCTAATATATTGGTTCAACCTGTTGGAAATAAGAACGCCTGAATATAGACGTTAGCCTGCTGCTAATGCTGAGTTAGCTAGTTGGACGATTAGCCTACGCGTCATCTGGTGACCACATGTGTTCAATCTGTTTCGATTAAAAAGACCTTTAACTTTCTTTAGAAACATTAGTATAATATGAGAGTTCGTCCTGATTCAGACCTTCAGAAAACTGCCCTCATATCTCCAGTGCTAATCACCTTTATCAGATCGTGTGGCTCATAAACACTGAACTCCGCTAAACACTGATAACAGAAGCTCATAAAACGTGTTCGGACCACAGACTGTAAAGAAAGAGGTCGGTACTTTTATTTCCAGCGTTTCCTCTTTACCTGATGGTTTGGTTGGTTGTTGACTTTGCAGTAACGTTGAAACGACTTTCAAAAAGGAGGATGGGGCCTTTTTTACTCAATTAAGTCAGAATAGGGATAGTGTAAATTATTATATTAATGCTAACAGAATAAATTCACTATTCATTTAAACTGTGTGTGTGTGCGCGGGATGGTAGCTACTCAGTTAGCTACACAATTAGTGTGTGAGGAAAAGAGGAACATGTGGACAGATGGTTTTCCATAATAAAGAGACACAGAGATGGAACTCAGTTGGTTTTATGAGTTTGAACTAATTCAGTACAAACAATGCTGCAATAAATCATCTTTCATGAGTAATTTGTGTCTTTGTGTTAACAGATGTGTTTGTTTAACTTCATGATTACCTGAAGTGAGATTGTCCTGTTTTTAACGATATTGTGTTTTAATGACAGTTGCTTCTATTATTTTGTCCACCCTATCTGGTATATAGAGTAATATATATATAGATCCTACAGATGAGTCAAATTGATTGATGTACATTTGATAACATGCTTTGATTTTTCCTTATCCAGAGTGTCAGGATGGCTGGTCACATTCACATCAGACTTACAGTTGACATGATCATAAAGATGTTGTATGAAGAAAAGGATGAGGAAGATGAAAGACTTAGTTCCCCAGGATCGACCTGGAGCTGTGGGAGTGTCTGGGAACCAGATCTGTTAAATGGAGACGGCTCCTTTGATGACAGAGAACCAGTTTGTATAGGTTGTGTATCAAAGGGTTTAGGATAACTTGAGGTGAGACTATGGTCCTGTTTTGAACCATATTGCATTTTAATCCCAATTGCTTCTATTATTTTGTCCAGCTCATTTATATATATATATATATATATGGTATATGGTGGTAAGACTGTTAATTTCAGCTTCATGTACCTAATAAACTGCCAACTGGGTCTTGTTGACACTTGTTTCCTGAAATGACAAACTCTAGAGCTTCATGTCAACTGTGATGATTTTTCTTTATTTTTTCCAGAATGGTTGATTCATTGGTTTTTATCGTAGCCGGAACCTTTTCACGTTTAATCGATAATAAGTTCAGAGAAACATGATGTGAATTTCTTCTCTAATCTCCTCTCTAATCTGTTTACACTCATTCAGATGATGATTGTGAGTTAAATGGATCCTTCCTCTCCTCGGCGAGTCACGCCCACACTTTAAACACAAGCCAATAAGCTACTGTATAGGCATTCACTCAGAAGATGTTTATATAGAAGTTAAGCAGCCGCCCCTGACTGGAGGGGATGTGAGAAGTAATTTGCTTAATGACAAAATGTTCAGTGCAACTGGCAAACACAAAGATAATGTGATTATAACACAGATAAATAGTGTGAAATAAACATTAACTAAAGATTGAATTCAGTGCTTATGGATGTTTCCCAGCAGATTGGGGTTGTAAACATCAACCAATGAGATATCAGTTTGACACAAGCGGTCGTCTAATGGCCGACGGGGGCCTGAACCCGTGCCCCCCCCCCTTGTTGATCCTCAGTGGGACTCAGGGTCCAGGTCCACTGAGCTCAGCAGATATTCTCCTCCTCCCATCCTGAGTTGAAGATGTAATTCCAGGAAGAGCTCATCAGAAGCAGTATTTCTATTCTTCCTTCAGGTAAATGATCATGTGACCCGATTAGCACAATAAACTGAGTGCTGTAAATCTGTCAAATCAGACTACTTGTTTTTCTTTTGGTTAATATTTAACGATCTCTAGCTGTAATTGGCCGGAGGGGGCCACGCCCGCCATTCAAGGACCGCAACTGACACAACACTGGTGTTTAAGTTCAGCGTTGAGATTTTACGAATTGGCAAAAATGTTCCAATCTAATGTCGGTAACTTTCCAGAAAATGTGCTGCATCATGATGAATAGAAGCTGGATGAATGTGATGGGTTTCTCTTTTCAGAATAAATGTCTTAGAGACCACTGAGAGCATTTCACAGTAAATGCTACATTCACATTCACACAGCGCTGCTCTACGCTCACTGTCAGCACAGGTTCTTGCCCAAGGACACATGAGAATACTGACATTAGCTGCTGGGGATCGAACCACCGTCCTTCAGGTTTGTTGATCACCCTCTCTCCCTCCAGTCACCACATTATACTTGAAGAACGCCTCATTGATTTTGGGGGTAGATTGGGTTTTGTAACAGTTGCTGTAAAGATTATACAAAAATGACAATATTCGGTTTAGGGAATACAGTAAGTACAAATATTATCATTTTTTTGTGTGTGTTATACTACACTATATGTGTATATATACCACAATAAGTACAGCCTATACAACAGCTATGAGGTTACTGCAGTTAGCTTCTAATAGATGATGGTTTATATCCAGGGGCAGTCTATTGACTCAGAGAGTTTGAAAGTCAGAGGAAGGAGTTGTGATGACCACAGGCAGACACGACTTCCTGTAACTCTCTGTTGTGCTTCTTGGTGTAAAAAGCCTGTTGCAACATGTTTTCCATTGCATGTCCAGCATTTGTTGTGGAGTGGGTGAAAGGCCATCAGTGTCCGAGATAACCAGTGACATGGACAGCACCCTCCGGCTCCAGAGTCCGGCTCCAGTATACATCCCAGTACACATTTATTTCAATGCCACAGCCCTGGTTTTGTTAGCAGGAGAGTTCTGTCCCTTCAGGCTCAAGCACAATGTACTTATGTCAAACTCTTAAGGTGAGAGGGCTTCAGGTGTTTGTAGTTAAACAAGAACTTGGAATGAAAATCCAAACAGTCACTCAACTGAAAACACAACATGGTAATTCATTTAACACATAAATACATTATAAATGATTGTCTGAGGTCAAAAGTGTGTAGGTCAGAGAACTATAACCCACCGTCCACTTCTCATGTGTAAAAATAAACTTTTCCTCTACAAGTTTCCACTGTGCAGATAATTGCTGTTGGTACGAAGCGATTCATCTCCGGTAAAGGTCACTCGATTCATACCAAGCATCAACAGTGGCCATCGCTCATTAGGAGAGCGTTTCACTATCTAACCTGGCACGAGCCGCCCTGCGCTGGCATTTCAGATCCAACCCACTGATCAGTCCGGCTGCCTCCTGAGGCTAATGGGCCACAAATGCCACGGCCGGACCCGACCGCAGGGGGAACTTCGGCCGAGACGTTTTCTCACCGGAGAGCGAAATTAAAAACAACTATTTGTTTTAGAGGAAAGTCATGAATCCAAGTTTTTAAAGTACAGAGAGAAAGAGAGCGAGAGACCCTTTTTCTTACATGAGGGGTCTAGGTAATGATGTGTAGGAGCCTACTTAGGGTGCAAGTAGCTTCTGTGCATTAACTGCTGTGCTTTCCTACGTTGTAAGATGTTCTACGTTTGATAGAAGAGAAACAGAGAAAGAGCGATTGGGGCAGAAACGATGAGAAGCATCGCATGTCGTCCTCTGCCGATATCTTCATCTTGATACCCTGTGCCCAGACGCCCCAGAGAGCCGCAGTGTAAAGCAATTATTCCCACACTTGACATTCATTCAGGCTAAATGTGAAAGCAACTCTCGGAGCAATCTGAAACGACGCAATTAAAACAAAACAGAAACATTGTGTCAAACAGGATTTTTCGACCTGCCAATCATCCGAAAAGAAATTAAAGAATGGGGTTTGGTTCTAGCAGTGCTGGTTTGTAAGATGTGATTCCAGTTGCCTGCAGGCGAGCGTCTCTAGAGCTGCAGCACCGGGACCCGGGAAACACACACTCGAGTGCAGGAGCTTTTATGCACAGATAAATTAATGAGGGCCATGCAGCTTTTTATTAAGAGAGAAACCCGAACAAGCACCTCCTGTCAATGCAAATCCCCCCCACCCCCCCTGGTGCTGGCCCACTGGCTGAATAATTACAGTGGGAGGGTGTAGCTGCCAGTGCGCTCAATAGGAGGAGCTGTTGAATCACCTCCTGTCAACGCTCCTCCTCCCTGATCCAGCCATAAATCAGGTTTCAAATTGAGATGGTTGGTGATTTATGTGATGGAAGACAAAACAACTGTGAACTCCTCAACTGTGAACCTGCAGCTCCATGACCAGCCTGGACGTGAAGCACCTTTGTGTTTGTCTAATCCCCTTTCAGCGCCGGCTGCTTTATCTCACTCTGGACCTGAGTACACAGACAGAAGGCTCTCACCTGGCTGCTCCAGGGAGGCCTTCATCATAATGAAGTAGGTGAGGATGCCTGCAGGAAACAACAAGAGAGGGAAAGGTAATTAAAGGTATCTCGGGAATCATGAGATCACCCTCTAAAGAACCGGCTTATCTCCTCACGTCCAATTATACCAATCTGAGACGTGACTCCGCTTGAGTAGATTCAGGAAGTCATTGGGAGGAATCCTGCCAGAATGACACTAATGACCTCAAGTTTAACATTCTGCTCGAGTGGGAACATCAGTCGACGCCCGGGACAAATTCAAACCCCTCTCGTTCCCGGAGACGTCAGAAGTCGGGTGTTGTCCTGCGGCATCGTGAGCGCTGGGGAGGAGAAGCCCTCCCTTGAAAAGCTTCTACTTGCAAACACCTTGAATTGAATTAATGAGGAGGCTCCTCTCTGTGTCCCAGCGATCAAAAGACAGTGAATGGAGACCGGCGCTCACCAGGGACCGCTGGTGGATTTAATTAGTCTGTGTTTACCTCCTCGTGCGAGAGGCCCGAGAACCTGATGCACCATCACTAGAGTGTTTGTGCACGCAAACAAACGAGTGATGGTGCATCACACACACACACACACACACACAAACACCACACACACACACAAACACACAATTGTGAGAGCCTTCGGTCCATCAGTGCGTAGGACTGACAACTCAGATGGGAGGAAATGCAGAAAGACAGAATGCAGCTTCTGAAAGAATAAGAATGCTTAATTGTGTTTTGTTTATGACAGGCTTAGAAAGAGAGGGAGAGGGGAGGAGAGAGGAGGAGAGAGGAAGAGAGGAGGAGAGAGGGGGAGAGAGGAGGAGAGAGGGGGAGAGAGGAAGAGAGGAGGAGGAGAGAGGAAGAGGAGGAGGACATCAGGGATGTTGCCCTGAGACGGAGGATGTGTGCTGATGCACGACTCCACACAACATCTCTCTCGCCCCCCGGTGCATCATCAAGTCGGCAGGAGACTGAAGGATTTGCAGTTTCTCCTCCGTCAGAAACCTCCTCATCATCAAAACACCATGAAGAAGATGAGAGGCAGGATTCATCTGAGCTGTGAACACGTGTGAAACTAATGCAGCAGCAGCATTCCCTCTTTCTCCTGATCACACTGGACCAGCACCTACCAACTAAGTGGGCTGGAGGTTTGTTCTGTATTTAACATTCAAACTAATCCACCTCAGATAGTTTACCTTTCATCCATGAAACCTCCTTCCCTCTCAAACCACTGGATTAATAATGGATTCATGCGGGCGCAGGAAAAGCCTTGTATAGGAGCTTGTAGGCAAAACATACTCCTTCTATATGATTAATTCAGGTACAAGGACGACTTTGCTGACAAGTGCTTGAACGCTAATATTTCAAATGCGATGCCCGTAGGAGACGGGGGAGGCCAATGAGAGCAAATCATGTGTAATAATAAACCTTTGTTTCCCAGAGCAAACGGGGGAAGAGAGCCTCGCCGCCCAGCAGCTCAGCGGAGGAGCATTAACATCGCTTCACTGGGCTTTCGGGAGGAACCTCAACTCCTGGCAGCTCGTATCTGGAGAAGGTGGAGAAGAAAACTCCCCGATGGAGTGTGTTGTATAAACTCTTAATATATGAATCCAGGCAAGCAGCACACAAACACACACACAGAAACAGTTTGTGACACACAAACACAACAACTGCCTCTTCCAATTACACGTCATTAACATGATCCCTCAGGTATGTGTTCCAGTGAAGTGCGATGTGGTTGTAGCCTGTAGCCGGAGAACTGAGAGCCACGTCGATTGTGTAATCAGAAACACAAATGCACTTATTTAAGGTTTTAAAAACAGGCCTTGAATGCAATAAGAGAACAATAAAGTTGACATCGGTATACAAATTAGGGCCTTTGAGCAAGAATGGGCACAAACCTAGAAAGAGAGCTGTCCTCTTCAATTCAATATCAGTTCGCTGAGTGTTTTTTCTTCAAGATTTATGAATTATTTGGTTGGGAAATTTGTTTAAAATGTGAAAAAATGTTCTTGCAATGTTCAGAAAAGTGATAATAAATTCCTGGTCCATATCTCACCCCCCCTCACCAGTAGTTTTAAGGAATCCTGCTCAGAACAGACACAGGTAAAAAGTAAACTCCCAACAATCGTATATATTCAAACATTATTTTATAATCAAAAATATCATCCAAGCATTTACAGTGTATTACAACAAATGATCCTATGCAACTGTTAACAGCCTTTACAGGAAATGAAGAAATATATCCATTTTTTGATCTATGATACAAACCAGCAACAGCGAAAAGAGGAGAGGGGAATCGGCCGAAGGGTTTCGGAGGTTTTCAAGTGTTGAGTTCGACCCGAATGAGCCGCCCCGGTTAGCCCTGTGGTCCCGGCCCCCCCACACTGACACCACACAGAGCCAATCACAGGCCCAGGAGAGCACAACGCCACGCCCATATGAGTGCAGAATCCTCCAGTGACTGTGGCACTCGCTGCTCTTCTGCAACTCCCGCTGAGTCGCTAGGTCTAAAAATGATTTCCACTAAGCGACGTAAAGTTCGACTTCATAAAGTCTTTTTCCGCTATGATTGGATGTCAACACTCCCGTCGCCATGGAAATGGTGTGTTTATAAGTCTCTTCCGCCGAGTCCCTGAAGTGCTCACGCAACATTCCTGTCCGATCTGAGACCTCAGTCCGATGTGTCCATGTACAAACAGGACCAGTCCACAGACTTTGATATCTGGGAGCTGTGTATTGTTTCCTTCACATCTCGCCAGAGTCTCTGCGTCTCGCCGTCTGCTCCTCGTCCCAGAAGTGTCTCCGGCAGCGGTTATGTGCTCTTGATGCCTTGGAAGCCGCAGAAGTTCCAGCGTTTCTCCAGACTGGCCCCGACCCCCGTCAGCTCCTGTCTGAAGGTGCAGGGCAGCCGAGACAGAAGAGCCTCCACCTCGCTGGGGTTGATCTGCACAGACACACAACAGAGAAACATCCACGACCATTAGAACTGATTCAGCTGTTATTCATGTTCTCTAGTGGAAATAAGAGCTCACAGAGAAATTTCCCACTTGTAATAAGAGACTGTGAATGTGTCACAATAATTATTATGATTGACATTCTACGATACACAATACACACTTCCAATCACGAGATGGAGAAACTAGTGTCGTAGCTTTTGTTTTATCACAAACAAACTGAACCAGAGACCCTCTCTTCAAACGCAGAGCTCTGGTGGTTAAAATCCTCTTTAAATTCAGTCCGGTCCTGCAGGGATCTGGTTTGGGTCCTTATTATAATCATCTAGTTACTATAAGTTCCCACCAGTCGGGAATATTGTCAGACATTGAGCAGTCGATCACTGAGCCTGAGCAGCAGCAGTGTTAGTTTCCTAAAAGCTTCAGTGGAGAACTATACAATCTGGATTAAGAACCGTCTCAACGATCTGGAGAAGTGGACAAAGGATCAGATCTGGAGATCAGACTATGAAGGATCATTCCTGCTTTTTTCTCTTCCAGGAAATAGAAATGTTCTTTATTCTGCTCTTGAAAAGAAAGATATTAACATCTACTCTCTGAAGATTCTCAGTCATCCAGGTCACGGGTGTTCAGGGAAGGTTTAAGCGATGGCAGACGGCCTCAGTTGTAGATACATGTCACCTCTGATCCAAGAGGCTTCTTCAGTTTCACCTCTGGCTCAGTCAGGTGATCTGAATCTAATGTGGACTGAGCTGAATGTCTGCTCTTAAAACTCCAGCTACTGTAAAACTCCCTGTGAGTGTGAGCCATCAAAAATAATGGCCTCCAATAAAATAGGCTGTTGACTGGTCGGCCCTGCTGCAAAGACTCTGCACAGAGAAGCATGGAGCTCTCACATGTGTGGAGATGATCCTGTTGGTCACAAGTTGCCTCCACTCAGATGAGGGCGGAAGTGGAAAGTGAACAACGTCCTAACGCTGCAAACCATCTTTTAATTTAAATAGACAATGTTTTAATACGCCTGTAATGAAAAGTTGGAAGTTGATACTCAAAGTCAGTTTGTAGTTTTGTTTCGTGTCTGTAATTAAATTTGATAAACGGACTCCGCCCTCTAGTGGTCAACGCACGGAAACACATTTCTTTAATAACCGCAGCTATGGGACAAAGGTTATTTTTGTCGGCTTCTTGGTTCGGGTTCGGTGATGCATCTGGAGAAATATATGGGTCAAAAAAGTTTTCTTTAAGATTTTCTGTTAAAGCACATGGTTTATTTCAATTATATTTTTGTGTCTATATCTATGGACACCTACAAATAATTGAACGTGTGTGAACGTAATTATAATCTCTCCCACATTTATTTAACTTTAACATTATTGAAAGTACATTTAATTACATAGTATAATGTCATGAATGTCAACCAACAGAAGCAACTGGAAAAGCCTCTGAGCTATTTAAGTTATTTTATGCTAACAAGGTCAATACGATCTAACCGAAATCCACCATAAAAGTACTTTTCTCTCCTTCCTGATTATAGATATGTTGTTATAAATTATGTGTAAGATTCTTTCTCTCTCTACTAGGTCCTAAGGAATTTAACTCACACTCAGATCGCTCACTCCGCTGCAATCAGAGAATCGGGGTGTGAGTAGATTCATGTGGACAGCCCAGCGGCCACCTGACTGAGTGTAATCTGTCTCCCACCACTCGTGAGCTCTCAGGATCATCACTCAATTGAAATCCTGAGGTGACAGGAGGAGAAACGCACACTGTACACGCTGCTGTCGACAAACCGACACAGTGACTCGCATCGATAAGTAGACTGTTCGAGAAGAAGCTCGCTGCCGGTGTCAGGATGCGTTTAGGTCCATCACGGAGATATTCATTATCATTACACACAATGGAGCTGTGTTTGGAGCCACCAGATAAGCAGAGAGGACCGAGGCTTGTTGTTGAGGAGTCTAGCCAATGATATTGACAAAACTCTGTGGGCTGCTTGATGTGTGTGGTGGAGAGTCGTCGTGGGAACAGATGCACGGGCAAACTCAGACGCACACAGACAGACAAGTGGCCACACACACATTAGAAGGAAACACTTAAAAGGCATGAGAGGAGACAGTCACTCTCTATTCTTTGTGTGAGAATGAGTAAGGGTATTGATGAGCACATAGGAGGGTTGTTAAAGAGGACAGTAATTTCTTGGGGGTAACCTCGTGGAAGTGTAGAGATAAAGTTTTTGCAGATAAAAAATTAATTCTTCCACATAATGAGTAAGTTAAGAAAAAAGCCTGAAGTCTGATTCCAGAATTTTAATGTTTCTTCTGTTTGGTCAGCGACTGTAAAATGAGCAGAGACATCTGCCTTGTTTCCAGAATGACGTCCTGTCTGGGGCGTTCGCCAGAAAAAGGCCATTCATCTTTTAGGAGATGACATTGAACGTTGGCATTTTGAGAAAACTCGTGATTCCTCCTCGGAAAAGATGGGGATGTAATGGCTGCGGTTTGCCAGACAGAGTAGAGAGTGAGGGCGTCTGTGGAGGGAGGCTGGTGTTTGGCTCCAGGTGCCAGGACGAGGGATCCAGTTTTAATATGTCCCCATTATCAGGGGAAATCACACAACTGGTCTGACACAGCCAGACAAATATAGCCGTGACATTTCAGGCCGGAAAAGTCAGAAACCGTCAAAGTTTAACTTGAATCATTACGGATTTTTGAGGTACTTTGGATTCTACATCTACCAAATGTATAATTAGGGATAATTATGATGCCGTGTGAGTGCGGGTGTTGTATTTATTTTTCTGGGTGAATGTTTCCTCTGCTGAGCTGAGGTCGAGGAAGAAGAGCTCAATAGCATTTAATCAAATCCAAATCTAGTAACGGGAAAACAATCCTTGTGTTTCAAATAATAATTTTTCCACAGCCGAGTTGCTTCCCTTTGAGGACTAAACAGTTTACTCCTGGTCACTCGAAACCATTCTGCAGAGAGCACATTGACCTGTTTCATTTGGGCCTTTACAGATTTATCATTAAAACCCTGCCAGTGATTTCTGTCATTAAAACCAGCAACAGTCGGGTAAAGAACGGCTGCTGCCTAAATGTTGCCATAGCTCTCGGCTAATAAGACGGAGTGGAGTGAGATAAAAGCTATAAGAGATTCATTAGTGTCAGAACTTAATTAGAGAGTGTAACTTCACTGACTGAGAGCTGGAGCCAGAACGGAGCCGAACTCTGGTGAAGTCTCTTTAAAGGAGTTGTTTAACCAACAAAACATCTGAGTACAGACCTCATAACTATCACTGAAATGTTAGGTAATTAGAAATAATATAGATTTATACAACTATACAACAATGCAGTTTGGCAATGCATGACGTCAGACCATTCGAAGAGAATGAGCAGTGTCTCAGTTGAAGCCTCCAATGCATAAGTGTGAGAGCAGCATTACAGATTAGTGTATTCTTTCTATGACTGTGTTTGTATTTGATGACAGGCTTCCTCCTCAGGGGCATAAAGAGCAGAGATATTCTGTCATTCTTCACAAATGTTTCTTTTTCAGCCGCTCTTTGCTGGAGGGGGTTTGGTTGCTGTTCTCCGTTCCACTTTATAACAATCCACAGGTTCTCTAATCGGTTCAAGTCTGGGAGACATAGTTTGGTCAGGTCATTGCTTTAACTTTTTTCTGCTTTAAAAACTCTTGGGATCAATGTTGTGTTGGAAAACTTCTCTCCTGCAAAGCTTCATGACACGGGGGGACATTGAACATTTGGTAATACGAGCGATATCATATCTGTAGTCGTCCTGGCCGTGTCCACGCCAAACATATCCATCCCCATCTGATCCAAATAAATTTATTCTGGTTTCATTTGACCGAAGACCATAACAAGAAGCTTTGCTGCCAATATTCACAAGGCTTCTTTTCATGTTCTCTGGCAAAATTCAATCTTTCAGTTTTGTGCCATATTTTGTGCGCTGGTTGTCTTCTTGGACGCCCTTTGTGGACCTGACGCTGTGTCCTTGACGCAGTCTGATCAGTCACTGAAACAGATTTCCACAAATGAATCTGAGGCCAAGTCAGAAGCACTTAACCATCTGTTTTTCTACACAAGGTTGTGTGAATAGAGAATCTCTGCGTGGAGTTACTGCGTCTTCTGTAATTGGTCGTATGACTCGTCCTCTATCTCCAAACCACCGCTGAAAATGTGTTTCAGCTTATGTTCACTGAGGTCCAGGCATCTGAAGGAAGTCTCACAATCTGCTTTCTGCATTGAGGATGAACTTGGGGCCCCAATAACTAATATATCTAACGCACTGGTTTGTTTTAAGTTATACATACGATAAAAACCCTAAACCTCAAATAAAAAATTATAAAATTACTCTAAGCTGAGTTTGAGTCATTTAAAAATTTGAAATGAAAAACACATTTTCAGAGTTTTTAAAAAAACAACAAAAAAGTATGTTTACATCAAAGCTCCTGTCCTTTCTCTCCGTTTGATGACTCATCCTCCCATCAGGGGCGTTCACTCATTTTGCGTCCGATAACAAAGCCTCTTTGAAGTTTCCAGCCCCTCCCTGTGGCTGACAGTCACAGACCTCAGCTCAGGGACCGACGCTGTCTGATTCAGTGTCTCCATTTCCATTTGCGTCCTCGGTCATAAGTGAAGGTGGTGGTGAGGAGTCCTCCACAGCAGAGAGCAACACTCATGAACAGTGCTGGCAACTTTGGCACGAGGGTGAGACGCACACTCACTGCTGTAGGTTACTGTAATGTCCAATCAATACCCTCAACAATTCCCTCCATGGGATTCCATCTTCACCGGAAACACGCAACTTTTTGTCACAGGGGTGTTCTCAGTTCCCATGAATATGACACTCTTCTTCTCTTTCTCGCCTTAGTTTGATGAGAAGATCTTTACCACTTTGCAAAGTACCAAACTGCTCCTTGCAAAGTGCTTCGGCTTCACCCAAAGAGCTCTTCTGCAAAAGGAATCAATTTTTATGGAAGGGGCCGGAAAAGCATTAAGGAGCTCTGCTTGCATCGAGGGGCTCCGTCTCATCTGCACAGGACGACTCTGGCACACGACAAGCCCATATGTCGACACTGTGTGTGTGTGTGTGTGTGTGTGTGTGGGGGGGGGGAGCTGACACTGTGACTGCATGGGTGCACGTAATCAAGAGTGATGCTGAAGACCGGCTCAGCTAATCAACTGCACTGTGGAGGTTTGGATTTGTTACCTTGGTGTCCAGACGCTGCAGGTAGGAGCAGATGTACTCGATGCTGGCTCCGAATGGGTGAACGTGCAGGAACGTCGATATGATCCCTGAAGAAGAAACACACAGGAAACACATGAAGAGTTACACTTCCAGTTCCCTGTCACCTGTCAGACATCAACAAAGGATGTTGTTCCCAACGCTGTTTATCTAACTCCTTCTCCTCTGACTGAGGGTAACACCGTCTTCCAGTGGCTTCTCCCCGAGTCCCAGTGCTGTTAAGAGCCTCTTGTATATTGTTGCTCCAGATTAGAGGGAGTGTTTAATGACGGCTTTGATGCCGTTGTCTCTCATCAAAGCCGCACTCTCCCCCAGCTCAAACAAACCATCTGCTATCAGCACGCAGACGGGGCCAGGAGAGAGATAATCATCCACCTCTGCTTACTAATAACCACCTATAGAGCGTCGAGGGGCCGACAGCTGAAACAAACACACACAGTGTTACAATCACCAGGCCTCCCATTGGCTCCAACACCAAAAGCAAGAATACGACGACCGCTGGAGACGTTAAAGAGAAAAATACCCTAAGACGTCATCTGTGAGAGATCAGAGAGCATGTGAACACAGACCATGAGCTCACCTGTCCAGATATCACACCAAGTTGATTTATTTGCATGAATTCACCCACAGCAGGGGTTTTCCTATCTGTGCTGTTCTGCCTTACAGAACCAATGACCCGCTCACAGACAGGCACTGAACTCCAGATGTGTTTCTGACATTTTCCAGAACGTTTCCTGCCAGTCCCCTTGTAAAATGTCAGACTGAGCACATGTGAGAACACAGCAGGAAAAAGTCACCGTGAGCGAGTGTGCGTGTTGATGTTTCTAACACACGACAAACTTGAGACAGAAGGAAATTAAAACGATACAAATATATAAATAAATAGAAGTTCCCGAAAAAGATATCGATGAGATTCAGCAGCCGGTTCTCGATGTGTTCTAAACAGAAACGTGTGATCTCCACAGGCAGGAGGCGGGACACCAAAGCTCCGCCCCTCGCTTTAATGATTTCCTGTTGTTGTGAACCTGGACCATCTCTCTCTGTTCATGAGAGTTTCAGATCATTACAGCTTCATTACAATTAAATATTTTACTTATTAAAACTTTCAGAAGACAACAAACTATAGACTCCTCTTCCTCTTTTTTATCGAGTGTGACAATACAATTTTCCTGAATCTGATGGAAATCCCAGGTTTATTACTCCTCTGTGACTTTTAAATGTGCAGCTCATTCTCAACATTGGTAGATGAGATTCCCCTTTGAATGTGATATATACACAGGATTGAATATATTAAAGAAGGAGGCAATAACTATATTTTATGTAAATATATCGTGGAAGTCGTGATGTGTTGACTGTGATCTGACCTCATCTGTTTTGGTAGCTGGTCTTGTGTGAGCAGTAATCCTTATTTGCACAACTAACTGCAATCTCTGCACTGACTACACAGATATCACAAAACAATCCCTGGATAGAGATGAGTGAAGTGGTCGGATCGCAGTGCGGCCGTTTGGAACAGGTAGAAACAATTTGGCCTTTTGATCTGTTCAGATGACTGGTTGCACCATGTTTTTCCAACTGGCACTGTAAAATGTATTTCATTTTCATTTTGTCCTTTTGTTGTGCATACTCCACAAACCTGCAGCTCCTACAAACCACACTGCACAGAAAACAGAGGAAATCCATTGTTTTTGCTTTCATGTACTTTCTATTACATTTGGGAATTTCACAGGTAAAAATAGAAGTAGTCCAGAGTTGTGTGAACTTACCCACTAGCAGCGCTTCCCTCTCCGAGTGGACGGGACTCGGTGGATTCCTCTCCGTCGGACCTTCCTTCTCCTGACTGCACGACACCACCGTCGATGCGGTCGCTTCCTACGCAGCCACAGACACACACACAAACAGACAGTGAGTTACTTTAAGTGAGTCTGCAGGCGGCCACGGTTTGACCGAGGCTGACGTGAAGTAAACAAGCTTATATTTAAAGCTGATGCATGGCTGGCAATAAAAAGACAATCACACACAAATAACTGGAATGATCAGAAAGTTTCATCCGCCAACACATCAGTGCGGCGAGACAATGAGGATGAGGATAATGAGGCGAGGGAGAAGATTCAGCCAGCAGCTATAATTCTGATAGAGGATAGAAAAGTACAGCACACAAACACAAACACACACACACAGAGCGTAGAGACGAGTGTGAGACAAACAAACAGAAGAGACTTGGAAGGCACATGACCAAGCTGTGTGTCTCAGATCTCTGACAGGTGGCAGAGTAAAGCCGGGGGAATGACAGAGGACTTTTTGTCCGTTTGTTGTCCTACTTTGTGTTGTGTGCACCGGCTCCACTGATGCTGTGGGATGCCTGGTGGCCCTTTTCCTGTTTTGAATCTATCAGTCACACCCTGCAAAGTGTGTGTGTCAGTTTGTGGGCGTGCAAACATATGCAAGCCATTGAGACTTTATGACTCCTTTATTTCCGAGCCCAGTCGTGTCCGGGTAATTTATTCGGTGACAAATGCACTTGCGGTGAACCGGCCGGGACTTGTTTATGATCTGTACCCGTCTCTGGAGGAAGTTAGTGAGGCAAGTCAGGGGAGGATGAAGAAGAGGAGGAGGAGGAAGAGGAGAGGGTGAAGACACAAACAAGATCACTTACACTGGTTTGATTAGCGCTCTCCTCCGCGCCTCTGTCGTCCTGCTTCGCCTTCTCCAGCTGCGGCACATTAGAAACACATGAGGGATAAGCCAGTGAGAAACAAGCTCAGAGCTGATGTAGACAGACTGGGGGTGTGAGGCTGTGCAGAGTGTGGTATGCAAACACAAGACAAACACAAGTGTTGTTTATTCTTAGAATAATGACCAGAGACGTGCTGAATTTGAACAAATAAGACATGGAGCTTCCATATGGATGCAATCAACACTTATTGAGGCAAAAGATTCTGCGATTAAATCGGTAACAATGGACGACTTTGTGGATTCTGACGTCTTGGAAATGTATTTGCTGAAAAAATAACTGAATCAACAGCAACTTCATCAACAGTAACTTGCCCATCAAAGATAAGGAGACGATTTTCTGCCTCTCCTTGTTTTAAAATCATTTCTTGAGCACCTGTGGTTTTTTGGACCAAAAATAACTTGTCTGAAGACGTGACCTTGGACTCTGACGAGATAAGATACAGAGCTAAACTGTAATTAGACCAAATGATTGATCCTCAATCTACCACTTTTACACTTGAACAAGTGAGTGCTTATTAGTCCTCACTCAGCTGCCGAAAGACTTGCAATGAAGTTCATTTTCCTGAGAGGCAAAATGTCAGTGTCAGACATGTTTTAGATCTTTACCAACTGCAAGATGAAACGGGCCTATGAGGGCGAAGTGATGACGTTTCAGACTCTAGACATATTCCCACCTGAAAGTAAGAGATGCTATACATCGGAATCAGAAAGGATTTGTAGTAGATGCTGAGTAAGATATCAACTTGAAAAGAAAAATGACATTTGAGAGCCCTTTACGATGACAGTGTTTATGTGCTGTTGAAGCATTAAACTTCAAATTAAATGAGCGGGTACAAGCTCATTCTAATACATCACCAACTACCATATTTCAGTTAGCCAAGAAAGTATTCTGCTCACTAGTCTCAGTGCAGACAACATGGCAGAGGTGGATAAAACAGCTCCTATCTTCTTTGCTGTTGTTGCTCGGTCAGATTAGCTGAGTCCTGAGTTGTCATGTGTGGACAGCCTCATCACTGGTTTGTGTTGAGATGATGATTTTGTGTTTGTTGCCTGAGCGTTTGAGGCTTTTTGTTTTCACTGCACATGAGCTCTAAGCTTCTCAGGGTTTTGTGCTCTGAGCACTCTTCACTCACTCAGACTCAGAGCCCAACAGAATTGAATAGTCCCATAATTACCACTTGTGCCTGAAGAGGCTGCTGCTTAGCACAAGTGACACACCCTTGCTTTTCAGACTGTACATTTTGAATTAAAAAAAGGCCACTACAGTTTGCATATTTAATTTCATCCCACGTTCCAACAAAAGTTCTAAACTAACTTGTGCAAATGAAATGTTGTCCTACTCGGTCTGAAAGCTAAAGTATTTCTGACCGGCCAAAATCAAAGGTGAAAAGCCTCTTGTTAGTGAGGTTAACATTTGGCACTGTACACACAAAAAGCAACCGGGTGGAAAATTGGAGCTGATGTGAAAAGGTCAAATATTCCTAATGTCACACTTCTCCACACCAGCTCCTGCGCTACGTGGGCATGAATGTTGGCCACTTAGAGAAAGTTACACCTAGGTCGGGGAGGCAGAGAGTTCGATATACTGCAGTTTGTGGATTTTGGTTAAATCACACTGACGCCTGTAGCTTGTTATATTTCATATTACTCCTGTCCTCCAATAACTACACTATAAAAAATCATATTAAATACAAGATTCTCCCTCTTAACTTTGAGACACCTCCGTACCTCAGACCTCCTTTTTACCTACAGACCTATTCAATCCTCCTCCTCCTCCTCCTCCTCCCATCCGCTTATCATCCCTGGGGTCTAGCGCCTTCACCTGTGCAGCCCCTCGTCTCTGAGTCTCTTTTATCACTTTCACCCTCTGCCAATCTTCAAATCCTGCCTCAAGACCCACCTTGTAGACTAATTATTATCATATAATGTCTCCTGTGGCTCTAAAGGATGATTCCCTGACGTCATCATTTCTGTGATCCTGCATTACACAATGTGGTATGAAATTAAAAAGACACATCCATGAAGCAGGAAGGGTAAAATACCAATGCTGTAAGGAAATAAAAGTCCCTTTAATTAGAGACATAATCACTAGATCGATCAAAAATGAAAAACAATGGCTCGTGGCAGCAGTGAAATACACACGGAGATAATGATAAAGGCGTTTGTTGCGAACATAATGGTGATAAAAAGGTTAATGGCTCCAATGACCTGCACTGAGTCGATGGGGTAATGTGTGGTGACAGCTTGGCGACAGCAGGGACACTGATTGGACCAGTGAAGGAGAACTGATGGCGTGGAGAAACCTCCAAAGTGAACAAATGACAAATCCACGTGTGCGTTACACGACGTCTGTGGTCGGCTTGTACGTCTCCGAGCAGAGAGACGCGCAGCAGCTTCCCACCTGGATCCAGAGCCTCTTGTTTGTGTTATTATCCAATTTAATAGGTGATTGAACCTGAGGCTCATTTTAATGACAGGCCTTCCTCTCATTACACCGAGCCAGAGGGAACATTAACAAACATTAGTGCTCGGATTCTGGGAATAAGGGACAACACCTGAAACATTAGCAAACACAACGTGTCAAACGGAGAAAAATTACACCTGAAGCTGTTTAATAAGATTGTTCTGCACTGAATTTAGCCGTGTACCCTTGTAACCGTGGAGCACAACACTAATCAATATTAGACGGAAGTTTGTTGGGGGGTGAAACAGGCGTCGGTGTGAGCAACACATTCAATCAAATAACAAATGTGATCTTGTGATGAAATAATAATGTAGAGGGAGTGGCTCTAACGGACGATGTGGCCTTTAGCGGCTCGGAGGCGACACCGGTCTACAAGTAATATCTCCCCATCTGGTGATCCCATTATTACTCTGTGTGCATGGTGAGATCGATATGATGGCTTAGTTTCTGCCGCTCTGTCAATCCAAACAAAATGACCACTTTGCGTGATGCCTCCACAGACGAGGCCCGAAGGACAAACTGTTCAGGAGTGAGAGCAACATCAAATCTCTGTTTCAGAGAAATGAGGAAACAACTGTGGTCCTCTTAAAGTTCAATCTGTTTCTACTCAGGGAATGAATGGATATCTTATTTCTTTTTTTAAATGAGGATGCAGTGAGAACGTGCTGTTCATAGGACTGGACGGAAAAAAAACAAGGAGACTAAAGATGAAATTAGACCGCAACTGTGGATCAAGAGGTAGAGCGGGTCGCCCACCAACTAACTGGTCATGTAGGGATGGGCGACATGGCCTAAAACTAATAAGGCGATAGTTTTAGGCCATATCGCGATACGTGATATATAGCTAGATATTTTGAAATAAAGTCCACATATATGAATGTGTTCCTGCAAATGGGTGAAACTGTAAACTGTCCTGAAAAACGCACCTCACATAAACACCTCAGAAGTTAATAAGAGAAGTTAGACAGATGAAAACAGCTTCTTTTGTGAGAACTGATGAGCAAAGTTCTCAAACTGTTCAAATTATTGAGTAATTTTCTCAAACAAAAACCACATATTACAGCAATCTCTTTCTTCACTGACAATTCATTTCTACATCGTCTCCCCTGGAACTCATCTTGAACTAATTTCTTTCTTATTAAAGTTTAAATTACAAAGTTTTCACTCTCAAATAAACAAAGTAACCCAGTAAAAAAAACTTTCTTACGAAACAAAACGAATTTGACTCTTCTGAGGAACCCAGCAGGCCGAGCTGTGTGTTGTCTGTGGAACCCACCTGCATCAGGTGTGTGTTCTGCAGGTTCTCCAAACCGTCCTTCAGCGTCTGCACTTGGTTCTTCAGCTGCTGCTTGTCCTCCATGCTGTTCTCCAGCTCCACCTCCCGCTGTTTTAATTCGTCTCTCATTTTCAACAGTTGCTGCAGAAGATGGAAAAACAGTGAGACACTAATGTTACAGTGAACTAAGTAACCGTGACGACGACGACCTCGTACACAAACAGCTTTGAAAGATGAAGAACAATCTGTCTATTGTCTTATTAATATTTAGCATGTAATCCCTGCTTTTAAAAAAAACAAATTGACACCGGAATGAAGTGTCATGATAAGACACTTTTATTCTTTTTTTCATCATGTACAGAATGTGTCCAAGGGGAGCAATTTTCCACATCTTTTGGAAAATTACATACTGTGCAAAGGTAAAATATCACAAGAGAATTAACACTCATTTGCGTTTTATTCTTGCCTTGGGTGATGTGAGCTGGCTTTGAGAAAGCTTTGATAGATAATTTGTCCTGTGAAGTTTCTCTGCTAAACACAGATGAAAAGATTCACCTCCTGCTGAGTTAATTTCAATGGAAAAAAGAAGAAGAGGCCCTGAGAGTCCCAGGGGCGTTTACACAGCTGGGAGTTTTTACCTGCACCGCTAGACTAGTTATTTTTTTGTTTATTACATTCAAAAGAGG
Organism: Pseudopleuronectes americanus; assembly: GCA_038501795.1. NCBI lineage: Eukaryota > Metazoa > Chordata > Actinopteri > Pleuronectiformes > Pleuronectidae > Pseudopleuronectes > Pseudopleuronectes americanus. The sequence continues at coordinate 18,755,639 of CM076723.1, forward strand.
AAAACAGTTGTAAGTACACGCTGATAGGATTCCATTGCAATTTGTGTGACTGCGTGATACGACACACGGACCCTGCCAAGAAGAGGTTTCCAATTTCCTTGTCTTCCAGTTCATTTAATCCCTTCACCTAATCTTTTCATAAACGCAGCATGGGAGATATACACTGGGAAGATATGTCTGCAGGCAGTGTGTTAATTTCATTAAATTAAAACTATGACAAAAATATTAACATATTTTCACAACTGAATAAGAAGCAACTTTTGAGAATGAGAACTGATGAAATGTTTTTCATTTTTAATCCACGACTAGAAACTAGTGACAGACGGACAAATGCAAAGTTTCATTCAATAACTTTGAAATAACAAACTGTAGCTGCTGATTACTGAAACAGTTTCTAACACTGCCCCAGATATCTCTTGTTCAGAGGTGAGAGACACAAATGATTTGACTTTCTTGAAAGAATCAGATTCATGGACCAAATTAATTTACTGAGGATTAGACAAGACACAGGAGAACTATAAAAATATGAAGCTAGCACGCAGAGATTTAAAGTTAAACTATTATATCTTTCAAGTGTTGTGAATGTGAAGGTAACATTAACATTACTTTCAGTCATGGTTAAACCATCCTCTATTGATGTTATATGATGATATGGCATCTCCTCTTCAGCTAAACCCAGAGAATCAACTGTATTTTATTGAGCGAGTGGGTGAGTCCAGCCTCTGAGTTACAGCTTCAGGTTGCTGCAGCATAGACATCTGGATTCCAAAGAGTGGTTCTGTTCAAACAGGAAATGCTAACAGAAGTAACTGAGGTAACTGAGTCTCTATGACTGCAAAGCAGAATAAGACCTTCAGCCATGGTGACTGGTAAGATGAAAACAGCTGTGGCCTCAAAAAGCTTTTAAATGTACATGTCAGTGGCTAAAACTAACAAAAATCTTAAGATTGAACTCCAAGAATATATAAAAATTATGATGAAAGAAGGATTTATTGCAGCATTGTTATATTACAACTAATAGTAAATCATTGAACCGTATTCTAGTGTTTCAGTTCCTATTTATTTCTTAATATCACACTTTGTACGTGTAAAAGCTGTTTCACTGCGAAAACACAAGAGACAACAATTGAAACATAGCTGCAGAACATTGTTGTTCTATCTCTATTGTTGTCAATAAACCCAATCACAGTTAGTTGTACCAACCGCTGAGATTGGTTTAATTTGAGAAGAGAAGACTGAAAACATTCTCTGCCAGCATTGAGAAGCAAAACGTGTATTGTAGGAAATTCAAGGCACACATTAAAAAAATACGACAAAAAATCCAATAGCTTTCATTCTCTTTCTTTGAATAAATGGCCTGAAACAGTTTTAATAACCTTGGGCTCGTTCCAAGAAGTATCTACGCACAGTTTGAAACACGGCACACAAGCCTCCGATCTCAAGTAAAACCCATTCCAACTGCGACTAAGCCTTCCAATAACCACAGTAAATCTGAAAATATTATTTTTTAGTAGCTCTTCATAAAAGTCTAACAGCTGTTCCAGACATCTGTACTATTCACGCCTGCTCCCAGATAGCTCTTAGTTTTATTTTAAAGTGCTGGGTGGGTCTCATGAATAAATGACAGGCTGAGGTTTTCATTGTGCACGGGGAAATTCAGCGGGTTAATCTGAGCAGCCCTGTTCTTAAAGAAACCTGGTGCCTCACAGAAATGAATAGGAGATTAAACTAACTGGAGGATGAAAGACTGTGGAAGAGTATATCTCTGTGCTTGTGTAATATATTAGTAATACCTTCTGCATGCCTTGCAGAGCCTGCTGGAGGAAGCTGAGCTGCTGGGAGTGTGTGGTGTCCTCCTCGCTCCTCATCGGTTGGTTCTTGCCCTGCTCCTGTTTGAGAAGCTCCACCTCGTTCCTGTAGGCGTCCAGCTGGCAGCGCAGCGAGTCGTTCTCCTCCTTCAAGGCTTCTGCTTGGGATACACCTAGAAACATAGAGGTAAAGAACAGTATATAATATGCTCCTTCTTTATCTGTGGTCCTATTCAGACCTGGTATCAACGTTCAAAGCGAATCATGAATTTGATCCACTTTTCCAATGTTCTCTCCGACCTGGCTCTTCTGTGAAAATATAACTTTTTTCCCCCAAATAATACTGCAGAGGATCAAGAGGGGTCGAGCATTATGCATTAAAATTCCAGCTGTAATGGCAACAAATTTTGGGAGCTCATTTTTACCGCATGCTTATTCAAAAAGGACAAACATGTTCTCTTGATAGAAGTCTGCTGATAAAAATATCTCAGCTGTTTCCTCTGTGACAAAGTATTTTGTCTAAATTAGCAAAGTAGTAGGATGCGATTGGATGAAAGCTGCACACAAAACTGTTGAAATAAAAAAAAACTATTCGGTAACTAATGCTCTGAATTTGCTGCTACTCTGATTTGACCCTTTTCTACTTAGAGTGGCTTCATCTCAGGAGTATTGTATTATTTATAGTCTCCCACAATCTTTTTAACTAAATAGAGGTGTGATGTTTTCACGCCACCAGGAAACTGTCATTTCAATACTCCCACCTCAGATAATAAAACACCTCCTGTATATTAACACAGACCACTGAGAGCGTTGATAATCCACAGAGTTTTGTCCGAGAGCTCTTTACTGCTCATTTTGACCTGACCTATCGAGCAGAGAGAGGAGACAGTGGGAGTTATTATTATATGAGACCTGCTCAGCTCCACAGACGTCCGGTATTATCAGCTCGGCTCTCCCCCCTGTGGACCTCGAGGGAAAGCTCTTAGAGAAAGTGCAATACACCGACTGGACTTGGGAGATAAGCCCCATCTTGTGCCAGTCTATGCGAGTGTGTGAGTGTGAGTGTGAATGTGCATGAAAGCGTGTCTGGTTAGGTTTTGTGTGGGTGTTCACGAGTGCTGCCTGCAGTCTATCATGGAGGAGCATTGGCAGTGTTAATGAACTCCTGCTGGGTGAGTGTGTGTGTGTGTGAGTCCGCGCCGCGTTTGCGTGTTCTTTTTTCTCCCGGCAAAATGAAGGTTTCGAGGTGAGGAGAGTATTGATCTGAGAGCCTCATCAGCTCGGTGTGAGGAGATGTCAACCGCTTGGCCAGGTTCTGAGCAATTCCCCTTCTGTTACATAACATCGACCTGCAGGTATCCGCACGCACGAGCGCACGCACACATACACACAAACCTTTAGGTATACAGTCTCACATATGAGCAGTTTCCTTTGCTTTCTATTCTGTAAGAGTCGGACGCACAACATCGATTGACTTTTCGAGAGGCTGAAGTCATAACACAGGTGTGTTCAGCCGCGCTGGTTGATGTGTAAACATGCCCCTTTGCTTAAGGGTTAGTGAATAAAGGGGGTGTAACTGTCGGCTTGTTAACACATTTTCCAGAAGTGTCACATTAACACCCGTCACCTCAGCCAATGCTGCGGCATCCAGTGAGATGACAGGTCCTGAACAGCAATGCCAATGACTGATAGTTAAATAGCAAGTTTGCTATTTAGAGCAGCGGCTTTCAGGAGCTCAGGACTGTATTTACATACATTTGCATGCTGATTAGAGGAGCTGTCAAATTAGCAAATGGCAGAGATCACAGTGATTAACAGGAGAGAAGAAAAAGTACATGACAAACGCACAACAACACGGAGAGACGGCAAATAACACAAGATGAGCGATAACGTCACGCGCGGCGGTGACGGTCGTAGCATGTTGCCGTGGCGACTGCTCCAGACTTATTATAGTGGGAGTTGAGAAGTTAGCGGCCCTGTTAGTTTGTGTTGCTTCAGCAAACACAAAGAGACTCCTCTGAGGGGAAAACACACGTTTATGGCACTTTAGTTGGACCCCAGTCTGAAATTAGACGGCAGCTGGCAGCTGTGGACAGACTCGCACTCAAACACAAACACACTAATGAGTTGTTGTGTGCACTCACAGGGGTGGACCTGGTTGGATGTCGTTCAGCAGCTACTCTCGACGTAAACCCGGTAAAAGCGTGTTTGGTGTACGCATCTTGATCCACTTCAAATGTTTTTACTTAATTTATGACAGGAAGTGTTGAACTGGGAATGCGTTTACATACCCGAGTCCTCGGAGTCTTTGCTGTCAGGCATGTCTTCCATATCGTCATCCGACATCTCCATCTCTTCCTCTCGTCTGATGCCCATCAGCTGCTCGTTGTGCATGTTTCTAATCTCCTGAAAAACACAACAGAAAGACAGGCGAGTCAGATCTGCAGCATCTCAAGGGGGGATGCACATTTTTACAGGTGCCAGGGTGCGTAGTATATTATCAGTGATGCACCTCTTTGATCCCACTGTTGTTGTTATGCATCAGGTCGGTGTAAGGGAAACTTAGATGAGTGCAGAACAAAGGAGTGTGGATGACTGAAGATGAAAAGGATGGTCTCAGAGACGGGGCTCAATTCCTCCGGCATAGCGATAGGGCAGATGGCAGCACAAATGTTGCCAGACCCCACAGTTTTGTACTTCCCTTTTCTTGTTACTTGTATAAAATGCAACTTAGTGAGTATAAGACAAAGACGACCACGGCTCCAATTAAACATGTCAGAGCTGGAGCAGATCCAGGGGTGGGCCTAGGGGGCACCAGTCCCAGCTGATATCTGATTGGCCTCTAACGAACCCCTTTCCTGCCAGTAATCTTACGAAAAAACAACTAGCAATGCACCGATGTTGTACGTATAATTGGCCTCTCTATAAATTGTGGCCCCTTTCCAGCCCCCCGATTTAGAAAAATTGTTGATCCGCCACTGTGCCAAAGCTAGAATTATCTAGAAACACCAGCATAAAGTATGAAATACCAACCTTCCCCGTTTCATTTCACCATCACAGAGAGACTCGCTAATGACTACATCTGTCGGGACACCAGAAACCAGAAGCAGGTTTCAAAACGGTTTAAAGATCAAGGACAACACAGTGAATTGGTTTGGCAGTAAATGAGACCGGAACCCTTCCGGGTCTGTGTCGAGAGAGAAGCAAAACAAACATCATCTTTGTGATACATTACAAACATTACACCAAAGCCGTGGCCATGCTCTCTGTGAGACTCTGTGCTCGTATGAGGTTTTTAAAGACCATTCAGTTTTCATTTCCTGTGGAGAGAAGGTGTTTGAGCTGCAGTGGTGCACATCTCAGGAAAAAGATCCAATACTGCAGGAGAGTAGAGGGCACAGTAAACTACGCTGATAACTCTTTTATTTCAGACGTTTGAAGGTATATTTAGCAGTTTTCCAGTCTCATTCACAAGCACATTCTTTACACCGAACCTTTTCTGCAGTTCAATACCTTAACAAAAGACAGTTCATACACTTTGGGCTGGAAAAGCCAGGAATCGAACCACCGACCGTTGGGTTAGTGGACGACTGCTTATCATGCTCAGAGGTCATTAGTGTAGATTGACAAGGACCTAACGTTTACAATGATAAATAACGCAAGTCGAACAGATGGAGGATATAGTCACTCTACAATTTAAGTACACACTGACCAGTGGATGGAGACGCAGGTTTCTATCAATTCAATATTCATAACAGGCTGAGAAATGCACCTGAAAAAAGCTAAAGGGACCAAAAAGATGTCGAAGAGTAAATAAACTTCCCGCCATCTGTCAGCTGACGTTATCAGCCAGAGCCCATGGCGGAGGTCAAACAGGTACTCTACACACGCACACACACATGATACACAACCATATGGTGTGTGTGTGTGTGTGTGTCTGTGTGTAGGGGGCCAACCTGTGCACACTAACACGTCAACTGCATACACACAAGCATAAGAACACTGATAGAGGGAGACAGCTGTTATCCGATTCTGCCCGGGAGCTGCAGCTTCTCAACAGTGCAGCTTGTTCTTCTATATTTCACCTCCCGGCCGGAGAATCATACTGAATATACAATTTGACTGAGAGAAACACTGGCTGTCTATTTGATGATAAACTACCCCTGAGCAACTGCACTTACTTACCTATGCTCTTTACACTGGCCAGTGGCTGCCGGTCCTACACACTGCAGCCTCTGAGGCATGTCTGCAGAATGTGATCGATGTGAGATCAGTGATCCTGAAATATTTTAACGGATCAATATTGGGTGAAATAACACAGATCAAAATCAGATTGTGTTATCGCTGCAGTCTGCAGTGTTTTACTTCCCTCCGCCTGCTGGTGTTTAAGAGCCGTGCTCTAGAGTGCAACATCGCGCCGCATAAACCAGTGAAAATAAGCGCATATGAGCGTGAAATATTAGTGCGGGAGATGCTGTCGGCCAAAAGTCAAGTGTCAAACGGTAACAATAAGCTGAGGGCTACCAAACACTGCGGAGCTGAGTGGACCTGCAGAGTCAGGTGATCATTATCTGCAGGTTTTTCTCAACGAATGAATAGTAATAAAATGGAAATATTGTCTATGGGATGAACACAAACACACATGCATCCGCACATACACACTTTTAAAGTTTATTCTCACTGCCATTATAAAGTGTGAACCAGCTGGATAAGAAGAACAAAACAGACTACAGAGAGAGTTTGAACCGTAGCATCATGTAAAAGATTTTCTTCACTGAAACATTTTTCTGAATGAGGACATGTTCGGCGGCCGAGTGTCCACCCACAGTGGAAGGCTGGTCATGGTGTACTCCCTGGTGTGTGCAGTGTTCACACAGAGGCTCTACAAAGGAAGTCTGAGAGAGAATGGAAAGATCCCCCAGGCCTCTGCCATCCACAGTTCTTAGTGCATCCTACTACAGCGTATATATAAATATATATATATATAAACAAAGAGTGAGAGAGAGAGAGAGAGAAAGAGAAAGAGAAAGAGAGAAAGAGAAAGAGAAAGAGAAAGAAAAGAAAGAGAAGAAAGCGATTCTCAGATGAGTGGATTCCTGAGAGACCCTCAAGGACTGAGCAAGGAAAGACAACATCACAGAAGTGGTCTTTACCAACGTCACACAGCCAGTTGTGTACTCACTGTATTTGCATATAAACACGCATCATTCAGCCTTCTACACACTCACTGAGTTTGTGTTAAGAGGCTTAGACGCAAGCTATTATAAGCATTAGTTTGTATAAACATCTGCTGCAGTTGGAGGGTTAATGTTCAGATTATTTGGGCCTATTTTCATGAAGCTGCAAAAAATGTGCATTCAACACCTACCTTTGTCAAGTTTTTGTACAGGTGCTTCTGCTGTGTGAAGTTATTGTATTACTGTGTGTGTGTGAGAGAGTGTGTGTTTGCCTGTGTGTGTGTGTGTTTGTGTGACTGAATCAGACTCTAAATTAAACCATGAGCTGTTTTCTTTTAATACAGAGGTTCAAAGACACTTACCAATCTGACATGATCATATATGTTCCATTAGATCCAGGACGATAACACACTCCAGACTCTCTGAGTGCCATATGAAAGCGAAGCCCTCACTAACCCCAGGCCTGTGCAGCTGGCTTCAGAAAGCACTCAGAAATACCATGAACAGGTTGACTGAGGGTTTTCAGACACACGCCAGACCCTTTATTATTACACACAACCCATCATCATGGTGATTAAAACTCCATTAGACCGAGAAAACGGTGAGCAGATAGTGGTTGGCAAAAATGCTGGCAGATTTGAAAATGAATATGCTTTTATGTTTAAAAAAAAAGACTAACATCTGCAGGTGCAGGGGGAGAAGGCTTGTGCAGATTTACCTGAGTCCCGGACCCCCTGTGATATGGAAAACTCACCCATCAGCTCGTATCCCTTCACGAGGGAAGGTATTGGTGGAGGAGGGGGAGGAGAGGGAAGGGGGTGGGGGGGATGGGTTTGGGTCTGGGAGTGTCTGGATCTTACACTGGTGACCAGGCACCTGCTCTCCAGGCTGGCTTCAACCAAAGTACTTACTGTAAGGAGGAGTTTGTTCTTTTCAATTCCGATTTTTTTTGTTCTCATTTGTATCACTCAAAGTGTCAGGACTTGGTTCCTACTGTGAGCAGTCTAACAATCAGTGGAGAAATAAAGAGCCTTACAATGACACAGGTGTAGAAGAAAAATAAGGGGAAAAGTCTAATTTTCCATTGATCATGTGAACAACAGATTGAAATCAAAGTGTACCAACCTCGGCTTGTTTGTGCCACATGTCCAGGTTCTTGCGCTGAGCTTTGGAGAAATGGTCCCATGCCTTTTGTTTGGAAGCAGCTTGGAATACAGACACAATCTGTTGAACTGTGGCGGGATGCAGGGAAGGACCAGAGACCATCCAGAGACAGAGAGAGACAGAGGGCAGGTGGGAAGGAGCAGAGGAGTGAGAAAGTGTCAACTAGGGATGTAAAGAACTGTGTGTGTGTGTGTGTGTGTGTGTGTGTGTGTGTGTGTGTGTGTGTGTGTGTGTGTGTGTGTGTGTGTGTGTGTGTGTGTCTGTGTGTGTGTGTGTTCCATGTGTCTGCTAGCATGTGATCTACTTACCGGCTGCTCCCTGCACATTATTTTGTGGATGGTTGGTCAGCTGTGTCCCACATGCAAAACTTGACTTCAATAAATCATACATTCTTGCAACATGCTTGAATTATATATGACAAAACTGACTCATACAGAATAAAGATGTAGTTCTGCTACAGCTGACTTGACCTTTATTAGCCAGGCTGGTGGTTCGGCTCCAGAGTTGAGATGGCAGTGATGATCTGTCAACCACTTTTGTTTAGACTCGAGACTTGTGAGAAAGGCTAACTCCTCTTCTATCAATGGGAAAGGGGCTCATTTTAAAATGCTAACATGCCAAACATATATTGTGAAACTAAGTGGTAAAGTGCCGCTTCACTTCCCTACAGCAGCCGGCTGTTAAGAGCCTTGCCCAAGGACAACTGGTTGAAGTAGCACAGCATGTTCTTCCCTGTGCAGATTTCTCTTTTCTTTAAAAAAAATGCACTAAAACAACCTTCAGTCCTCAAAGATTCCAGCTCCAGTAAAGTTGGAACAAAATGACAAAGAGGATTCCTCTGGTCGTACGTGTGATCTCTTTTGAAGACAGCTGCCCTCCGTCTATATGTACCGTGACAGTTTCTGTATGTTGTCATGTGTGTGGCCATGCAGGCCTGTGTGGGTGGTCTGTGTATCCCAGGGGACCTAATGTACACGAGAGGAGTCAATAAGACCGCCAGCTTATCGTGTGTGTTTGCTGAGCAGAGAGAGCGAGAGGGAACACTGCAGGGATCAATAGCATCTTCCCTGCACCCTGTAATCTGAGGGAGCAGGTCGATGGGGAAGGAGGAGAAGAACAGTGCAGGCACACTTTCACAGCTGTCAGTTTGTATGAACTACTGTATATTATGCACACATGAATTTTGTACTTCACCTGTTTTCAAGATGGTAGAAAGAAGCTGAAATAAAGCTTTTCAGTGAGGTTTGTGGATTTTTTTATATCTTATTAATTCCAATATTTTGAACCGTACAATTTGAATTTCCGGCAGCTTTATTGTAGATATACAAATATCTCAAAACCCGAGCACACAACCATAGACTCTATATGAAGATGAATGGCAAAACTACTCCCTTTAAGTGGGGCCAAAGTTTCCTGATCACCCCCTGGTGGCTGGTTGCAGTATAGCTCATAAATCTCAACTCCTTCATGTTAGTGGATGGGACATTGACCATACTAAAAAGTCAAAGAACAGAATAAAGGCTGATGATTTCTGTCTTTTTAGGTATTAATTTAACACACTGATGTTTGTCCAGGTATTGATTGTTGCATTTAATGATTGACATCTGAGACTGACACCTGATTGGACCTTTTGATCTCAGGGAACTTCCCCTTTAAGATGAAAGATTGTACTGCAGAGACACAACTAGGGGACTCGTCAGGCTGAATTTATGAGACTCGGACAGAGTGTGGTTCCCAGTTGAAAGGAGGTTCCCCTCTGTGTTATCATTAAATGACCAGTAATGCACCAACCGAGGGAACTGTGACTCTCACCAAACAAAACAGCCTCACACACCCTCTGTGTCTACACTTTATGTTTATTATCTACCTAATAAACAAAATAAAAAAAAAGGGATTTTCAGTTTGTGTTTGAGGATGTTTACATTCCATTTAAAATGCATGCGGTGGGATATGTGGAGACAAAGTGCCGCAGGCTGTGGTGCAAACCAACAGCTGCACAGCTGAAGCTGCCAAAGGTTGGAGCTGTAGGAGCAGTTTAAGTTAAAAGCGTCAGGCTTTTATAAACCCAAATGAGCTAAGCATGCAAATACTGAACACGTTCGGCCTTTGATATATTAATGCTTTGAACGTGCTGGGCTACTTAAGACTTTAAAAATGAAGGTAAACTGAATAGTTCTGATCTCGGGGCTTCTCTTGATCCATGCATGTTAAAAGGTATACCATTACTTTGATCCCTCTGATTTCTAGGACACTTTGTATCTTGGACGGAATGAAGGAGAATCAGGAAACCAATGAAACCTTACAGCGATATGTAGGATGTCATGTTTAGGAACGAAATTCAACTTACCTTAATGCCAGCCTCCAAACAACAAATTAGCACCAAACAATATGGCCTCCATGCGACTATTAATCTGTCATAACCTTTATATCCACTGTGCATCTCTTAGGTATTTACAATAGTGTGTACACCCCTGCTCTGTGCATCATGTGAGAGTTAATGAGCAGCTGGGAACAATATTATACTTACGTTTTACTGGATTTCACTTCTCCAGGCACAATTTTGCCCCGTAGCTCATAAAATGTGAATGTGAGTTGTGTATGGTTCTGAGATAAGGAAACTTACACCTACAAGGATTGGAATCAATTGCATCCTCCTCCTGCACATGTATGCATGAGTTATGCTAGCGGCTGTAAATGAGTTAGCACTCCCAGAGTGATCCTGAGCAATAGGATTTATTTCATCAGACATCACAAGTCTGTCGAGTGTGTGTGTGTGACAGAGGACTCACATTGAGATAGAATGCCGGAGAGGGCCGTCTTGAACTTTTCTTTGGCCTCCTCCATCTCCTTCTCGTGCTGACTCTTCTCGGTCATCAGCCGGCGGATGTGGCTGTTGGACGACTGGATCATGGAGTAGAAGTTGTTTGCGTTCCTGCGGTTGACCTCGCCTCGTTCCAGCCAGGTCAGGAGCACCCGCACAGCTTCGTGAAAGTTGCCGTCGTCTAGGCCGAGAGGTGAGCAGACACAGAGAGAGTCAAGATTCTGTTGCGGAAGTTACAAATAAAGTTCTGGAACGCTTGTGATGTTGAAGGCAACAGTTGCTGAGCTGAAAATTATTTCCAAAATGAAGACTTTAATCATAATGCACGAGTACGTAAAATATTAAGTTCGTCACATAATAAACATCTGTTGACAGGGAACTTAAAATAAATATAGTAGCATGTAACACTGAGTTATTGAGTAAAACGTAGAAGTAAAGTTGGAGATAATATGGAGAAGGTGACACTGAAAATATGAAAAATAGAGAAGGAACCAAACACAGCTGTGATACAGGATCAAAAGAATAAAATATGTATTAAATATATAACAAAAAAACAACATTATAGACCACAGTGATGCCTGAGAGAAGATGTAGAGGTGGTCTGAACAGATAACCCTCTGTTGAGATAGAGCTATCGAAAGGTTTGGAGAACAGGAATTTAACTGACACTGGAAAATGTTGTCGGTGGAAGATCCAGTCAAACAGTGAATGATAAATCTGCAGTAAATAACCAGTGATCAGAAACAAAACCTTGGCCAAAACAACATCGCGCAGTTAGAGCCAAAGAGGGAAGAGCTGAGAAAAGACACACGCAGATGGCGGAGAGGCATAAAGTCACAGCCATTTTGTTATCGGGCAACTGTGACTGAGACCTGGAAGTGTCACTGCTCATTAGCGAGGCGAGTTTATTCAGCCAGAAACTTGACAGAAAGCTGAGGAGACATGGCAAGTAGAGCAGAGGGGAGAAAATGGAAGCTATAAGCAGAGAGGAGCAGGGGGGAAGAGAGAGGACGAGATGAGAGGGATGGGGGGGATGGGGTGCAGAGGCCAGAGGGAACCGATATATACTGTGTGGTAACAGCCTTCGTGTTACATCTTTAAAAACAAATTCCATTAATTTGTTAGTACATCAGAGAAACATGTCAGTTCTACCAGCTTTAGTTAGGGACTGTTCCTGTTATGTCTTGGCTGCTCCCTGCACGCGCCCTCACACACACACACACGTGCACATTAAATCACATGCACATTAACACACAAATGATCCCCTTACCCACTACCTTGTTAGTTAAGGGTCTGCATGAATTACAATGGCACTATGGTTGGTTCTATTTTCACTCCAGTTTGCTCATTAACAACGTGACAATTACAATCTGTTCTCTACGTGAAAACGCCCTTAGCGTAATTAAAACAACATTTCAAGCTTTATCTCCCCCCTCTCTGTTATGCCTGCGATATACGATGTACATGTGTGTTTATCTATACTTGGCCGTGTCCACCAACCTTTAATCTTGTCCCCCAGCTGGCTGCACTCGTGCTCCGAGTAGTGGACGATGGGAGGAGGGGAGGGCGGCCGGAGGCGATCCTCCTCTACTTTGCGCCGGTGCCTCTCCTCTCTGGCCAACAGCCGCTGGTGACACTCCCACTCGTACAGGTCGTCTCTCGCCTGAGCGAAGTCCACGTGAAGGCGACCAGTGTCTTTCTTGTCTGTGCTGGAGCCCAAACGGATACGATAACCTGGGCAGCCAAAGTTTGAAAATTATAAGCAAAAAAAAGGAGATGAAAGGGAGATGAAAATGGGAATAAGTGTGATATGTAATATTAGTCTAATGGGGAAGAAGCAGATGGGGCAGCAGGGAACTCACCAATTAAAGTGAGTTAATCTGTCTCCTCAGACAGTTTGATGTCATTTTCACAGTGTGATTTGCAAACTGCAGGTGTTTAAATGCCTCTAATTTTCTTTTAAAGAAAATACTTTTGACTAAATTTAGCTGTTCAGCCAAGTTAGCAGCACGACTCTGTGGGTGGCACCTGTGGTTGGTCCACTAGTTTTTCCTAGACTGAAATATCTCAATAATTACCGTAACATTACCATAAAACTTTGCAGATATTCATTATCTCCAAATGATGGAGTCTATACCTGCCAAATAACGGCCCTCCCATTAGCCTCTGCTGAACTTTGTGTGTCTGCAGACTTCTTGTCCCGTCATTAAATGTTTGACAGCAGAGAGCGACAGAAACAAAGGGAGGGAGAGAAATGAGGTGATAAAGATCGACCGTCAGATTCAGACTGAGCGGGAAACAGTTGTGTGTTTTTTCACTTTGGATCTCTGCAGCAGATCAACATTCAATTCACACGTTTTATTAATCTATGCTCATTTTTCAGTGATTTGGCAAATATATATATTTATATGATAATCGCTTGAATCTCACACTTGACAGCTCACAAATGAAGGGAAAGAACAAACAAGATGAAACAGATAGACTGAATTGGAGACGGTTTGCAGCTTTTTAATTCAAATTTATAAAAAACACGCCTGGAGGTGTGAATCTGATGAAAATTCACTGGAAGCAACAGGGAAAACAGGAGCCTGAGACTGAATAGTAACACAAATGAGTTTTGGTCTGTGTGTTGTGGTGGAGTTTTTTTTTATAGCAAATCACGTTCAATCGCCAAGGAGGTTGTTTATTTGTGGCATAACACAAAAAATTCAAGAAACATTTCCGTATGTCTGGGTGGAAGGATGGAACATAGGCAAAGAAAGAAAGAAAGAAAGAAACTTTAGCAAGGATCTGGACAAACGTTTAGATCCAGAAATGTTTTTATCACTTTCTTTAACATTGCAAGCAAGACCATCTTTTTTGTGTTGTTTTTGTGAAATATGACACAACAGTTGATTTGACGAGAAAAAAATTAACTTCAGGGGGCAAACGTTGGATATTATCTGCAGTGTGTGTGTGTGCACATGTAGAGCTAAGTATAAAAGAAACTGAATCTGAAAAATCAAATAGGGGAGGAAGAAGACTGAATTGGAAGAAAAAGGGGGCGTTTTTGAGATTTTCACAGATTTCCCAGGGAATCAATCATGAATTTTGATGAAAAATATCAGCACTATTTAAGTGACTGACAGGGGAGTGTGTTGTGGTGCAGCTTCACTGAAATAAGGAGGACTTGGTGCAGGTACAGGCTCTACTGAGTTGCCATTGTGGTTTATATTGAGACCATTTTACAGATAACACAGAAAATGAACGAACACAATATTTTATTAGGGTCTACTCTCTTCAATATGTCCTATTGTGCTTATTGGATGACTTTCAGAGGATAAAATATCGCTGTGGGGGTTATAATAAGAAGGCCTCCATCCTTTTGTCAATACACAAGAGAAACTTGTGGAGGGAACTCCCCCCCTCTCCTGGCTACTTCCTTCTTCTCCTCACTCTCTGCTCCTCACTCAATTTTCTCTAATGGTTGGTCGTCGATTTAAAGTGCAATCATGGCCATTTTGGGATTTAATTGGCTGAAATCATCAGATGAGAGAGAGGGAGAGAGAGAGAGAGGGAGAGAGAGAGAGAGAGAGAGAGAGAGAGAGAGAGAGAGAGAGAGAGAGAGAGAGAGAGAGAGAGAGAGAGAGAGAGTGGTTTGTGTCTGTTTTTGTAAAAACACACGTGCGTGCGCTCTTGCCGGACGCAGTAATGATGCCCACTGCGATTCACTTAGGGGCCCAACAAGCTCTCATCACAGACGAAGAGGGGAGGCCGAGGCGGATGCCAGAGCAAACAGGAAGAGAAACGAGTGAGGGCTGAGGGCGGTTTCTGCTCCAGTCTGCTCTCCCAGGCTCCCAATCTACCACTACTTCAATATTTCATATGAGGAGATCTCAGTGTGTGTGTGCGTGTATGTGTGCGTGTGTGTGTGTGTGTGCGTGTGTGTATGTGTGTGTGTGTGTGTGGGGGGGGGGTTATTTATGGGAAAACTGCAGAGCTCTGTCATCTGGCTAATAAATGGACCTCAGCTCCCACATCTCACTGTAAGAATAAGAGGCAGAGAGGCATAGGATCTCTCATTTGCACACACACATACACAAACACATGCATACACACAAACACTCACGCACAACACACACACACGCACTACAGGTCAAGTAGAAAAATGTGTCCATGTGTTCACTCAGATCAGATTTAAGAAATGTGAACTGAAGAAGCTGCTGCAAAAAAGAAAGATAACAAATGATAAATGTTGTATCACATATTTCACGTCTTCTTTTGCTGTTTTATGCACAATAGAAGATAATCAGGGAGATTGTGGGTCAGATTCTAACCTCGTGACAACAAAAATTCTCCACACTGAATTCCCATTTCAAGAGCTTCTTTTTTCCTGATCTTAATTATTTAGAAATACATGTTTTTTCTTGTCTGGGTCCTGTAAGATAATACCCACAAGCCCTTGCTGCTGTTGCTATGGCGAGTGCGGCACGGAACACTTCTGCAACACATTCTTTTCTTGCGTGACATTTATCTAAGTGGCACTTTATCTGCTACAATACACAGAAATATTTTTGCTAAATAGCACTTACACAGAGGGCTTGACAATGGTTTCCGAGTAACGATGGCTCACCTGACAGGAAGAGCGCCTTGTCCACTGTGAACTCTTCCGCAAATCTGATATGGCAGAAGTTCTTTTTGCTTTTGCGTATGGCCACGATGTCACCGCACTGTCCGAAGACCTCCATTATGAGCTGCTCATTGGCGTTCTCGGGCAGACCCCCTACAAACACCGTCTTACAACCTGGAGGACGGTCTCTTGTGGCGGGAGAGGGAAGATCTGTGGAGAAAAATAATGATGTATAGTGATGAAACTGTGAGCACAACAGATAATAAAGCTGAAGTACGCACAATTCAAGGAATGACTCAGATGTCTGAGAACACAGAAACTCGATTAGGTGTGAATAATGGTCACTGAGAAGCTGTAGACAAAATATCCATTGGCAAGAACAGAGTGTTTTGATAAGAGAATTGCTGTAAATTATTCTGACAGGAGATGGTTGGGTTTTCTGCCTGTTGTTTTTCGCTCAGAAGTAAATATGTGTGGAAATATGTCTCCAATAAAAAAAATGTATACAAATAACTAAAAAAGCAGCTGGGCCTCAACCCAAACATGTATTAATTCAATGCCTACTTAAAATGTCAACATCTAAATGGCACTGACTCCATCAGGTTCACACAATAAAAAACCAAGGTGTTTATGCTGCTGACTCTGCCTTCCATGTATATCAATGATTTTAATATATATATATATGGAGCTGAAAACCCCACATACAAACTAAGATGCACGGTAAAAAAAGTCCAATAAAGATTCTGATGGCACTTAAAGACATGAACATTCAGGCTGAGACGAACATCAACATTAAAACTAGAAATCTAACTTTCCATATTCTCATGGAGCTTGATGCTTCCGAATTCAATGAAGAAAAATATAAAACACTACACTTATGACCTTAAAATATGATGAAAGTTTACTGCATGAGTAATGATAACTAAGAGCAACAAGCTCAGATTGTTTTTTGTTGGATCAATGTTAATATCAAACCATGCCATGCATGAAAATGAAATCCTTTTGGCTACAGAGTGATTGCAAAACCTCTCATGTGGAAGGTCCCCTGCATCGCAGAAATCACTTATTCAACACGGACGAGAGTTGACTGATCTAATCTCCAATAGATCAAGCTTCTCATCCATGATGAATATGATTAGCGAGGGCTATGAGGAGTGAACGAGCTAATCAGTGGAAAGCTGGGATGATGTATTTCTGGGTGTCTGCTAGAAAGGCCTGACGCTCGTACCCCTGTAGATATATCGACATGATGGGAAAGGACTGGGGTTGACCTTGGTTGGATATCTGAGCTGTATCACAGGGGTCTCATGGATCAGCAGCAAGTGGAGAAACTCAGATATTTATTGCTCTGATTCATGTGTGATCAAAAGGGTTTCAGGACTAAGCACTGGTGGGGTTCAGTAACAGTAAGACAAACTTCTGCAGAACACTGGTGCCTGGTCATCTTTTAACTGAATGATTCTTAACTTGGGAGGACTGTGTTTTATTTTTCTAAGTAATTTTACTCAACACCTTCCAAACAGATGTCCATGAGAATTGGTGGAAGGATGTGATACAGGTCAGAATATAACCCATTGAATTATTGTGTGGATCCAGATCAGGGGGGGAATCCAATCATTTTGTTGTCTTTTTTTAGGGTTAGGGTCGAAATAGGATGATTTTCAATATTTACGTTGATTTGTCAGAGAATAATTTCTATGGATCTTGATGAAAAATAAACCTTGTATTTTAAAGCAATAAATATTTATGAATGTGGGAATTTCGGGCAAATCGCAATGAAAATCTGGATGTTGTGAATATAAAGAAGAGAAGGAGGGAGAACCCGCAGATCGAAATGAATCGGCAGATCTGGGAATTTTTCTTTAAAATGGCTTCTACTTGTTTGTGTACTTGGGCTTTTAATCTTGCTTTTTTCCCTTGTGTTTTACAGCAGCACAACTTGATTACATGTAACTTCAGCAACAGACTGATAGTCGTGGTGAGGAGGTAGCTAAGCTTTAGAGAAAGTTCCAAATTGGCTGCACCCTCTTCATGCGGACGTCCACCAACAGATGAGATCACGATACAAACAGCTGAGATGAGGAGCTCTCTCAGCAGGATGACTGGTCTAATAACAGCGAGGAGCTTTTATTGCTTCTTCACATTCAGCTGATGTCGCCTGGGCCCCTAATAAGATGCCTTCTGGGGATCTGGGCCGAGTTCAGAAACTTGTGGATGGGAAGACCAGTTTAAGTAGAGAGTTTAAAGACCTGGTTCTGAGCTGTAATAAACTTTGCATTATTAACGGTTAGAGTCATTATTCCGTGTCATAAATGGATGGCAAATAAATTCTATGTACAGATTATGAGACGATGGGCCCCTGGACACAGACAAATATAAGACCTCACCACTCCTCCGATAAAGAAGTGAGGCACCGGGTGTGTCTCTTTGTGGTCCTTCAGTAGGTGTTTTTTGTCTCTTTATGGTCATTTTGCATTGTTTCTAGTTGTCTGTGTCTCTTTGTGGTTGTGTGAACGTTGTTTTATGCATCGTTGTGGACATCTTTCACCTCTTTGTGGTTGTTTTGTGTCTCTTTGTAGTCATTATTTAATCTCTTAGTGGTCCCTCTGCCTCCTCTTTTCTTCAAATGTGACTGTTAAAGCGAAAATTTCGACTGAAGTTTCTCTCCATGAAGGATTAAACTAGCTGTGAGTTGAGATGGCTGGAAAAAGTAAAGCTGGTGCAGAAAAAGCTTGCGAAAGCAAGAAAGAGCTTTGTTGGCAGATGCAACAAAGAGTTTGAAAATTGACTGACCTTTTCGGTCCACGAGGGGCTGATGGGGGTGATTGTGACAATGGGGAGAGCAGAGGAGGAGAACAGCGAGAGCAGGTGCAGTGCAGCATGAACCCGATTGTGTCGTGTTGTTACTTAGATCAAAAAAGTTGTTTGGTTTTTGCAACAGAAAGTTTTTGTGACTTTGGACTGTTGTGTACTGCTGTGCTACCGAACCCCACTGTTCAGCACATTAGGACACTATATGCAAATGCACAACACAGAAGATTCAGATAAACTTTGTGCGACAGACTTCAAGGCTGCTAATTTAAAATGCAGACAGAGAAACCGAGGAAAGAGAGGAGGAGGAGAGGGAGAATGCTAAGTCCACAGTGGGGATAAAAGAAACGCAGTAAACTGGAGGGAGAGACAAGATATTGACAGGTTATATGAAGATGACTGAGGGTGTGAAAACTGCTTTATGCTTTTCTGATATTTGTCCGATTCATTTGCATATATTTAGGAATATATGCATGAAAATACTATAGAACGGAAGTATTAAAATACTAACTTTTCCTTCAAGAATTACACCAGAATTGAATCTGCTTTATTGGACTGAAATATACATATTTGCATCTTCTGCAGACTTCAGACATACTCATTGTACGATTGATATTAGCAGTGTACTTAGGATACACATTGAGGCTGCTGCTACAGACTATGACCTGCTCTCTGTATTCTGTGGCCCCTTCACTGGTCTGCTGCTGTAACGCATCCTCACCGTCCAACACTTGGACAGATTGGGAGACGGAGGTGGGAGCTAATTCGCTAATTCATCCGCGAGCACTAAATGAGGTGAAGGTGTAGACTTACATCTGAGCCATTGGAAAAAATCTTTCCATCTAAGGAAGCGAAAGGCTTTCAGTGGATTAATCGATACCAGGAGAAGAACAGAAGAGGAACTTTAAAGCCTCTTTGTGCGTGACTGCAAACGAAACAGATACAACTAATCATACAACTAATCAGCTGAAGAATTCTTTCAACTGTTAGTCGACAAATATTTGTTTTTTTCTTAGAACGAGTTAGACAAACAGCAGTCTGTTTTCAGGCGTAAGGGACAGTGCATATGTGTACATACATGGATGCACACTCTGTTAACGCGAGAATCCTCAAAGCTCAACAGAATCTGTTTCATCTTCCCTAAGAGCTAATTTATAAAATCTATTCGACACTGCCTTCAGAAGTTTCAAAGAGTCAGAGAAACATAAAAACGCAGAGTTTTATGTACAATTTTACTATCAAAGCAAAACCAGTGGTCAAAAGTGTTGAGTCTTTGCAATCCATTCACAGGAAAAACAAAAGGGTAGTACTACAGCACCTCAGCAACGAATAGGTGAGTGGGAAGAAGCGGCTGTGAAGAGGGATCAAAGCTGAATGCAGAGAGTTTGACTGAAGACAAACAGAGAAGGACGCTACAAGGAAAGAGCTTTAAGGAGATGCACCCTGACAGTACAGATACAGCATCTGGTTTTATTTCTGCTGGTCGGAAAGAAAAGGCGATTTAAGTTCTCACTTTGGGAACCTCTTATTGACGTTTACTACCATTTGCATTTGCAACATTCTGCAGACCAAACAGCGGAGAGAATAATCATTACACTAAGGAATACTGGAATAATCTTTAGTTTCTCCCTCAGACTTGCTGCGGAGATTTTTATATCATTTTCTTCATCAATTGACATCGTTAAACATCACTACTTTGCATCTAAAGGCACTTTTGAGAGCACAGTGTGAAATAATGATACGCCTCTATCATCATGTTCTCGTCTCATTCCCCCATCAGCTCTATCGCACTCGGAGGTGATGCAGCTTTAGTGAGACATATGCTAAAGTGCTGACTTTACAACCACATTTTACATCTTTATGCGATGTGAAGGGCCTTGTATGCTTTCGGCCTGGTGGAACCAATAACGTGCTGAATGGCTTCATTCCAGAACTTTTCAAAGAAGGTGCTATTTGCTCGTTCAGTGAAGTGAAAAAGCCCAAGAAGGTTTTCTACCCAACCATTAATGTTCCTCTGCTCGCTGCAGGTCCAGTCTGCTTTAGCTGCAGAGGTTTCCTGACATGTCCCAGTTGTCTGTCTCTCCATTAATGTCCTCCAGCTCTTCAGGGAGGATCCATGGGGCATTTGCACTCTGTATCACTCTCTGGGTGTGGTCTGGTATATAAGCATATGTCTCACTAACGCTGTGTCACACACATTGAGCTGATAGGGGAATGAAAGGAGAACATGATGATCAAGGTGTAGCATTATTCACCACGTATGCTCTTTAGATGCAAACTGTTTCAGAATTCACTTACAAAAGTTTTAATAGTTGCTATTATGCTTAAGATGTCAGTTGTAAAGAATGTCGCAAATGCAAATAGCAACTTCAATTTGTATGCCTCCGCCAATCAGTGCACTTTCAGTCTACAATGTGGTTTTTTTCCACACCGGATGTGGTCACAGTGACCTTGAGCACCAAATTCACGTCATTTCATCCAGCAAATATTTGTACCACATTTAAAGAAATTCCCTGAAGGTGTTTTTGACATTTCATGTTCTCAATACCGGGACAAACAACCCCAAAAACATAATGATTCTGGCCACTGCCTATATAGTAATAAAAATGTCAACAACAAGTTCTCAGAGCCGACAGTGATGTCTCAAAAGGCTTTTTTGACTGACATATAGAAGATGGAAGGTTGAGAAAACCAGAAGCCTTTCACAACTGTTATGATGCAAGCAGTAAGTTTTTGCTCATTTGCATTCAGTTGATCATGTTCAGAAATACCTCTGCAGAGAGGTCCAGGTGGGTAGATGGCCGATCCACCTTAACTGCCTCCTCTCTGTGTAAAGACACCTAATTAGGCTGCTTGCAGCATCTGTCTCCGTCTTTCAGTCACTACCCACAAATCATGACCCCTGATTGTGGCTCCTTGGTAGTGGGTAGATCGAGTAGTAGATGAAGAGATTTGTCTCGAGGCTCAGCTCCCTTTTTTCTACAACAGTTGAGTAAAAAGCATCAATCACTGCCATGCTGCACAAGTTGAGCTGTGTGGATCTCGTGCTCCCTCTTCAAGTACTAGAGTATTACAGTATAATACTATTTTAAGAGGGGGTGATGGACACTTCAAACAAGTTCAAGAGGGACGTAGAACCAGACACTTTTTATCTCTCTAAAATGCACGGGATAAAAAAAAATGGTGCCTACATGACCCACAATGAACTAATCTGTCAATATTTGAACTAGAGATTAATTGTGTTATGCTGGTGGTGCCTATTGCAGCCTTCGGTTGCTATAGTCTGAGGCAGACCAGGTTCCGGAGTCTGGGAACCTCACTTCTTTCTACCTCATGTAAACCAACCTGGTGCAGACTGGAGGTCAAAGTCAAATCAAGTCAAAAGAACTACACAACTGTAAGAACTGCAGACATACAATCCTGAGGAACCCATTGTAGAAAAAAACTCTTACTCAGGAGAGACTGATCTTTACTGAGTAACAATGAAAATTTGAATTGTTGACAAGCCATGAACTTGCAAAACACATTAATCCAAGACTTCAACCTGCCTTCAGGGCCCTCAGTTGGAACCATGTTGCTTTCAGAACCTTTACCAGGAGCAGCTGGCCCCTAACAACACAACTCAGAGGTCACAGACTCACACCGTCCACCAAACTGAGGTAGCAATTCTCTCGAGGGAGTAACCAACACCTTATGGCTTCTTAAAGACTCGACTTTCATGAGCAGTATCAAGCGAAAACCGTTTTTCCTCAGATGTCTGAATACATGGCTTAGAGATTAACTGCATCCTGTGACACCGAAATAGGTGACAGGCAAAAGAGATCTTAAGAAGAGATGGAGAGCAAAAGAATGAGACGACAGTAACTGGGACAGAGCAGACAGGCAGGAAAGTAGAAAGTAGGTTTGAAAATAAAAAAGTTACAAAATCAGTGTGAGTGAGTGAACCTCTTTGGATTCTCGGGTATAAATCATCTATAACGCTATAAAAATCGATTAATTCAATCGAGAATGGCACTTAGTTGAGTTCATAACTCTACCAAGGCCCAACAGTTCCCTTCAATGAAAACAAGAAAAAGGCCACAAGTGTTTCTCAACTACACGTGGTAGGTACAGGCTTCTAAACCTTTTTGATACCACGAGGCAGATGAAAACAGCATACAGCCATAATGACACCTTATCTAAATCACTTACATCCAGATTTGTATTTGGATAAATAGAAGTCTGATTTTTTTCCATGGTGAGTCTCGCATAACTCTCTGATAAATCAATAAAAATGCCCTCTCTTGCAAGGTTAAGGAAATTGAAAAGAATATCTCAGATCTGCCCCTGATCTGGAGCCGCACCAAAATGTAATGGATTCTTTGCTTAACCATATTGCATCCTTCCACCAAGTTCTGTGGCGATACAGCCAGTAGTTTTCAGTAGTTATGAATACATTACCTCCAAGGTGAAGGTAATTAATGAATGTATAACAGGCGACACAAAACACAGGAAACAGTCCCTGTTGTGCCACAGCCGGCTTCAGGCTCAGAAGTTGTTATTTCTTGACAAGCGGACCCTCCCCTCAGCCTCAGGGTTTATACAGTATGTGTCCTGTCACAGCAGCGAGTTCATTTCTCTGTCTTCGCTCCTGAGGACGAGCTTGAGAGATGTTCCTAAGTGAAGTTAAACTTTTAATCAGCTTTTCTCCCTGCACCACATTGTGACGCTGGCGGTTTATGCTGTGGCATAAAGAATCCCACAGATACACATGCAAATCTCAGAAACAGCTGTATGGCTGTGGTAGAAATCACATATTTGCCTGAGAGAATACAACAGTGTGTGTTTTCCGTCATGAAAGCATCGTAAGCTCCCCAATGCAACTGTGGTGCGGAGCTTTTTGTTTTAGTTTTTCTTTGAAGATGACATGTAATACCTGTTTGAAAAGAGGCCCCAGGCAGAAACTTTTCTGTTTCAGGGAATGTGAAATGTGACTGTTGGATCTATCAAAGGACCCCCCACTACCTGTTTTCTAACTCAGGATAATTGGAAGGTGGAGGTGAGATAAATATAAACAGCTTGTGCAGCACACCTCTTGTCAAGAGTATAGAAAGTGAGTTGCCATGGAAATACCAATGCATCTTCTCAAATGTGAACGCATGGAGGTTTTCTCATTTTCCCACACATTTTTAGATCCTCATTTTAATCCCACAAATATTAGCAGATTATCACTAATGAAAGTCATTTTTACTCACAAGAATTACATATTAACGTGATAATTAGAAATTAGCAACTCTATCCACCGAGGACGATTGTGAGATTGTGAGTCAAAGCTTCAAAAACAACTCACAAAAACAACAAATAATTAGACCTTGTTTCGTGATTGAGCTTTTTTGATGATTTTATCAAGCAGCTGTTTCCGAGGCCAACTGATGTTACGTTATAAGAAGCCTTCAAATGCGTGATTCCTTTACCACTGGTCAAAAAGCCCACTGTAATGGGAACGGATACAATCAACGGACTGACACAGGTTTTTTATTGGCACTGTCTCCGCTCTGCAGTGATAGAAACGTGGCACGTTGGGTATCAATGATCATTTCGTCCTCTTCTTCTTTTTGTTGGTGGTCTAGATGCTGGGACCTGCACCTTTTCCTGCACGACATTATGACGCAGAATTAACTTCCAGGCATTGGCGTGTAAATAGCAAAACATTGTGTTGAATGCGACGCCGGCAATTCAAAGAGGCGAGCTTCTCAAATGTCGGCACCTTTTATGAAAAAAACTACTGGCAATGAGAAAGAGGTCAATTGCCTTTCTCTTTTTTTTTGCAGATTTACCCCGGTTTAATAAAACCT
This sequence comes from Pseudopleuronectes americanus, assembly GCA_038501795.1. NCBI lineage: Eukaryota > Metazoa > Chordata > Actinopteri > Pleuronectiformes > Pleuronectidae > Pseudopleuronectes > Pseudopleuronectes americanus. Next base: position 18,779,863 of record CM076723.1, read on the forward strand.
GTGTTTACCTGCTAATATTGGTGCAAAAGAGATGCAGTTGAAGAATATGTTGGGTTATTGGTGGTTGGGGGAGCTGGTGTAATATTAATGTGATATCATGGCTTACTGGGGTTCGGGGGGAATAGGGTGCAGGTCTTGCAGTGGATGATCTCCTTGACAACCGGTAAATCCTGGGAGAGCTGTCCAGGCACGATACCGATGCCGGGCATCATGGGGTTCATGGGAGTGATTCCAGCCATCATCCCAAGGGTGGGGTCAAAATCTGTGGGCAGGAGGGAAGTATGAATGAGATGGAGGAGAAGATAACACCTACACAGTACCATTGAGAAAAGCTTAGGTCAACATCAGTGACACACCAGCAGCCAATACAGTAATGGAATCCACATCCATTCGTGAATAAGTCATCCTGTAAACAACATGCATATTTTACAAGGTTTTTACTGAGTCTCTCTCTCTCTCTCTCTCCTGCTGTTTGAATGATAACCCTATGGATAACGTAGATGGTTGGATATAACACCTACATAACCGAGAGACCTTTATTTACAATATCGTCTCACACCGCAGTTGGGAAATTTGCACACACCTACACATGCCAGCACCGACAACACCACATGTTCCTTTGTGTGCCCAAGCCTCCCAGTATGGAGCTTTTTGAAATGGAAATGCAGCCTCCCTCCAGTATGTGCCTCAACGTCACATGCAGACGATTCGGAGTTGACAATTCTGCCGCCGGGTGAGTAATGTACAACGCACCTGTGTGTGTGTGCACGGCACGCAGGAGCAGTAGTCACTAAAACAAATCCGTCACTTCAGGTTATACGCACACTGTAATTTACTAGACGTGTGGCAAAAATAAATCTGACACACTGGCTTGGAAACATTTAGAGAAGGTATAATTTTGTTTGTGCCGATAAATTCCGGAAATGCAAAAACAAGAAGCTAAATAAAAAGAAGCAGAATATGAGAGGAAAAGATGTTTTTATATTTTTACTATTCCTTTAGCTTTTCTCCACTTTTTTCAATGGATGGATGGAATGATGGAAAAAATTTAAGGGAAATGACTTAATAAACTGATGGTTCAATTTAAAACAATTTAAGCTTACATTTTTCAACTTTTAAAAACAACTTTTCATTTAAATTAAAAACTAACACCTTCACTTTATAATATTTCTATAAAAAATAGAGAGTAACAGCAGTTAACACTATATGTGTTCCATTTCAACCTGTGACTTTTCTACAATATCAGAATCCAGTGAAGGAGAAACGATATTTACACCTCTATCATACCCAACTTCAACAAGTGATAGATAGAACTTTTCCTTACAATTGAGTTCCTCTAAATCTACTGTAGAAGAGAAAATGGATGAATTAACGGATGACCAGTGAAAGAGATTAAAGTGCACGTTACAGAAAACGTGCACTATACGTCCCTGGAGCAGGGGAGGGTGCAATAAATAATTTGGACTGATAAAACTGACTGAAGGACAAAAATGCAGAAAGAGAAATGGAGGCCAGATGGAGAAAAGAAAACAGTCCAAAAAAAGAGAGGGGGAGAAGTACATTAAAGCAAAATGGATGAAAACCTTATGTCTATTGATGACCTCACCATCAATCTAAAAACGAGGAGTCAGATTAAGAGCAGTGGTGATAAGAGGGTCCCTGGTTGCCAGGCGATTGATGACTTCTTCTGCACGTTAGGAAGGAGGAAAGTAAGACAGATAGCAGAAGGGATGATAAGGAATGTTGGATGGAAGATGGGAGGGTGGTGCAACAGCCAGCCTGAATACCAAACGCTGCATATAGAGAGAGGACAGAGGATCTAAGACAGGGTTGTAGGACGTTGCCCCCACGGACGAACACGTATCCAGGAAATCCTCCTCCATTGTCTGCGAAACCAATGCTCCCACTGTTCCAGGGGTAAAATAAGGGAACATGCTTATGCGTTTGTATTGTGTGTGGCTGAACAGGAAACTCGATTTCAGCCCGCACGGAGGACACGATCTTGTTACATCAGGGCATGGCTGGTGCAATTTCACTGCAGTGCTGCTCGTGTTCCCTCTGGAGTCTCTCTGTGTGTGTGCGTGTGTATGTGTGTGTGTGTGTGTGTCTGCGTATTTATCCTCGTCCATTAGGAGCCCGGGTCCCGAAGCAAACATGTCGCACAACCATGTGTAATAAAGGAGATTTAATTCTTCCGAAAAATTTCCAGCCACAGCAGAGTTCTCTCATCTCCATTTTTCCGACAACATAGCTCGAGGACATGTGTCATCAGTAACATACAATGATTCCCCCCCTCCCTCAGTGTTTCTCATTACTGTGGACTCTGTAAGTGGACGCAGATGAACATACACCATGAGGGCTGTATGTCATCCTATGTATGCATCGGTGCTGTTTTCTGTTATGCTGCAGATTTAAATTATACTTTATATTGGTTCAGTATTTATTCGAGCACATCATACATTTTAAAAAGTATTAAACTAGAGGATTCGACTGCAGTTTGTACCAGAATGGAGGTGCACAGACATTAAGTAACAATAACCAAGCTGCAGGTTTAAGGGAATGACACCTCAAAGTTATTGATGTCCTACAGCACAAGATAGTAGAAACTTTCTTTTTTACCCACAAGTGACACCACCCGATTAAAATTTAAAGGTGAATTTCTACCGAGGAAACTTTCCCTGGGAAACAGGGATTTTCTGAACGAGTCAGTTCCCCAACCTGCGCTTAATTCCACCGGAGGAATCACGGTTTAAATTATGTCCCAGGGAGATAGATTTACTCTCCACCAAAAATTCTGCTAATGGGGTAACACTCTCTGAAGGTTAAGGAACGTTATGGTTGAGGCTAAAAGCACTGAATGTTGCTGACTGGTCAAATATGGTAGTTTTATGGTTTTGTGCAGAGTTTTTTGCAGCCTGACAGATGGCTGTCAATATCCAAGATGGAGCAGCAATATAGAGATTTTACAACTGATGGAATGAAAACAGAATCCCGGCCTTGTTGTCCACTTCTGCAGAAGACAAGAATGCAAGAATGTCGTGAAAGAGGAGACAGAAATAACTAATTTGCTTAATCTTCTCGGGGCTTTGGCTGCAAATCACAATGTGCAGGGAGAACCCTCACCTCTGGAACAGCACCTGGATGTTAAATCTCAGGAAATTAAAGTTTCGGGAATCTTTTTTTGTGGAAATAAACATTGAGGGATGAACTTTAAATAACTTGTTTAGATGCAAAGAACATCTTACACAGCGCTTGCATAGAAGCCTGTCAAGTTTACACAGAGATGGCTGCAGATTCTCCACAAGAACAAGCAGAGCACTCAAATAATTTCCATAGACCTGAATCATCTGTACTTGTTATACTCTTCTTGTCCTGGTATAATGTGCGGTCATTGTAATGATAATGTGCTGGTTTTAAATTTGAACCGGGTTATTTGTTGCCCGTCACCATCTTCTTTTCTCCTCTGTAAGTGTGAACTATCACAGTGAGAATGCCAAAGATAAAAGAGGCTTAATAATAAAGCCAGGCCACAGTGAAGCGGTAAAGTTACAGCTGATCGATACGATTTTAAGAACAATCCTAAATCATATTTGCAGCCGCTCACGTGAAAGTGGAATGAGGTTAATAAACAATGATTAACCTCATCATTGTCGATGTCACCGGGGATGAGTGCTTGAGTGTGTCATCGTGGCACTAGTTTCTTATTTAATAACAATAAATCCAAAATCATGAAAGCATTGTAACCACACAAAACCACTATAACAAGAATCATCCCTTTTTCACAACAAAGCAAACATCTTGTATCTAGTATGAGTCTCTGTTGGAACAACTAAGCTTCTGAGTAGAAATTCTCTCCGTGACGTGAACTCTAGTTGAAGCAGCACACTGTGGCTTGAATGTGGCTCAAAAGACACATTTCTGAGAAGTCGAAACCTAATATCAGTTCTAAAAGTGAGTAGTCACAATAACAACAGGCTTTGTTATACAAGTATATTCACTCATGTATTGTATTATTAGGTTTGAAGGGGCAGTGGTGCAGTGTCGCCTCGCAACAACAAGGTTCTGGGTTTGAACCCTAGTTTAGTCTTCTCTGTGTGGAGGCTGCATGTTCTCCCTCTGCCTCCGGCTACTCTGACGTCCTCCCACAGTCCAAAGACACCAGGTTCCTCTGATTCATGACCCTTAATTATATGTGTGAGTATGTGTCAGACCTGTGACAAACTGACGATCAGTCCCATCTCTCGCCCAATGTCAACTGGGATTGGATCCAGTATCCAGAGTAACCAGTCATAATTGGTAACGGAGAATGAAGATGCAACATTGGATGTTAGGAATGTAGAAATATCAATTAATGCAGACAATAATCAATAAATACTGGTATTGAGAATTATTTTATGTTGCAGCATTAATTTACAGATTATGATTTTAAATTTATATTCGAAATGTGTTGAGCCTACAACATATGATGTCTTCTGTAGATGTTACCATGCAACAGAATGATAATAGGCTAAAAATAGCCCCTTAAAATTAGCTACTTAAAAGATGTTGCTTGAGATCTAAGAATATAGGTGAAGGCCATTTCTCAGCATCCGGGCATCAAACAACCCACACAATTACTTCAATCAAGAAAATACTCAGCCACCTGAATGAAAATGAAAATGATTGTTAGTCGCTGCACTAACCTGGGAAAAATTAGAATTATCCGTTTCTCAAAGAAGGCCCTTGGTGTGAGAAACATCTTGAGAAAACAGACCAGTCTTCAACAATTGTTGAATCATGTACATTTTGTTTACAATGTTAAAAAAGCGTACACAGGCATTTAAAGACAATTGCAATTTTTTTCTTGCAGACGCTTTTAAAAACCGTTCTTCCATAATAAATTGTGTATGCTAAACAGTTGAGTGGAGATAAGTGCGTGTGCTACGAGACAATATGCAGTGCACTCAGCGAGAGACGGGAAGAAAAGGTCTCTGACTCAGTAGAAGGTCCACAGAGAGATTTACAGAGCACAAGGGTCCTCTTGAAGAAGAACAACAAAAGAATCCTGGGGCCGGGTCCACCCACACGTGTCCATATGATCCCTTTTTAACCGCATTTCTCTCTGAGCTTCAGTCTCTGTTCTCTCTCATGTGGGAAAGCTGAAAACACTGCCCGGCTAATACTTCTTTCTTGTACAGTAACATGCATGAGCGCACATGCACACACACACTTAGCTGTTACACACATCCTCCTCCTCTCCACCTCCTTCATCACGTACTCTTGTCATTATTTCCCTGGAGGTTCTCTCAACAGTAATGTTTAGAGCTGCCCCTCGATCAGGAGCTGCAGGGAGATTAATAAAAAAAATACGACATTTGATTGTGTGAAGCTCCCGGCTCTTACTGCCATCCTCCTCCACCCTCCAGTCAGATTTCAAGGGTGAATGTCCACCCCCGCCGTGAGAGTCGGGTGGGAGTTGGGAGGGGGACATGGCGGTGGCTGAGGGGCACGCTGGATAATATTCTCTAATGAGGCGAGCTAGCCACACCACCTGGAAGCCAACCAGTGGCTGAAGTCTGCCTCACTGAGTCACCCACTTTGCATTTTCATGAGAACGTCTCTGGCTCTTACGGTCGTCTGCGGGATGGACATAAAAACTCCTTCCTGTTTATAGAAGGTTTCCCTATTCGCATGCATCTAAATGAGAAATCCATCTTCTTTGTCTGACACCTCAATACTCAAATATCCATAGCAAATCTAACCTTTAACAGTAACTTGCCTTAAATCTGCCATGGATAGAAATAACTGTCAGAAAGTCCCATTTCAGTAGCTCTATAACTAGAGCTCTATGCCAGACAGAGTGTATATCCAGAGTAAGGCATGCCCCTGCCTCTCCACTCTGTCCGCCCACACTCCGCCAAAAAAACCTCTGGCGCCGCACCAGTGCAGCTCCTGAGCAGTCAGCAGAAAAAGGACACAGCATCCAGGCCAAGAATTTGGGAAGCGCTAAGGGCAAAGGAATGATTGTCATCAAATGAATTTCCTGATGTTATGGTGAGCGAATGTATGAGAACGAGAAGGCCCTGATTCAAATCTGTGTGTGTGTGTGTGTGTGTGTGTGTGTGTGTGTGTGTGTGTGTGTGTTTGTGTTGAGATGATTGCTTATGAGGCATCACACAAAGTCACTGACTTTTCATATATTCCACTGTGGGTTTTGTGTGTGTTTGTCTGTGTGGAGGGGGGGAAGGGGGGGGTTGAGGAAACGGTGGGGAATGGATGAGGATGAGTGGGATGCAGCAGACAAAGGAGTGGCTGTTTATTCAAGGGACGGTCATCGGTCCACGGAGCCTGCTTATCTATTCTCCAGGGGGCTTGTGTTTGTGTGCGTTTTCATGCATAAGAATGTGCATCTAAATAAAACCAATAACAAAACAGAAAAAGAAAGCAAAAACAAACAACAAAAAGCATAACACAACAAAAATACACCAAAAATGCAAAACAACAGCGAGAGAATCACATAAACACAAACAGCCACAAAAAAATAAAAAGGGGGGGCGGGGGAAATGCAAAATAAACAAAAACCAAAAAAAAACACAAACACAAAAATAACAAACCACAGAACAAATAATAGAAGTGAAGCCACACAAAATAAAAAACAAAAATCAAAAAAAAGAACTAAACCCCATCTCACCCAACACCAAGCAAAAAAATACAACACAACGAACACGCCACATAAAGACAAATATACAAAACCCCCAGAAACACGATACAACATAACAAATCAGTCAAAAAGACCAAGCAGTAAAGCCCCCCCCCACCCTCGCCGCCACCCCCAACACACCCTCTCCCCTACGCACTCCGCCCGCCACCCCAAAACCGAGCCTCACCAGCAGCCCCAAAACCACATCACAGCTTTTTTTACCCCCCCCGCACAGCGACCGCGCCCAACCTCCCTTCCCCACCCCCCCCCTGTCTCCCCCGCCCCCACCCTCCCATACTGCACTCCGCCCTCTCCTCCTCACCCACGCGCCACACCCACACGCCCACTACACTCGCACCACCCACCACCCACAAACCCACCCGCAAAAATACACACCACACACCACCGCCCACCACACCCACCCAACCACCACATCAACCAAACAAAAAACCCCACCACAACAACCACCAACTTCACAACCCCTCACCACACACCCACCGCACAAACCCACACAACCCCAACCACACACCACCCCCACACACCCCCCACACACCCACCCTCACCACACCCACACCCACCCCACACAACAACCCAACATAAACACACACCTACCACAGCAACTACCACAAACATCCACTACACCCAAACTCCCCCCACACGCAACACTACCCACCCCACTCATCCACACCTAGCCACACAATCTCACCACCACAACAACCCACACCCCAAACCCCACTACACACCCAACCCGCCACCCAACTACTCCAGCCAAACCATCCACACAACACCGCCACACACACCTCACACAAACACAACATACCTAACACCCACCCAACAACACACCACACTAAAAAATCCAACAAAACAACCGCACACACAAACCCACACCCACACACCACCCCACACACACACCAACACACACTCCACACAACCCACACTACCACCACCCACCAACCCCACACCCACAACACACACACCCAACCATCCACCCCACTCCTCCCAACCCCAAACACCACCGCCTCCAACACACCTCCACACCGCCACACAACAACCAACAAAACTCCAACAACACCTTCAAACCACACACACCCCCCCACACACACCACCCAACAACACACACCCAAACTCACCCACACCCCCAACCCCGCCACCCCCCACCCTCACACCACAACCCACACCACCGCCCCCACCCCGCACACACCACACACCAACCAACCCCCACCCCCCACCCCCCCCCACCCCCCACCACACCTCAACACCACCCCACACCAACACACCACCACACCACACATCCACACCCGACCACACCCCCCAACCCACACCACACCCACACCCCCCCCACACCACCAACCCCCCCCACCCCCACCCCCCACACCCCCCCCCACCCCACACCACCCCCCCCACCCCACCCACCCACACACACACACCACCACCCCCCACCCACCACCCCACCCCACAACACACCACCCCACCCCACCCCCACCCCCCACCCACACCCACCCCCCCACCCCCCCACCACCCACACCACCCACCCCCCACCACCCCCCCCACACCCCCCCACACCCCACCCCCCCACCCCCCCCCCACCCCACCCCACCCCCCCACCCCCCCCCACCCCCCCCCCACCCCACCCACACCCACACACCCCCCCCACACCCACACACACACACCCCACCCCCCCCCACCCCCCCCCACCCCCCCCCACCCCCCACACACCCCCCCACCCCACCCCCCACCACAACCGCACAACCACCCCCTCAACACCCCACCACCCCCTCCCCTTCCCCCCAGCCGCCCCCCCCCCCCGACACCCAACCGAACACCCACCCCCCCAACCTCCCCCCGCCCCCACCCCCTAACCCCTACACCCGTACCCACCCCCCACCGACCCCCCCCTACCCCCCCACCCCCCCCCCCACCCCCCACCACCCCCCCCCCCCCCACCCACGACAACCCCAAACACCCAACCCAACCACCACCCACACCCCCCTCCCAACCCCACCCCACCCCTCACACCCCTCCCACTCCCCCTCGCACACCCACCCACCCAATCCCCACCCCCCACCACACACCCCCCCCCCTGCCCCCGCCCCTCACCTCCACCCCTCCCACCCCCACCCCCACCCCCCCACAGCCCCACCACCATCCCCCGACCCACACAAACCCCCGAACTCCCACCCCCCCACCCACACCACCCACAACACCCGATCACCCCCACACAAAAAAATTCATGGAAATACACGAAAACACCAATACTCAAGCCACCACCCCGCGACTAGAACTCCCGATATAGCCACCCGCACAACCGCCCACATTCCCCCCCTCCCTCCCCCCAGCCCCAACCGCCATCGTCACACCAGCAACGCACCTCAAACTTCTTCTCATCCACATAAATTGCAAACAATACATAACACCAAACTAAACCACGCCCCCCCCTCCAACGCCCACACCAATACAAACACTACCTCCAACAGAATTAAATTCCCCTGCACTAATTACGCGACACCAACCAAACACCAGGGCCAAGTTGTTCCGAAACACAACCACCACCGCCCACCAAAACAAAACCATATTCACAACCACCTCCTCACCCACCCAAATACTACCATAGGGGAACGCCAAACCAGAAAAGCGACAAAATCAAAGCAACAAAAACTAGCACCAAAGTATACAACTCCAAACGCAAACAAAGTCGCAATCGCAACCACCCTCCCTAACCACAAAAAAAAACAAATAGTCACAACCAAACATAAAACAACACATACTAAAGAAAACGCCACCAAAAGAAAAAAAGACAATTCAAACACAAAAACATACAATCAAAAGCCGCAAAATTTAAGCACACAACAAAAGCAAAAAAAATGCAGCAAACTCCACAAACAAACGCAGCTATCTAACCATACAAAAGATAAAAAACAACATGAACATAACATAAACCCAAGATTTCAAATACCCCCTCCCACCAGCCTCCCACCGCAACCACCGCAGACCTAAAACGCCCTATCCACACCTCACGCAATACCATAAACGATCCAACCACAAAAGTCCGAAGCAACACACCCCAGCAAACACTCCTAATCTCATTCGATTCCCCTCCCCACCCAACGTCCCAAGCCGGAATCCACCCCCGCGGCCGCTTTCACACTGCCGAAGTACCCGTCAGCCCCGATGCCCCGCGCAAAAAACCTGCGGCAAGTCAAGATACGGCCCCCCGACCTATCCCCCCGACTACATCAAAACCTCAACAGCCTTATTTGACCCATAACACCCAACAAATATCATAAACCATCACAACCACAACCCTCACACCCAACCCACAACACCCGACACCACCCCAACACCCACAACTCCAACCCACACCGTTACCCCCCCCCACCCCCACCCCCCCTCCCTCCCCCACCCCCCACCACTCCACCCCCACCCACCACAGCACCACCCCCCCCCCCAACAGCCCCCAACCCCACACCCCCCTACCCACCACCAAATTCCCCCCCGGACCCCCCCCCACCCCCCCGCACCCATCACACTCCCCACCCCCCTCACCCCCCCCACCCCCCGATCCACCCCCCACCCCCCTACACGACCCACCCCCCGCACCCCACAACCCCCACACCACTCCACCCGCCCCCCCCCCCCCCCACACCCCCCCCCCACCCCCCCCCCCCCCCCCAACCCCCCCCCACCCCCCTCCCCCCTCCACCTCCACGCCACCCCACCAACCCCCCCGCCCCTATCCCCCGCCCAACCCCCCCCTCATCACCCCCCCCCCCCGTACCCCCCCCACCCCTGCCACCCCCCCAACCTCCTCTCACCACCTTGACACCCCAAGCAACCCCCCCTCCCGCCCCCTCTACCCCCAACCACCCCCCACCCCCCCACCCCCTCCACCCCCCGACCTCTCCCCCACACCCGCCCCTCACCACCCCCCTACACCCCACACAACCCACCCGCCACCACAAACACAACCAACACCCCCACCCCACTCGTCCACCCACCCCCCCCCATAGCAACGGACCAACCCCGCCCCAAAAACAACCCGACATCCTCCCACACCACCACACAAACCAACACACCACCCCCCCCTCCCCATTCCAAAAATCACCACTCGCCCATCAGCCCACTACCTCCTCCCCGCGCCCCCGCTACTTACAAAGCCGCCCGCCCCCCCTCCCCCCCGGCCCGCCCGTCCCTCCCAACCTCCATCCCTACCCCACCCCCCCTCCCACCCTATCTACCGTGTAGGGGTGTGTCCCCCACCACCCTCCCCACCCACCCCCCCCACAAACCCACCATAGCAAAGCCACCCAACCACCAAAACAAGTCCAACTCCTAATAAACCTGTGCAAAACACGCCAATTAAACATAAAAAAAACTCAACTGCAATAACACAAACAGCCAAATCATACACGCACTCCCGCAAAGCAACAAAAAATAACATAAAATAAAGAAGCAAAAAAAACAAAAAAAAAACAACAGATAGAGCAAAACACAACAGAACAAGACAACGATAAACACTAACACATAAAACACACGAAACACAACAGAACGAACAAACAAAGCAGCAAACCAACAGACCGACCAAAGAAAAACAACATACAAAACAAGCAACAAAGCCACACACACAGCACAACACAGCACCAGAACAAACGTAACATATTACAATCCACATTTGACGAAAACGCACCAAGCACAGCGTTCAATCATACACAACCCAGAGAAACACGCACAAAAACACGGTGAAAACAAAAAACAACCACCACACATAATCAACACATGAACGAAAAGCCACACAACAACACAGAACACCAACAACCGCAAACAAGACCACGACAGTGCAAAACAGCAAAACAGCTCATTACAAAACACAAAACACATCACACAATCGAGACAACAATCATAAAACCAAATCGAACAACAAGACAGCTACCCAGAGAACAAATCAATCAAAAATACATCGATACTACAGAAACACAACCAGCACCCACAACCCCCCACCCACGACCCTCCACACCCCACAACCACCCCCCACCACCACACACCCCCCCACACCCCCACCCCAACACCCCCACACAACACCCTACAACTCACCCATCACACACACCACCCCCTCAACCCCACAACACCAACAACAAGCACCCACACACACCACCCCACACACCACCCAACCCACCACACCCCACATACCACCACCCCAAGACACACACACACATCCCTCCACACCACACGACACCACCCCAACACCACCAACCACAACACCAACACCCACACAACACCCACCACACCCCACACCTCACAACCACCACAACACCACAACCAAACCACCACCACAAACTCAACAATCACACAAAACCACATCCACCACACCCCACCAAATCCACAACCCCCCCCACCCCACACCCAACACCCCACACCACCCAAACCAACACCACACACACCCCCAACACACCACATCACACCCCCAACCCCCACACACCCCCACAACCACACAACCCACCAACAACCCCACACCACCACACCAAACACCACAACCACACCAACCCCAAACCCACCACCACCACACCACACAAACACCCCACCACCCACACCCCCACCACCAAACCACCCACCCCCACCCAACCACCACCCCACCACAACCCACCCACAACCCACACCCACAACCACACCACACCAACACCCCCCACCCCCACCACACCACCACACCCCACCCCCCCCCCAACCACACCACCCCCAACCACCCCACCCACCCCCCACACACCCCACCCCTCCACCCACCCCACCCCACACCCAACCACCACCCCCACCACCCACCCCACACCCACCCCACACCCCCCCCCACCCCCCCCCACCCCACCCCACCCCCACCCCCCCCCCACCCCCCACCACCCCACCCCCCACCCCACCACCCCCCCCACCCACACACCCCACACCCCCCCCCCACCCCCACCCCCCCCCCACCCCCCACCCCACACCCCCCCCACCCACACACACACACCCCCCCCACCCCCCCCCCACCCCCCCCACCCCCACCCCCCCAACCACCCCCCCACCCCACCCCCACCCCCCCCACACCCCACCACCCCCCCCCACCACCCCCACCACACCCCCACACACCACCCCACCCCCCCCCACCCCACCCCCCACCCCCCCCCCACCCCCCCCCCACCCCCACCCCCCCCCACACCCCCCCACCACCACCCCCCAACCCCCCACCCACACCCCCCACCCCCACCCCCACCCCACCACCCCCACCCCCACCCACACCCACCCCCACACCCCCCACCACCCCCCACCCCACCCCCCCCACCCCACCCCACCCCCCCCCCACACCACCCCCCCCACCCCCCACCCCACCACCCCCACCACCCACCCCACCCCCCACACCCCCCCCACCACCCCCCCACCCCCACCCCACCACCCCCCCCACCCCACACCCCCCCCACACCCACCCCCCCCACACACACCCCACCCACCCCCCCCACCCCCACCCCCCCCACCCCCCCCCACCACCCCCCACCCCACCCCCCCCACCCCCACACCCACCCCCACCCCCCCCCCACCCACCCCCACCCCCCACCCACCACCCCCCACCCCCACCACCCCCACCACACCCCACCCCCCAACCACCACCCAACCCCACCCACCCACCACACCCACCCCCACCCCCACCCCCACCCACACCACCCCCCCCCCACCCCCCCCAACCCACCCCACCCCACCCCCCCACCACCCCCACACCACCCCCACCCCCCCACCCACCCCCCCAACCCCCCCACCCACCACCCCCCCACACCCCCACCCACCCCCCCACCCCCACACCCACCCCACCCCCCCCACCCACACCCCCCACCCCACACCCCCCCACCACCCCCCACACCCCACCCACCCCCACCCACCCCCCCACCCCCACACCCACCCCCCCACCCCCCACCACCACCACCCCCCCACCCCCACCCACCCCCACACCCCCCCCACCCCCCCACCACCCCCCCACCCACCACCCACCACACCCCCACCCCCACCCCCCCCCCACCCCCCACACCCCCCCCACCCCACCCCCCACCCCCCCACCCCACCCCCCCCACACCCCCCCACCCACACCCACACCCCCCACCCCCCCCACCACAACCCACACACACCCCCACCCACCCCCACCACCACCACCCACCCCACCCCCCACCCCCCCCACCCCACCCCCCACTCCCACCACACCCCCACCCCCCCCCCACCCCCCACACCACCCCCCCCACCCACACCCCACCCACACCACCCCCCCCACCCCCCACCCCCCACCACCACACCCACCCCCCACCCCACACCACCCCACCCCACCCCCACCACCCCCCCACCCACCACCCCCCCCCACCACCCCCACCCACACCCCCCCCACCCCACCCCCCCCACCCCCCACCCCACCCCCCCCACCCCCACCCCACCCCCCCCACCCCCCCCCCACCCCCACCCCACCACCCCACCCCCCCACCCCACACACACACCCCCACCCCACACCCCCCCACCCCCCCCACCCACCACACCACCCCCACCCCCCCCACACCCACCACACACCACCCACCCCCCCCAACCACCCACCACCCACCCACCCCCACACCACCCCCACCCCCACAACCACCCCCACCCCACCACCACCCCACCCCCACCACCCCACCCACCCCACCCACCCCCCCCACCACCCACCCACCCCCCCCACCCCACCCACCACCCCACCACCCACCCACCCACCCCCCCCACCCCACCCCCACCCACCCCACCCCCACCACCCCACCCCACACCCACCCCCCACCACCCCCACCCCCACCCCCACCCCCCCCACCCCACACCCCCCACCACCACCCCCCCACCCACCCCCCACACCCACCCCCACCCCCCCCACCCCCACCCCCCACCCCCCCACACACACCCCCCCCCACCACCCCACCACCCACCCCCCCCACCCCCCCCACACCCCCACCCACCCCCCACCCCCCCCCACCTCACCCCCCCACCCCCCCCACCCCCCCACCCCCCCCCCACCCCCCCACCCCCCCCCACACCCACCCCCACCCCCCCCCCACCCCCCCCCCACCCCACCCCCCCCACCCCCCCCACCCCCCCACCACCCACACCCCCCCACCCACCCCCCCCCACCCCCACCCCCACCCCCCCACCCCCACCCCCCCACCCCCCCCACCCCCCCCCCACCCCACACCCCCACACCCCCCCCACCCCCCCCCCACCCCACCCCACCCCCACCACCCCCCCACCACCCCCCCCACCCCCCCCCACCCCCCCCCACCCCCCCACCCCCACCCCCCACCCCCCCCACCCACCCCCACCCCCCAACACCCCCCCCCCACCCACCCCACACCCCCACACCCCCCACCCCCACCCCCCCACCCCCACCCCCCACCCCACACCCACCCCCCCCCACCCCCCACCCCCCCCACCCCCCACCCCCCCCACCCCCCCACCCCCCCCCCACCCACCCCCCCCACACCCCCCACCCCCCCACCCCCCCACCCCACCCCCCCCACCCCCACCCACCCCCCCCCCACCCACCCCCACCCCCCCACACCCCCCCACCCCCCCCCCACCCCCCCCACCCCCCCCCACCCCCCCCCCACCCCCACCCCCCGACATACGGCCCGCGCCCCGCAACGCCATCACTCATCCGACACCCCTCAACACCCACACCCCCGCGCATCTCACCAACACCCCAGCCGCGCGCTCCCTCATCCCCGCACAGGTCTGCTCTCCACACACCATCACACCCAACCTGGCACTCCCGCACCCGCTCCCGCAACGCCACGCTCTCACCGCGCCCGACGCACCACGTCCACTCCACCAGCACCCACCATGCCGACCCCACTGCGCACGTGCACACCCACGCGCACAACACTCACAATACACCACACACCAAAACACGCGTCACCCAGCCTCGTCACGCCCACCAACACAAACGCCCAAACCACTCCCACCACGCCCGCTCCGGACTTGCTACAGACCCCAGGCTCGCCACCGACCCGCCCTAACCCCACACACACCCCAGGGCCTCCCCACACCCCCCATACATCCCCAATATCCCACACAACCACCTAACCTCCTGCCTCAACGACCGCAGCCAAGCACCACTCCCGCCTCCCACCCACCCTCGTCCGCCGCAGCACACAGACACTCACCACCCACTCGATGTCACCGCACGCCACACGCACGACGCAGCACCAACCTCGCACACGCGCTCTCACGCACAAACCAATATACACAAAACACGCAAACTCCTAACCAGTACACTCCACTAACACTCAATTCTCGTCCCACAAGCCCACGCACACCACCTCGCTCACGCCCCAACCTAGCCTAGTAGCACACGCTCGCTCAGTCCCGCCACACACACGCGACCCCACCGCACAGTACGCTCAGCAACGCACCACCTCATGCACCACATCAGCAGCCGACACTAATCCACCTCCAACCTCACGAACACCCTAACAAACAAGCCAAGAGAAACAACACCGGCACAAGGCAGCAAAAAACGACCCTACAACCAAAAGCACACGACTCACCTGTAAACGATTATCACCACACCGCAACGCACACACACAAGCTCACACCACCACCACGCTCAAACCTCCATATCAGCCCCTCCGCACATCCCGCCCACCCTTTCACCTATCATCATCGCCAAAGCCCCTCCACTGCCAACACACGTCCATCACCAGACAAACCCACCAGCCCACGATAAATACGTACCAAACCAGACACCTCCCACGCAGCGCTCTTAACCCCGATCAAAACCACTACAACGACACCCACCCACACCACCTCCTCAAGGCACACCCTACACTATCGCGCTGTCCAGCACGCCCTCGCCACCCTTCCCTTCACATACGCGCGCAGCCGCCCACGCGCACAACACGCGCGCTCACCCCACCCCACCCCACCCCACCCCCCCACCCCACCCCACCCCCCCCACCCCACACACACCCCACCCCACCCCACACCCCAACACCCCTCCCCTACCCCCCATCCCCCCCCCCCCCGCCCCCCCCCCCCACACCCCCCCCCACCAACCCCCCCACCTCCCTGCCAACCCCCCCACCCCCCCACCGCCAGCCGCCCCCACCCCCAACACACCACCCCCACACCCCCCCCGCAACCCCCCACACACCCCCCCCACCCCCCCCCCCCCCACCCCACCCCCCCCCCCCTCCACACACCCCCCCCCACCTCCCCCCTCACCCCCCCCCCCCCCACCACACCCACCCCCGCCCCGCTCACACACCTGACCCTCCACTCCCAACCCCACCCACCCCACCACCCCCCAACACCCGCCCCCTCAACAACCTCCCCCCGCGCACCCCCCACCGCATCCGCCAGCCCCCACCCCACACCCCCCCCCCCTCCACCTTCCCCCACACACCCCGACCTCCCCACCCACCTCACACAATCCCACCCGCCCACTTCTCACCACCCCAAGATCCTAAAACCGACCCCTCACCCCCCCCACTCCGAAACATCACCCCGTCACATAAGCACCCAAATCCAAACAACATTACACCCGGCCCCAACAAACAAAACTCAACCAACGCAAACGCAACAAGAAGATCAAACACACTGAACACAATCAAACAGCAAAACAACACAACAACACAAAACATAAGACCAAGTAAGCACAACAAAGCACCTAAGAACAAACCATTGCCGCCCCTGAGCGTAACCCTCCGAACGAGCCCCCAGCATCCAGCCCCTACGCCACCAATATGGGGCACCCCCCCCAATTCACCCATCCACCACCTTCCTACCACCCCGCACCGGACGACATTTATCACCCACCCTCACTAACACCCACCGACAAACAAATCCCTACCGCCCAGTCCCACCCAATGCATACCAAAACACCACTACAACATACAAACATAAATAACTCACACAACAACAAACAACATCAAAGAATTAAACGAGAAAGCCAACACACAACAAATAAAGCATAACAAAGATTTCAGATTAAACAGACCAAAACAGGCAAATAACAAAACACAAAACACACCAACACAAAGCAAACACGAATCACTACAACACAAAGGTGGGTGCAAAAAAACACAAAGCAAAAAAACATACCGACCATAATATACGCAAATCGGTCTCAGAGTACAAAAAACATCATTCAACACAAAGCATTCAAAAACAAACACAACAAGCACACAAGGCAAGAAAAACAAACAAAAACACAACACACAAAGCAAAAAAAAACCAAAAAAAATAACACCAGATACCACCACAACAAACATAAAACTACAACAAACAGCATCCAAAAGATAACAAAATAAGCCATATAAAAAAAGAGCAAAATAACACACATACAAAAGCAAGACGAGAAACTTAAAAATTACATAGCATCAGACAACAGCACCCCAAAAGAAACAAAAAAACAATAAGAAAGATCAACCATAAAAACGCAGAAAAACAAACGCACAAAGAACGCATGACAGCAAAATAGAATAGAACACAAAAGAACAGTTGAATAACACAAAAAAAAAAGAAAGCTGAACAATGGGATTACACAAAAAAATGATCACAACAATCCTCACATCAGCTCAAGAAAATATCAATCACAAATTAATAAAAAATCAAACAACACAGAATACAAAAATAAGTACCACCACAACAACAACAAGCAGACAACGCCGCAAAGGGACAAAAAATAGAAAATTACTAATAAACAAAAAAACAAGCAAGCATCAAACCACAACAAACAAGAACAACTCAAGCAACAAATAAAACAACACCCATAAAAACACAACAAAAAAAAGCCAAAAACCAACCACACCGAACAAAAATAGCTAAAAAAACGAAAGCCAACAGAACACATGCACAAATAAACCACAACTTCAACATAAAGCCTAAACATTGAAAAAAAACCAAAAAACACGCACCACCTAACATACGCAAAGCATAAAACCCCCCGCGCACCAGCCATCCCCACCCCCCCCCCCAATCTCGCCAAATGCACACACACACCCCTCGCACCCCACAAGACACTCACCGCCCAACCCCCCCACGGCCCGCCCACCACCACCCCCTACATCGACTCCCGCTTCCAAGCCACCCCTTATAACCCACCCCGAAACAACCCACCAACCGAGAAAACAACCAACCTTTACCAACATCAAAAACAACCCATCAAACATAAAATCAATAGCAATAATACAGCAACCACGCAACCGATTAGCAAAATTATCCAAAACACCTAAAACTACAGTACCCAAAAGAAATAATTAATATGGCAACCACACCCCACTTCACAGCCTAACTACCACGACCAAGTCCAGCACCTCGAGTCCCTAACAAACGACCTGAAGCAACAACACGCACGCAAAGCCCCAAAACACCACGCCCCCACGCTCTCATACCAGCCACCCCCCCAAACCCCCTCCCCAACTCCTTGCCTACACCCAAAACCCATGGAACGCCACCGCCTACCACCCCAGCCCCTCACCATCCCCGCCACAAACATCACCACACCAACACACAGATACCCACAATACGCCATATCAAATAAAACCGCCACCCAGCATCCCCCAAAACCACATCCTACAACTATCAACACAATACCAAAACAAACTAACATAACAAAACCCACGCCAGCTCCCAAACCCAACACCATCACCATCGCACTCTTACCCACAGCACTCCCACGCCTCCGCCCCATTAACCCCCATCACCACCCCTGCATTTTCCACCATCCAGACCAACAGAAACACCCCTCTGCCACTCCCCCACCCTGCCCAGATCCAGTGCGCGTAATCCCCCACAAGCCACCCGCCCACTCCCACCCCCCACCAAACGCCTTCAGAACAAAACTCCGCCATCACAAACGCTGGCTACAGCACAACTTCCCACGGACCGATCGATACTCACTACATCACCCACGTACAGTCAACTCGACATACACAAACTCAAGCAACTAAACAACAAATAAAGAGCAAATCAACAACACCAAAATACCAAGCATCTAACTCACACAAACAGATCATACACAAAGCAAACATAACTTAAAAAAAAAATGCAACAAATATACAAACCTCAAAAAGTTAACCAATTCCCACCACACCAACAATAAAAACACATCAGAAATAACAACAAAACAATCGACCACAAATAAAATAAAAAACACCTCTCACGCAAAGTGCCCCTCAAGCTCAACGTCCTAACAAATACCCCCACCAACTCCCACCCAACCACAAGGCATAGTCTCCCTCACTAACATCCCCGCCAAGCAACCTTACCCACCACAAAAACCCAACAAAAAATCGCACATCAAATCAAAACCAAACAACGCCCCCAGAAACTCAACGACCCACCCCTCCCCCGACACCATCCCGCCATAAACATACCAAAACAACCTCTTTACAGCCCTCTCAACTTCCCGTCCCCCCCACCTACCCCAACAACTCACCACCCGACCAATTATCCAATGGGAACAGTATCTAATAAACAGACACAAAAACAGGAGGCCTATAGGGAGCCCAAAACTAACTAAATCACAACAACAAACAAACCAGCTGAAAGAAGCACTACACTAGCAAGAGCACCAACAAAAAAAAACCAGCTCTGCCACTTCCAAAACCCGCCGAAACGGACCCCCCCCCTCGTCATTCATACATATCATCCAACGTAACCGTCAAGCAACACACCAAACACAGCAAAGCAAGAACCCTAGTCCCATACCAGAATAAGCAGAATAACTCATCACTATCCCAATGTTAAACACCCAAACCAATACAACTGATCGGATACTACCAACCAAGCCAACTCACACAAAGGCATAAGTCCCCCAAAAATCCACTTCAACAAACACCAAATACAACCCCCCCAGCCCCCCCAAACACACAGTCTTCCGCACGCACCTCATGCAGAAGATCCATTACCAAATGAAATCCCACAAGGCCCTCCAAAAATACAACACCTAACAAGCAAAAAAAAAATCACCTTCCACAAAACAACAAACAACAAAAATAAAACCCTTAAAGCATAACAAAACAACCCAAACACCAACACCCAAGCTAAGCCCACCCACCCTCAGGCCCCCCCGGCAACATTACCCGAGCAACACCCCCAAAAGTCCTCCTTACTCCGTTTCCCAAAGGTCCTATAACCACCGTATCTCACACCCACCACACAATACCAAATACAAACAACAATAACAGTGGCAATTACCAGCAAATTCACCCAAAACCCGCATCTACCACACATCACAACAAATACACCTAACAGGCAATAGATAAAAAAACTCATAAAAAAGCACAAATTACCAAAACCCCACCGACCATAACCTCCCACCTAGCAACTATTTAACAACAGCAAAACAGCAACACAATACAATACACACACATCACTTCCCACCTACAACCTTAACAAAGACAACAAAAAAGTAACATCATCAAAGAAGCACAATACATCCATTCAATACCGAAAACCATTCGCCAAGTAAAAAGCAGAGCGACCCCCTAAAAAAATAGACTACCTCAATAAAACTCAAATCAACGAAAAAAGACCCTGACCTGACACACCTCCACACTGTCCCCCACCCAACCATACCACCTCCCCCCCACAACCCCCCCCCATCTAATAGAAACAAACTGCACTCATCCCAGCCCCCCAAACAGACCATAAATATCACCAACGCCCGCCCGAACAACCAAACAAAATACCCCATCCCAATTATACACCAACCTGACCAATTGACACACACAGACTCCAGCCTATAGCAAAAACACCGCCAAATCAGCCAAAGCTCTCCAACCAGAAACAAAATCATAACAAGTCAACCAAAAAACTATCCCCCTAGGCAAAATCAAAAAGCCGACCCTCCCATCCCATCCTACTACACCCAGCCGCACCCTGCCCTCCTCCAAATACAACACACACGCAAGCCCCTACATGCCCAATACGACACCAGCCCGTTAATCCCACCTACATCTAGACCTCCTACTCCCCCACGCCCCGCTAACACCAACAACTCAACAACCACCTCATATAACCAATAGAAAAACAGCAAAATTACCAGAACAAACAGTAACCCGACAACCACCACATACCCACTAAAACCAACACCATAAATCAGAAAAGCGGCACATAAATACATAACACAACAAAAACCTCGGAGACCTACAATAAAATAAGCAAAAACAACCACATACTAAAACTTCAAAGAAGAACACACGCAAAAACCAAACAATCAAAAAAACCAAATAAAACATAAACCCAAAACAACAAAAAAAAACACCACAGGGCAAGAAAAAGCCCAAACCAGCCAAAAGAAAACACAATACTACACGACAGCCACAAAGTAACAAGATATCCCCAAAACAAAAACACAAAACAAATCCAAAAAATGCAAGGCCAATCCAAGAGAAAAAATAAGCAACAAAGAAACAGTGAAAAAAATACATCAGATAAAACAGAACATACGCAAAACTAGAAAGAACTAACGACAACCTCAAAAAGAACACCGCAGCCTTACACTCCCGCAAAACCAATGCAACCCGCAGCGCCCACATCCTCCAACAGCATAACCCCACCTATATAACAACACCAAAACCATCCCAATACAAACTACTCCCAATATACCAATGCTGTACCAAAGACCACTAAAAACAAAACGAGCACACCCCCAACCCCACCGAACCCCGCATCCCTACTCAACCCCCGCCCAACCCTCAACATCCCCTCGAAATACCCGCCCCACTCGCACTTCATCGCCAGACACCCCCCCCCCCCCAGGACCATACCTCCTAGACACCAAATCGTCCTCTGAAATAGTATCCTGACACACCATGCTACTCTAACCCAACTAACTCGTCAATCACACACATGGCACACAACAAAAATATGAACAAACAGAAAAAAAAATCAGACACTAACGTCCTTCCAAAAAAAGGCACCTAACAGAAAACTAACAAACCCAATCAACACCCAAGTGAACCAACCAAGAAAAATTAAATGAACACAAAGCTAACATTAAAAGCAACACATGGACAAAACCAAACACACACAACCAAGCCAGACCCAAACACGAAAACCACAAAACACAACCTAAAGCCGGAAATCAAAACAAAACAAACAAAAAACCCAACATGTACAACCACTCAAATAACAAAATCCACGTAAAAAACGAAACCAATGAACAACAAAAGTAACACCCAACAAATCCACCCTTACCCTACCCCACCAAGTCACCCGACGCCTGACCCCCAACCCGAACCCGCCATCCTTGCCAACAACCCACTCCTCGTCCCAAACCCCCGCCCCCCTCCCCCCCGCCCCCCCCAAAATCCCCACCGGCCTCACCAACCCCCAAAACCCTCCCCATCTCCCCCTCCACCACATACAACGCCAGCCACCCCCCCCAAACCTACACCCACCGGATCCCCTCCCATCCTCTACACCCCCATCCCCACACACCACCAGCTCCACGACCGCAACCCCCTCCCCCACCCCCCCCTTCCCTCCAACAACCTTCCCACCATCTCCACCCGCCCCAACCCACTCAATGTCCCCCTGCCCAACCACCGTAAAAACCCAATTCACTCGCCAAAGCAACACATGCAAACAACATAAAACCGATCAAAGACTTCATACAACCGACCTCCCCGGAACCAATCACACACATGAAAACACCAACCCAACAACCAAATCCAATAAGAAACACAAAGAAAAACAAGCAAACAAACAAACCAAAACAACCCCTACACAGCATAAAACAAGCAACCAACACACAACCCCCTCTAACACATCAAGTCCATCACCACACAGCCACGGGAAAAAAACACGCCAAAAAACCCCACAGAGCCACTAAACCTCATTCCCTAACCCCACTCGTCAACCAATCACACCTCACATCGACTCGTCCCCCTCCCTCACCCGTAACCAACAATTCCCGTGCGCGCTGTCAATCAACCCAGGCAACAATTCACTCATAATCTACCACTATAGCATCCACGTACACGTCAAGTCCCCTTGCAGCATACACACTCCGCCATTAAACAACACCCACACCAGACAAACAAAAAAACAGCACCGAGCAAGCACCACTTAACGAAACACAAGTGTGCTAAAAGGAACGCAACACCCAATAATACACAGAAAAGCAATAAAAGAACCACAATAAAACCACATATCAGAAGAAACAAAACGCTACACTCACACACACAACTCACCCACGCACACCCTCACACGCCGATAACGCACACCGGCTACACCACCCTCGCCCCACTACAAACGGCCCTACAACCAACTATCACATCCCCTCACAACAAACAAGACACAACACCCCATCCCCACCCACTCCACCCCACACGCGACAGCAACCTCCAGCACACACGCAACACACCACTACCCGCACAGACCACCCACACCAAACCACACCCACACACACACCCCCCCCACTCCACCGCCCCACCACCACCCCACCCCCCCACCCCAAACACACCCCCCACCACCCTCCCTCACAACCCCCCACCCCACACCACCCCCACCACCCCCCCACCCCCCACCCACTCCCCCCACACCCCCACCCCACCCCCCACCCCCACCCCACCACCCCAACACCCCCACACTCCCCCCACCCCCCCACCCCACCCCCAACCCCCCACACCCCCCACCACCCCACCCCCCTCCACCCCACCCCACAAACACCCCCCCACACCCACCCACCCCCCCACCCAACCACCGCCCACACCCCCCCACCACACCACTACCACACCCCACCCACACCCACGCCACCCCCACCCCCCACCCACACCCCCCCCACCCACCCCCCCCCACACCCCCCCCCACCCCCACCCCCCCACCCCCACACCCCACCCCCCCCACACCCCCACCCCACCCCCCCCCCACCCCACCCCCCACCCCCCCACCACTCCCCCCCACCCCCCCCACCACCCCCCCCACACACCCCCCCCACCCCACACACCACACCCCACCCCCCCCCCACCACACCCACCCCCCCACCCCCCCCACCACCCCCCCACCCACCCCCCCACCCCCACCCCCCCCACACACACCCCCACACCCTACACACAAACCCCCACCCACCACCCCCCCACACACACACACACCCCCACCCCCACCCACACAACTACCCCAGCTCCCAACACACCACCCACCCCCACCACACCACACCCCCCACCACACACCACACCCACCCCACCACCCACCACCCCCACCCACACCCCCTCCCACCCACAACACCCCACACCACCACACACCCACACACACAACCCACCCCACAACCCACACCCACCCCCACACACACCAACACCCAACCCCCACCACCACACCACCACCCCCACACACCACCCACCCCACACCCACACCCCCACACCACACCCACCCCCACTCCACACCCACAAACACACCACCCACAAACCACACACACCACAAAACACCCAAACAGGC
The DNA here is from genome assembly GCA_038501795.1 of Pseudopleuronectes americanus. Lineage (NCBI taxonomy): Eukaryota > Metazoa > Chordata > Actinopteri > Pleuronectiformes > Pleuronectidae > Pseudopleuronectes > Pseudopleuronectes americanus. The sequence continues at coordinate 18,804,995 of CM076723.1, forward strand.
AAAAATATAACATCCAAAAAACATGGAGGAACCAACAAAACAATAAAGACAAAACAACTACAGTTACCCTCACTAACACAAGCGCCAAAAAGCCCTCCTTACCCGACAAGATCTCCACCGCACCACCTCCCCTCCCCCAACAAAGCGGCCCCCACACCTCCCACACCCCCTGCTCCCTCTCAACGCCCCCCCTCCCCCCCCCCCCTCCACCCCAATCCACCCCCCCCAACACCCCCACGATCCCATCATAAGTCGAATATACTCAAACATCAAACTAAACCCCAAAAGCAAAAAGCAAAAAAAAACCCATAAAAACAAAACAATAAAACCCACAACCACAAATCAAGACACACCAACACTACAGACCAGATACATCACAAATGACAAATCAATAAACGTAACCCAGAAACCCAAGAAAATACGATCCCACAAAAACAAAAATCCACACAAAAAACGAACAACCCCCAACCCAACACATCTCAGCAATACCCACCAATTAATCAGTACAACAACCGTCACAAGATCACAACCCATCATCTGCCATCCAACCCCAGACGCCAAACATATCTACAAACATACAAATACGACTCGCACCGCAGCAACTTCCCACCTATCATAACGCCCTCTCTCAGTAAACACACCCCCCGACCATCCCCCAAACCTTCGCTACAAGCCATAAAACCCCCAGGACCCACCCCCAAGCAGCCCGACAGTCCGAAGCCTCACCCCAACCAAACAGGACACCCACAACAAAAAGAAACCCAAAACAAAGAACAACAACAAAACCAAAGCCCAAAAAGACCCAAAACTGCAAAGAAATAGCCACACCAACCACGACAACAAAAAGCCCCCCAAGATTCCTTACCGAGACAACATGAAACAAGTCAACAACGTCCTGAGCCTCACACACAATCACCAAACAGAATCAATCCACACCAAAAACAACGCATCAGCGAATCCACAGACAAAAAACGCAAACCCAAAAAGCATAAACACATCAAGCAACCAAAGGAATAAAAACAAGCCATACAATCAGCAAAAAAACAAACAGACGAAAGCACATAATCAATCAGTACACTCCAACAAAGAGCTATACATATCACCAAAAAAAGCACAAACAGCCCTAATAAAAAAAATATACTACAGATTCACCAGCAACATAGTTAAACAATACAACAAGACACAAACAAACCAAAAAGAAAACAAATCAACATAACACAACTAGAAACCACTAAAGACGCAAAATCAACAGTGCAAAAACTACACTGCAAAATAACATAGAATACCAGAACGCAACAACGAAAATAAGACAACAGACACACACAACACAAGGCAGGCAAACAAAGAGCACAGAGATCAATAGCAAACAATGACACAAACAAACGAAACAACCACACAACAGACAACAAGAACACATAGAGAGAGACAAATAGACAAAACTAGCAAAAACGACAGACAACCAATCAAAGCACACCAGCACAGTCCCCTACGATCGAACCATCCCATCAGCCCAACAATAAGCAGCCAGAAATACACACAAGACAAACCAATATCGATACACATCAGCAAAAAGTCAAATAAAAACACACATCAAAAAAGAGCATCCAATAAGTAAATCCGGCCAAGACAAACAAAAAACATAGTAGAAACGACACAAATAATCGCACTCAAACAACATACTCCTAACAAACTATACACAACACCAACCACAGATCAACACCCAAATGATGACAGCACAGAAAGCAAAACACACCAAAAACACAACGCAAATAAAGAACAACAATACAACACCAATAAGCCACAAAACACAACAAACAAACAAAACCCCATAAAAGCCACTAAGCACACCAACCAGGAAAAATCAACCAAAAAAACCAAAAAAGAAACATACAACTCACAACAACCCGAACATAATAGACTATTACAGCCAAAATGCAAAACGCGAAAACAAAAGACCTTCATAGGGACACAACCAACAGCAGACCAGCGCACAACGCAATACAGCAAACCAACCCAAAACGAAAGACAACATACAACACAAAACGCTACGCAGCATCAAAACACCAACACAGAGAAAGACTCACCACTACGACGACAATACGCCAACCAAGACTAAACAGACAAAAACTAAAGCAAAACGAAAACGCCATAACAAAAACACATAAAGCAAACACAAAGATACCAAAAACAACGAAGCCGCAACAACAACAACAAACTAACGAACAACACCAAAAAGCGACAAAACCATAAACAGAGCATTCCATAAGTAAACAAAAAACAATAGTAAACAACACATACAAAAACAACCATACAAATCAGAACAAAAAAACAACAAAACACAATCACAAACGCATTCAAACAATTAAAATACAAAAAACAAAGAAACAAAACAAAGAAAAAAAACTACAAAACCAACACTACAAAGAAAGAGAGACATAAAACAAAAAACAAGTAATAAAAAGAACATTTAAATCAACCAAAACCCACACAAACAAGCACAACAAACACAACAAACAGCAGTACTAACACAAAACACAGGCAAGCAACCATCCAAAACAAAAAAAGAAAACCGGGCACAAAAAATACAATTAAAACAAACCAAACCTCTAGAAATGCGACAAATGCAAGAATCCGACCAGAACAACCAAAGAAATACGACCACAACAACAAAATACCTTCACCAGCCCCACACCCGAGCAAAACGCAAAACAAAACAGCAGCAACCAAAAACATAACACACAAACCAAAAAAGCAATACCCCACCTCAGAACCAAAACCAATCAGATAACAACCCATAAACAAAACCAAACAAATATCACAATCACGCACTGTAAGAAACCAACTCATCAAAAACCACATCACCACAGCACCAACCCAAAAACCTCCCCCACACCAACCGCCATAGCCCCCGCCACACCGACCACACACACAACACACTACTCATCACCAGATCATACCCACACCTACAGCAATAAGACAACACACGGCCAACCCTCCCCCACCTCTTAACCCAGCCTCAACTCAAACCCAAAAACAAAAACGACTGTCAGCCCAACAAACACCACAGAAACCAATCACACCACGAGCACATCCGACACCAAAACACCCCACATATATCATTCAATATAAAGACACTACACATACCAAACACAACCAAACACAGTCCCCAACTCAGCACAAAAACGATAACGATAACCCAGAAACCCAAAACAAAAATGCCCTACAACACATTTCTCATATTTCTAACACAGACACTGCACAATAAAGGAAATTCAAACAATTACAAACAAAACAAAGCTATACTAAACAACCCATCGTAACAAACAACAAAAAGCCAAAAAAGATAAAACAATAAACACACCATGCAGTAAAAGAAAAAGAAAAGACAAAAACCAAAAATAAGGCACAGCAACAACAAACCAACATGCAGCATCGCATACCCAGAAAACAAACGAATTGCCTAACCGCAACACAAGTAACATCACAACAAAAACGCGCAAACAACAAACAAATACATAATACATAGAACAAACACTAAAAACACCACAACAAGAAAATCAAACAAAAGCAAACTAAAAAAAACAAAAAATCAACATAAAATCAGTTAAACACCCCACTCCAAACGAGAATACCCACAAATGAAGCATCCACCAAGCACAAACCGCCAATCCCCCCAATAAAAACATCGAGCAACAAGCCGCACAACCAAATCAACAAGAAACCAAAAACCTAAACTACGAATAAAGCCGGAGAATCACACAATCACTTAATTAATAACAAAAAAATCACATATAGAGAATACAAAGCCAAAATTCACAACAAAACCACACACAAAAGGCAAACACAATACTAATTTAATCAAAAACAGTAAGCATAGCATACAGAAACAAAATCAAAAGATAACCAGCCACAGTAAAAAGTAACCTTGAAATGTAACAAGTACAACAAAAACACAAAAGAAAAAAAAACAAACAATTCAAACCAAAATAAACTTTCAAATGTCAAAAAAAAAAAACCAGAATAAATACACGAAAAAACACCTAGACATACAGATCTAACCAAGAACAAAACACAAGACTCGCTCACACCACGACAACACATGATCAAACGACGACCAAGCAAGATCATAACCAAAGGGTTCTAAATTCCCACAAAGAAAAAAAATCAGCACACACCAAAAAGAAAAACCTACACCATAAACAACGACATCCACCTGATCAGCTACCAATGCCAGCACTCGAGCACGCACCCGTAAGCCCACGCCAACCCAAAACACCATCTGTCTCAACTTCATGCATATAAAAGCTCCAGCCAGCACCAAGCAAAAAAACAAAAAACGTCAGTCACTACAAAACATATCAACATCCAGAAAAACAACCACCGTTCCAAACCACAACAATATCTACCCCACCAATACGAATCCTCTCACCATCGCAAACAATCCTTTACAGCGCAACAAAACATGTTTGCAAAACACCCACACAAACCAATCCCACCTACAAATCCAACGAAAACTACCGCCCACCAAAAAAGTCACTGACGCACTACTAATAAACAAACAAGATCCACCCACACGCATCCTAGAATAATTACATGACAATAAATCAACCACCCAAACCAGTGAAATTAAATATCCTTAACGCAGCAAAACACAAAAAGAACGTTTCCATCCCAAAATAGCAAAATCACAACGAATACATAATAAACATAAGTCACTCCCCCCCAACACCCCCCACATACCCCCACACCCTCTCCCTCCACCCACCCAAACACCCATCAGTACACAGGCAATAACCCCCAAACACCAACTTTCGACCGATCCCCCCCACCTCACCCCCAGGCCACCAGTATTCCACACTCCTCCGACGCCGTGCCCCCCTCCCACCACCCTAGCCGATCATCACCCCTACCACCACACCCCGCGAAAACCCCCCCAACCCACGCGCTCCGATCCCCCCCCCCCATCCCCACCCTCCCACCCAGCTCCGCGCCCCCTATCCCCCCAACACCCTCAACCCACCCCGCCTCACACGCCTCCCCCCACGACTGACACATCCCACCACACACCAACCACCCACCCCCCACCACACACCACGCCACACACACCCCACCACCCACACCCCACAACCAACCCACCCACTCACCCCACCACACACACACACCACCCACCACAACACTCACCACACACACCCCCCCACCCCACCACCCACACCCACCCACACCCAACCCACCCCTCCCCCACACCCCACCCACACCCAACCACCCCACTCAAACACCATCCCCACACCCCCACACCACTCACCCCACACCCCCACCCGCACCCTACCCCCCCACACCCCCCCACCCAACACCCACTCAACCCCCCACCCCACCACCTACCCCCAACCCCCAACGCCCCCCCATCACACCCACCCCACCCCACCACACCACACCAACAACCCCACCCCACCCCACACCCCACCAACCCACCCCCACCCCCCCACCCCCCCACCCCCCCACCCACACCCCCCACCCAACCACACCAACCCCACCACCCCACCCAACAACCCCAACACCACCACCCCACCCACCCACCACCCCACCCCCCTCCCCACCCCACCCACCACCCACCCCCACCCACCACACCACACACAACCACCCCACCCCCCCCCCTCACACCACCACCAACACACCACCCCCCACCTCCACCCACCCAAACCCCCACCCCCACCCACCCCCCACAACCCCACCCACCCCCCACCCAACCCCACAACCAACCCCACCCCCCCCACCCCCACCCCCACCCACCCACCCACCCACCCCCCACCCCCCCCCCACCCCACCCCCCCCCCACACACCCCCCCCCCACCCCACACCCCCCCCCCACCCCCACCCCCACCCCCCCCCCACACCACCCCCCCCCACCCCACACCCCACCCCACCCCACACACCACCCCACACACACCCCACCCCCCCCCCCACCCAACTCCCCCCCACCACTCCACCCCCCCACCCACCCCACACCCCACACTCCAACACCCACACCCCCCACACCCACACACCCACCCACCACCACACCCCCCCACCCCTCCCCCAACACCCCCACAACCCACACACACATCCACCCCCACACCCCCCCCACCACACCACACCCCCCACCCCAACCCCCCCAACCCCCCACACCCCCCCACCACCCCCACCACACCCCACACCCACACACCCACCAACCAACAACACCCCCCCACCACCCCACCACACAACCCCACCAACCCAACCCACCCCCCCCACAATCACCACCCCCCACACCCACCCCAGACACACCCCACCACCCCACCCACCCCCCCCAACCCACCACCACGCAACCCTCCCACTCCCCGCACACAACATTCCAGCCCCCCCTTGCAGAAAACTACAACGCCCCACCCTACCCCACCCCAACCCCACACCAACACCCCTCTCCCACCCCCCATACCACAAACACCAAACATTCACAAAACTAAACCATCCGAAAACACCCCATCACCGGGCCTCTCAACCCCTCCCCCCCTAACCCCCACCCCCTCCTCCCCCTGCCTCCCCCCCCCCCCCCTTCCCCATCTACCGCCCGCCCCCATGCAACCCTCCCCAACATCGAGCAACAAACAAAATATAAACAGAAAAGTAAACGAAGAACCGACGTCCCCGCCACCCCCCCCAACACCAACAATATACACCAGACACCTCCCCCCCCCCCCCAGCGCCCCCCCCCACCGCAACATATCGATAACATTACACCATTCAAAACCTACCTCTCTACCCCTCAACCACAGCCCCCACCCGAAACATTCACACCACTACAATAACTCCCCCAAACAAACCAAGCCAACACCCAAAAATCAAACAGCACGTGAAGACCCCCCTCAAAACCACTCCCATCCACTCCCCCCCCAATACTACTCCACTAACAACACTACAAAGCCCCCAAAACCGAACATTCAAAGAATCAACACCCCAAAAACTAAACGACATCCTCACCAAACGCCGCACCAATCCCCCCCCACCCCCGCCCTAACCCCCTGTCCCCTATCTACCCTCACCGTCCGGTACTGCCCCACCCGCAAAAAATCCACTAAACACATACCAAGCAATCATACACAAACAAACACATTAAGACATCACCATATATAAATTACAAAACAGCACAACAATCCAAACCAAAAGACTACGCACCATACGCCTGCACGAACCACAAACCAAACGCGAAAATAACCCATACAATGCACACTCGGTGCCGAACCCAAACACACTTAAAAGCCACTCCACAAAGACCCATATGCCGACATACACAGGCACCCAGTGATCCATCAACTGAGCAAAAAAACCCAACCCACCCCCACCCCCCAAGAACACACCATTCATCGCAAACCCAACCCACCGCCACGCCCCAACAAACAAAGTCCCACAAAGCCAAACCATTCATACAACCCACCTCCACAGCCCGCAAACAGAAGTCAAGTCCTCGAAATCATCCCCACCCCGCCCTTCCACCCATACTCCACCCCCCCCCCACACACCACCCACCCCACCTCCCCCCCCGCCCCACCCCCCCCCCACCCCCACCCAAAACCCCCCCACCCCCCCACCACACACCCCACCCCCCCCACCCCACCCCACCACCCCACCCCACCCACACCATACCCCCCCACCCCTCCCCAACCCCCCCCAACAACCCAACACCCCCCAACACCCCACTCCCACCACCACCCCCCCCCCCCAAACCCCACCCCCACCTCCCCCCCGCGCCAACCAGACAACCAGCTCCCCATCCCCCAGCCCCCGCATAATAACTCACACTCACTCCACGCTTAAACGAGTTCCAACATACATCCCCCAGCTCGACCGCTCCCACCCAGGACCAACCCCCTCCATATCCTCAACCCGTCCCACAAACTCTACATCAAGCCACACCCCCCGCCACCCCACCACTTCACATGCCGCCCCCATCCCTACCCCTCATCACGCAGACCCGACAACCACAATACAAAGAAACAAAAACCGTAACAACCAAGCACACACACATCCAGAAAGAAACTACAACCAAGCAAATACCACAAACCCCAAAAAATAACAACTCTACAGCAGAATTAAAAAGCAACCAAGAAATCCAACAAAAAATAAAAACAATCAGAGATAAAATAGCATGACACAAGGACAAAAACGGACAACAAACTAAACTACGAAAAACACACTAAGACCCCGAACCACAAGCAAAAGATAACGTAACATCGCACAAGCACGATGAATTCCACTCCACCCTCTCACACCAGACAATAACAACAAAAACGTAACCACCGAAAACAAACTCAACAAATAAAACAGAGGAAAGTACAAGTCGATATAAGAATAAAACACCAAACAGCTCACTACAGAAAACTAAAACAAGACCATACAACACAAAAGAATAAAAAAGACCTATAAAAAACTGGCACACGACCACACATTCAAACAACCCAAAAAAAAAAACCAACAGACAGCACAATCACAACCAATTCAATAACGATACAAAGAACAACAAGTCTGATATAAAACCAGTAAAAAAAGCAAAACAAAATCAGCAATAACTCCCCAACAAACACCCAAAATACAAAATAACAGTAAACAAACAACAACATCATGCAGAGACTAAAATCAACAAACCATACCACAACAACCAAACAATCCCCACTCCTAGCCCCGCCCCTCACCTATCAAACCCAAGACCCCGCCCTCCGTCCCTCCATACATTTAACAATAAATCACGCAATTCACACCAACCCTCTCGACACTTCCTGACCACACAACCCAACCACCTACTCGACCACCCCCTAACCCTGCCCACCTCACCACCCTGCCCACCCAACCTACAACCGCTCTCCCCCCCACACAACCCCCGCCAACACATCAAGTCCCCTATAGAACCATACGGGACACCCCAGCCACACTAAACAGCCGTCCTCATCCCCGCCAACCACCAACGACCCCCCCACTATCCACTTCCCACTTCGCTCCCCCCCCTTCGAATCCCATTCATCCGCCCACCCATCCTCCCCCCACATCCCTAATTCTCCCACCCCTCATCATTCTCTGCTCTAGCGCCACACTCTGCCTACCCCCCACCTCACTAATAACACCAAAACATTACCCATCCACAACCACCATACGTCACGCAAGCACACAACAACCCCACACAACAATCCATAACCAAACCCAATAACAGCAAAACACCATCCAGCAAACTCAAACACCCGGGGTCACCACCCCCAAACCAACACACTTGCCCCGACCGTCTCCACCCCGCCGCACAAACTCTCAAAAAGCAAAACAAAAACCATCCAACAACCTAAACACCAGCCCCCCCTCCCTCACCCGACCCTCTCAAGACGGACCCCCCGCCCACACCCACCGCCCCCACCCCCCCTCCCCTACCCCCCGCTCCGACGCCCCCGCCCCACCGCCCCTCCCCGTCCTCCATCACCCCTACCCCGAACCCTACCCTCCCCTCCCCACAGCCCACCTCCACACCCACGTCCCCTCCCCTGATTCCTAAAGACAAACCACCCGCACTCCCTCAACACCCCCTATCCCCCCCCAACGTCTCACGGCACACCCCCCCCCACCCATAGCCACACACACCTCTCCCATCACCCCGCTCCGCCCAAGACGCCCCCCCCCCCCTCACCCCTCACACACAATCAGCAACAATCACCCAACCACAGTCAAACCCAAATCATCACCGCAAACCCACAAAACATGCATACAAAAAACAAACACCACATCCCGTCCCCCCCACATCCCCTCCTTCAGACCACTCAACCCACTCTCGCTCACCCACGCCACCATGGGGTTCCACCCCCCTCACCCCCCCCCACCGCCACCACCACCCTCCCCTCCCTCCGAACACTCCCATCACCCAACCCACACCCCTCACAAGCAGTATCTCCAGCTCAAAAGAACCCCACAGCCTACACGAGCACAAATACGCACATAGTCATTCGAAAAGAAACAAAAAAAACACACAGTAGAAAAACAACAACAGCAGATACAAACCATGCACGTGATAAAAATAACACAACCAATACAGATCAAATGCACAATCCCCAAAAGAAACTTAGCAACCTATGAATCATGAAAAAAGTGAAATCAAAAACCCAACCAGAAACTAATAGTGCATCAAGATAGAACCACATAAACAATAAAGCAAACAAAAAAATGAAAGAAAAATATCAAACCAGTACAAAAACAACACGAATACACCTAAAGAAAAAAAATCGACAACTAAAATAAAAAAAAAAGAAACAAAGCCAGCGCCACCCATGCAATGAACAAACAACAGTACACTAAATGAAAACATGCTACAACAATAGCAACACTGACGCCACACAACACACCAAACCTCTGCACGATACCCCGCCTCCAACCGCCTCCTACCAAGCCCCCCCCTTAAACAAAATCCCCAGTACTCAACACCCCCAGCATACCTCGAACACAACTACACCCAAAAATCTAAAAAAACCCACCGCCAAATATACACCGAGCTCCCTCAAAACAGCCCCACATCAAGAACCGACGAACAAACACAACCGCATCACTTACACAAACAAAGAAGCACACTTTCAAACACACAATGATCAAGTCAAAACACATAAATTCAACACAATAACAAAAAAAAAACCAAACCAGAATACATAGAAATTACAAACAATCACATAAACACATCATAATTCCTAAATATACAAACAAAAAAACCCCCTACTCG